>CM067218.1:131840887-132162307 GCA_034190945.1 Octodonta nipae
CCTTATAACGGTTTTTGTCGCACCTGTATCCAGCAGCATTGCACATTGCTTCTTATTAATTAAGTCAATGTTAAAGTGGTTGCGTAGCGAAGCGACATATGCATTGATTGTTGGGGCTTGTTGGCTACAGGTCGACGATGGCACATTTACATCGACCCTCTTTAGTTTTCCGACGAGGAAGTCGGGCCTCCGTTGCTCTCCTTGCAACCTTACCACCCTTCCAACATCTCAGTTGTCTTTTCTCGGTAAGGACTTCCTCTACTATCTTCCTTTCGGAGTCCTTATCATTTCCGACATCTTCTGACTCTCCTTCAATGATTCGGACTCTGCCCAGACCTCTACAGGTATTCTTCGAATTCCAGAGTTCGAGCCAGGGCATCCACTAATTGAGTCGGTCGAGCTAGGGTCATGGCTTCATGGTCCCGCAGTCCATCCAAAAACGCTTGCACTGCTAACCTTTTTATCACATTTTCCGGCGTGACTGGATAGGCAAGGCGAACCAGATGGGCAATATCAGCTTCAAACTCTTGTAGGGATTCATTCGATTTTGGTGGCGATTTTTCAATTGGGAATGATAAACGTGCTCCAAATTGGTCTGTCCGTACCTCAGTTCTAAATGTTTGACCAGTTGTTCGTAGTTTTCTTGCTCAGAGGTATTCAACGTTTGCAAAATATCTGTAGCATCCCCCCTTAAGACAAGGGTTAATGCTATTGGCTTCTCCTCTGCCGACCATCCGTTTAGCTTAGCTGCAGCCTCAAATTGGCGCCGATAATTAGTCCATGACGATTTTCCATCAAATTGTGGAGGTTTCATTTTGTGTCTTGTTCCCTCGAGGTCAAATTTCGAATCCACTACTCCCGGACTGTTTCTGCTTTCGGTCTTTGGTGGAGTTTTTCCCTTTTGTATTGTGACTACCTGTTCTCTAATTTTGCTGATCTCACCCTCCATTATCTGTTTTAGCTCTTCTATCTGCGTTTCATTTTCGACTATTGTCTGCTTTAGCTCTTCCATGAGTGCTTCATTTTTAACTATTCTCTCTTCAAGCAGCTCTGAATTGTTCTGTACCATGCTTTTCAAATTTTCTTCTAAGGATTTAGAATTTTCTAAATTTTCTAATTTTTCAACTAATTTATCCTCTAGGGATTTACAATTTTCTGGTAATGTTTCTAGGTTCTTAGAATTTTCTTATAATTTGTCTTCGAGTGCCTTAGAATTTTCTGCTAATTTGTCCTCTAGTTTTTAAGAATTTTCTAGTAATTTATCTTCTAAGGACGTAGCATTTTCTAACAATTTATCTTTTAAGGCCTCTTTCAAGTTTTTAGAATTTTCTTCAATTTGATTTAATAGCATGCTCATGTCCACATTACCAGGAACTTCAAACAAATAAGTATCGGGATTATTACCTTCATTTATTAAGGCATCTCGTAGCCGTTGTATTAATTCACATTTCTTCCCACTTATTCTAAATCCCGTTCCTCCAGTTTTTTTTAAGTCCGTCACTTTTAACTGGTCCAAATTCTCGGATTTATGCATTGTTAGTTAGTCTATTTATTTTCACTTCCAAAGTTCCACAATTACACCGAACACCTGACACCATTGTAATGTTTTTATTTTTACACTCGGGTTCAGTTACACAGTCCAACTCACTCTAATTTATTTACACTACTTTAACACAATTGATATTCACAGAACTATTTACAATTTATCTTAACTGAACAATACGACCGTCCAAATCGAATGAATCCATCGCCAGCTGTCCGTATTTATATATTTCTCTCGTAATTATTCTGGCAAGTCAACGAACCATCGGGAAACTTCTTTCATGTGTTCTGGATGCTTCAAGGGAATTCCCAGTAGCGGCACTGGGCGGCCTGTTGAGAGACAAAACATTTCGGATTCCCAGAAGTATCGGAAGAATGTCCATTCCACGAATTGGATGATTACCGATTGCATCAGCTATCGGATGAATTCTCGTAACAATATTTTCTAATATACTAAATTTATTATAAATCTGTTTCAATCAATTAATCAGCTGGGTTCGAATCTTCTACTATTAATGTTGCATTAAAAGTGCTGCAGACAGCCAGCAGGGCAGCGACAATAGTTGTCTAGGTAGTTCCAAGATTTTCCAATATTATCTTGAGATGGGGGCACAAGATGGACATAATGTTGAAGTGTATTATTGTTGTAATGTTTTTTTTAGGCAGTTTATGTTTTATATTAGTCTGTCTATTATGTACATATTAGTTATTTAGTAAATGCTTGTCTATTTACTGTTAATAATCAAAACAAAATACTTTTTCCTATTGGCTGGATGCGCCACTGTTGAGACATCTGAGGAAAAGTAAGGGTTGCAAACATTATTAATACATTTTACGGGACTGTTACAACATTTGAAGATATGCAAAAAGAAGTGCATTTTACGTGCTTCCAAAATATATTTTGTATACCGCCATCCAACCATCGTGGTTAATACTGTACATTTATACCATTTTCCGCCTTATCTCTGTGAAAAATTCTCCGATCAACATTTGTGAATATTCATTGTGAAGATTTTCTAATTCTCTATAACTTTTCCAATATAAGCAGAAAACAACACATTTTTCAGTTTTTTTTTTGCTGAAATAATTTACTTCCTGTTAAAATCATGTCAGTTATTGTTTATAAATTTGTATTTACGTAATGACTTAAGCGGTTTGCTGTTGAATTTTATGTCACTTAAAAATCTCTATTGACTAGTTGTTTAGAAATAAGGTACCAACCCATCATGTGGATCAAAATTTATTAAATACCTACTTACTTTGTCAAGTAGGAATTGGGCTCGCATTATTAAGGGTTCCGCACTACCTTCCACATTTCTTATAATGGAGGTGAGTTATTATACATTTTTTTACCTTACTAGTTTGTGAAGCCTGAGAGTATTTTATATTTTCCTAAATATCTTTTAAACTATACGTTTTAGAATTATAATAAATATACACAACACAACAACAACAACACAACCCAATTTAATTTTCTTATTTGCCCCCAGATTTAGAATGTTCACTGTTTTTGTCCTGTAACTTTCAATGAGTCTCTGTATTCCCTAATTTGTTCAAACAAATATGTGACAGTTTCACTAACACTGCAACTTCTTAGAATGAAAGAAAATTACCATAGGAAGAGTGTAAACAATCAGAATTTTTAAACTCTTCTCGTTGTAATTGTCACATATTTAAATAAAGTTATAAGTGTTTTTTACTAATATATTCAGAAAACAAACAGGATATGTAGTCAAACAAACATAAAAGTGATCATAAAAGCACGCTAAAACTCATTCAAATGTGTTTTTCAAATTTCAAAAATAGTTTTTATTCTACACTAGAATACATAATTGTTTACCTTACCTTACATTTTCTTAAATTACATAATATAAAATTTACTTCCACTATTTGATGTAAATCGTGTATGTTGACTGAAATAAATTATACAAATAACTTGGTTTTTGCTGGGATTGTTAACGGGACAACAAATTTATAACATTCCACAAATATTTTGATTGTTTACTTAATCTCAAACGTATCTCAAATTTGTAATTGCTGGCAATTATTAAATTATACGAAAATCTGTCCAAAATCAATTTAGGGCGTTATTAAAAAACACTTAAATTTTACTTTAGAGTTAACTAGAAATTTTCCGATATCATCGTCTGTAGGGATGGTAGGATTGCGTGGGAGTAATAAATCCGGTTCCTCGTTGCGGGCCAGTTATATAAGTGTCACCTGCAGCTGCGGAATAATCAGCTACACCAAATTGATTGACTGTCAGGCAATTTGTTTTGGATTTAGTGGTGGATCGACAGGAAGTTGAGGCAGGGTCAGGGCAAGCATCGGAGACAGCTAAGGAAAACAGTCATCGTTAGTTTCTTAATTACTCAATAAAAGTCACGTTTGTGTCACTTTTAAACAATCTTAATTTGTCATCTGAACTACCATCATTTTAGGCCTGCTGAGTACACATGTGATGGATGATTAGCCGAAAAATGGTTAGAAAATGTATTATGGGTAAATCATTTAATTGTTTAACTACCTATAACTTGGAAAAATACTTACCATTTTCTAGAACTCTTTCATTCCTTATCAAAAACGAAAGAAAAATGCTTCTTAAAAAATCGAAATCCGTTAATCAGAAATATTGCAAAAATTAGAAGATGCCTTTTTTATCAATCCGACAAAGGTTTGAAACAGCACTGCATGTAGCCTTAAAACTGATATTTTGAATGCATGTTAAGTTGTTCACAATAAAATTATAACATTTTAAAGTTCGAATTTTTGCAAAAATAGCAAAGGTAGGTAATTGTTTATATTGGCAATGCTAAAGAGCAAATTTCATTTTCAAAAGTAATTCAAGTCAAAAATTTTAAGCCCTTATAGACCATAGATAGACCTCTCTAACTTGAAAGATACCAAAACTTGTATCCCAATTTTTTGTATATATACATATAAAAAATAAATTAAGAATACACTTAATACTAACATACTGCTATCGCCCGTATGTGGAAGTGTCACGGACTAATAGAAACAACAGAGGACTAGTTATCTCCTTTTATAGTACTGACCCGTTGTACCTAAGAATTGCGACTGTATTGAGAGAATTGATAACTGCTCTCTGATAATCAACTTTGAAATCTAGGTGTAAGAAATGTTTAATAATGTGGCTCACAACTCAGCAGTACTAAAAACATAAGTATACATGTCTGCACCGTGATGCTTGCGCCTTTCTTTAGATTTTCCTCATTGGCGGCTCCAGATGGGAGGCACTACGGGCACGTCCCCCCACCCCAAGACCATCCAGTTTAAATATATACATACACACGAATATAATAACGTACATATCCACACAGCATGAAATATTTATGCAATATTTCTGGTTTGATTTAAAACATTCCAAAATATTTCTGGAAATATTTCAGCAATATTGCTATGTCCGCGACAAAACCCCATTTGAAATAATTCATGATATATTCCTGTAATATTTTATGAAATCTTTGTGTCATATTTCATGACATATTTCAAAAGATCTTTTGTTGTAGATATTAAAATAGTTTAAATATATTTTAGTAAACTATTTAAAAATATTTATATAATTTTTCATGTTTATTTTGAAGTATCATAAAATATTTCAGGAACCTTCGTATTATCGCTACAAAAACCTTTTGAAATATTTCATGAAATATATCTGTAATATTTTATGATATATTTCAAAATATTTGTTTGTTGTGAGCATACGAATATTTCAGAAATTTTAGAGTCAACTATTTTAAAATAGTGCCAAAATATTTTATGTCTAAAGTATCTTTTGAAAATTTTTCCAAAATATTACTATATTCACGACTAAAATTCTCCTGAAATATTTCGTGAAATATTGGTGTATTATTTCACGAATTGTTTCTCTAAGATTTCATGAAATATTTCAGTAGATGTTTTGTCGTGGACATCGGAATATTGCAAAAATATTTCTGTAAAATATTTCTTCAGAGATTTCATGTTGTGTTCTTGGGATTTTGATTCATCAATTTACTTAAATTCGAACCATAAAATGTTATAACTGTATATCTAATAAATTTGAAATGTTTTCTACATCCGTTTTTCAGCTAAAGACATATTTTTTGTACGTCGCATTTTCAAACATCTGTCGTATTGAATGAAGTTGACTTATAGCAAATAAAGAGAAAACATTTTGCTCTAGTTCTGAGTTTTATAAGGAAGCAATCGGTTCTCAAAAAATGCCTTTATCGTTCATAGCTGACAACTTGTAGGCATTTAAACAATTAAATTGTTTATGACAAAATGTCTTATCATGACATCGAAAACACTTGGGTGAATCCATGGCTCCATAAAGGTTAGGAAAAAGCCCCTGGCGTCTTTGTTGTACGGAATAAATGATTAAACACAAATGAGAGTACCTATAATCCAGAACATCTATAACCATATATCTTTATAATACTGAAAATAATATTAATTTCCCTACAAAACCAATTTCCAATAAGTGCGCATGAATAAACTTTTATTTTACAACGTTATAAAACAAGAAACACAATATTAACACTAAAAACAACGATAATACAAATACAGACATCTAGTCGGCAGTTTTTAATAATTCATTATTACTAGCGGTAGCCCAGTGGCCGAAATTCTTCCGCCTTCATTAATTTGAACATTATTGAGGTTCTTTTATTTCTTATAGAGATATATAAGAAATAAAGTCGAAATCAGAAAAGTAGTCGAGCTCTTTTCTATCCCCATTACTTCATTTGTATTAATTTTTAGAGATAGTTGACCAAATTATATTTAGTTATATCTATTATTCTAGGTATACTTTTATCGTTACATAAATATTTGTTATATATTACAGATGTAATAGTGCCTATGTTCGATGTAATCATCTTTGATACATTTGCGCTATCTCGTGTTTTATTTTTGGAACTCTGGTTTTGTCAAAGCAGTAACTTTTGTTTTACAGTGTATTAGAATAATGATTAATTATTCCATTCCATCGAAAGAAAAACATCTATCCTGTGTAGTTTACCATGAAAACACACCAAGGAAATATTACAATTCTACCAATTTCCTGAAATTCCATATCAATTAGAGATAAAGGAAAAATGGATTGCAGCAGTTCGACATAAAGGATAAATAAATATCATATCCACGTTTTTAGTCATTATTGTAAACATCAAATTTATGTTTTGAAAAATTACACAATGCACATAACAAACAATATTTCCTGAAATTTATAAAAAATCTTCATGCTGGTTTACGGGCTGAGAGATTAGGAATACAAGAAAAAAATGCATCTCCAGTAGTCGATGTAGCTCCAATTCCATATCCATCATGATATGAAAGAACTTGTCACTGTCCTATGTGGTCAATCCAACATATATAATTACACAGTGGTTTGATCAGAGACTGTCGTTGTGGTTGAGCGATTTGAATTTTAAGATTGTAACACATGGTTAAGTTAATAAAAATATATCCAATAAAACTATATTTTACTCTAGAATAAATGTACCTAACCGAACTTATTACACAAGTTTTAAGACACATCTTTAAAATGTTAATACATTTATTTTAACTAAAAATTAGTCACCTTTTATTAAGAGACATGACTCGTAAGGAATATAAAAATGTTCAAATTCTTACATAATAAATTTATATTAATTATTATATTCATGAACATTAGTTAACAACAATTTTTTAAGTTTTTTTTTTAAATGTCTTGCGATTTGAGACTGAAAAATTCCAATAGTCTTACTATTTCATCTTGTAAGAAGTAAATGCAAGAAACTAATTCAAAAGTTAGTATATGTGAGCTCCTATTATATTACAAATAATAATTTTACAATACAATAAGTATATTTATATCATATAAAGAAATACCAAGCACCTACTATTAAGGGAACATCCATAACTTATGTAAGATATTTTAGGGTAGGTGGGTGTTTGAAAAGGATTGAAAGTAAGATTTTTTTATTTTTATTTTTCATTGCTTATGACTTTCATTTGCCTAAATTAAATATTATCAATGTGTATAGAAAAATTTTAATTATACTTGATAAGCATTTTCAAATATAAATAGTTATAACATTAAAAGTATTTAATTAACAAAAATATTCATAGCCTACTATTCAAACGCTCAATACATTTCAAAACTGACATAAAAAAGATCATATTGTAATTAGTAATCCTGTATATTAAAAAAATAATAAACAGTCTAAGAATGTACCTTGTAAAAAAGTGCAAAAATAACAAACAATATTTACAGATTTTTAATTTTTACCATCACGTTTGAAATTGCGGAGAATCAATAACGTCACTGACATTTGTAGCTCCACATATGTAAATTAGGTTACTGCTAGTATAACATAGGAATAATGCCAATAATCCAAACATACACAAATACGCACTTTTCATTGAAGAGTTTAACCGTTTAACTGCAAGCTGGTTAAATTTTAAATGCTCAAATTCACTTTCTACATTAGTACGAAATTAACAAAATTAATGCTCAAAGATATTCTTAGTAGGATTTTAGTTTGAGTCAGCTTTTTCATTATGGTTAACAGTTAATTAGTGTATTGCATCATGGGTAGCTAATATAGATTCCAACTTAGCTGGAACAATTTAAGCCCCGAAATGTATTCATATTTACCACCTCAACAAACACTGTCCCTAATTCTATCCTCATTGGCCCGGGTGGTAAAACATGAGAGTGAAACAGTTTTCGTTCCTCACCGATAAACTAATTTCAATTCTGTGATGGCGATGACGAAGTTTCACGTTCACTATCTCCTGGACTATAAATTTTAATTTGAGTACGAAGTGGAAATGTCAGTTTGACAAAAAATTTCTCCTTCACGTCTTTGGTCCTTTTGCGGTATATTCAGGGGTGTTTTTAACACATTTCCCGAACTTTATACAAGGTTAGTTTTTTTTAATGATCAGTATGGGGATCTCGGAAACTAGCGGAGATAGAGCAATGGTTAAATTGGGAAAGATTTGCAGTTTTACTGGCCCAATTTAATGACTTTCGGATTTTTTTAAAAAGTCATGGCTTACTAGATATTTTGCAAAAACGAAATTCTGTCGATTTAGTCAAATCCCTCTAGCTCCTTGGTTTTTGATTTTATAAAAAAAGTGTAAATATCAAAATTGAAGGGAATTGTATCCCGAATATGATTGTCATGTCCTCGTTTGCGTGACAGCTCTCGTTTTCGAAATATGACACAAACTTATCTTTCTTTGGATGGAAACCATAGTTGGCTATGACCTCAAAAAATCGGACATTTTTAGAGCTTTTCAACGATATAATACTCGATATAGTTATTCATAAAAATAACGGAGTTATGGATGCTTTTCTCTATTATTTTCACTTTTAACGTAGGTAGCCATGAAAAAGATTGTTTTCACTTTGACGTTTCCTGATTTGAGAGTAATTCCATTAGTAGTGCTGAACTGACAGTCGATATTGACAAGTTTTCCTGATAAAATTGAATATTCTAACGAAGAAAAACTGAATATGGTGGAATGTTATATCATATGTCATAAAAATTCAGTTCGTGCAGCTGTGGAATACTTTCATAGATATTTTAATCGTCTTCAACCTGCTCTATGTACATTTAAGAGCTTTACGATAGGTTATGCAGATATGGATCTTTTACTAAACCACCAAAGGAACGTAATCAAATTAACGAAGAAGCACAAATAAATGTTTTGGCAATGGTAAATCAAAATCCATCTACATCAACTCGTGAAATTGCGGCAAAAGCTGGCACATCTCAACGAACTGTAGTTAAGGTACTGAAAGCGCACAAGTTCCACCCGTACAAACTTTCAGTTTCTCACTCTGCATGCTGGTGACGAACATCGACGTATTTTGTTTTGTACATAGTTTAGTGACATGTGCCTTGACAATCCACAGTTTCCATTAAAGGTGTTATGGTCAGATGAAACTAGATTTACTAACTGTTCAATAGACACAATGAGCATATCTGGGCTAAAGAAAACCCTTTCCATGTAGAACAAAGACGACCCCGGATAAAATTTGGTTTTAATGTTTGGTTTGGTATCATACACTTGACATGTTGCATAATTTAAATTTCAGAACTCGTTTAGAAATTGAGTGGTTCCAACATGATGGAGCACCTGCTCATAACTCGTTATTAGTAAGACAACACTTAGATAATATCTATCCAAACTCTTCGATAGGAAGAAATGGCCACCCCGGTCTCTCGATTTGGCAGTTATAGACTTCTATTTATGGGGTGCGCTAAAAAACAAAGTATACAAAAGAAAGTATGAGACAGTTGGTGACCTAAGGGAGGTGGTATTACAAGCAATTGAAGAAATTGATAGGCGGTCTGTGAGGAAAGCGGTAATGTCAATCTTAAAAAGATGCAATTTTTGTCTAAATAACAATGGTGGACTTTTCGAACATAAATTATAACCATTATTATGTGCATTAATTTCTTAAGTTTTTAGTAAGTACCTACTTATTTAGTTTTTTCGTTATATCTGATATACCTAATAAAAAAATCGTTAAATTTTTTTTGGAATAGTTATTAATAAAACAATCTTTTTCATGGCTACCTAAGTTAAAACTAAAAATAAGAGAGAAAAGCATCCATAACATCGTTATTTTTATGAATAACTATATAGAGTATTATAACCTTTGAAAAGCTCTAAAAATGTCCGATTTTTTTAAGTCATAGCCAACTATGGTTACCATTCAAAAAAATATAAGTTTGTATAAGAAGAAGAAGAATAAGTATAAGAAAGTGTAAATATTTTTAACTAAGAACATCTTAAACTTATTTTGATTTTTTGTTTCAACCACAAATGATTTTATTTTTGCCTCCTATGTCCATGCATCACTTTTTTTTCAGAAGAAAAAATAAGATCATTGCTTAGCATATTGTTTTTCTGGTGTGAGAAACGTCTTGTACGAATCGAAGATAAAAAACTAATTCGGTTATTAACGGATTAAAACATACTGAATTACTATGAAATTGTGTTTTCCACAAATTACACAAATTTCCATTTAGTGTTTACTTAACTTCAATTTGTAACATAATTTTTTTAAGTGGAATTTTTGTATTTTGGGAAAAAATTAATTTTTAATATATCAATCAGGTTTATATAATTAAAAAACATGATAGTGTATCCTCGTTTTAGCCTTGGAAGAAGCTCAACTGTAGAACAAGCATTATTGAGTGTATACTTTTAATTACCTTAGGAGTAAATTTATTGGGGTATCAATGCAATAAACGGTTCCCAACTAAATGAAAAATAGATACAAAAATACAGCATCAGGGTAAATGAAACAAACCAAATAGATCAGTCGTAACAATTTTTTTTAATTGACGATGTTTCCAAATTTCTATGTTAAACGTCTTGATAAAAATGAAACAGTACCCATATCTGTCAATAAGTACACAACTTAAACCAAAAATAAATTTATTTTCGGAGAGTGTGGTAACAAACTAATACAAAACAAAAATGCTTTACTTTTGTACATTTAAAGAAATCTAGCAAGTATCTTCTGTTTTAATATAGATTGAATTCAAAGTTCATAAAATATTAAACTTATATTATCAAAGACTACAATAATACTTAACCTAAACATTACAGAAGAAAATTAAACGACTCAAAATCAATTAATCTTGAAATGTGCAGTATTTGTCAAACTACCTTTTATATGGATGGTAAGGCTGTGAATTATTGCTATAACCTCCGCCTCGTTGGGGTCCCGTTACATAGTTATCTCCTGCGGCATAATTACCTGTGGAAAAATCACTTTATAAACCCTTAAATATTACAATTTGCATTTCAACTAAAAATATCGACAACTAATTCTACACATAAATTTTATAGGATTAAGGTTAAATAAAAATAAACATTATACTAAAAGTAATGTCGGTATAAGATTTATTTTAACTAAAAACTATTACAAAATTTTAATATATATCCTGTTTTCTTGTACATACATTTGCAACAGTTTTGTTTTAAGAATATTGGAACTTTAAATACTATAGCTAAGACTAGCTATTATACTTATGGCACTAGTTTTTTACCTCTTGAGATAAACCACATCACCACCAAACACTTGGGCGCAAGTTACTCAAAGAATACAAAAAACAAATCTCAAAAACTTTCACGTAAAACAAAAACCGACATAAGCTTTCACGCGACTTGTATGTTGAAAAAGTGCATTGGATAAACTGCAATTTCCCCCAGTGCTGTTACCGTGGTCTAATAAAATTACTTCCGGACGTTTCGTCTGCAAATGTTGCAGACATCTTCAGAGAGGCGAGGATGTCGCAAATAACTCCACTAGGCTACGGCAGTTCAGTAGGGAAAATCAGTTTATCAAATGGTACCAGTTATGAATTTTAATATATTTCGATAAACAATAAACTGTTTAAAATGTCAAATTTATTATAAATTATATGTTTGGTTAAATAAAATCATAAGCTCTTATATTGTTTTCTATTGTCACAACAAATATTCGATTGTTTCCAAAAGATCAAAACTTGTAAATCATCACGTTATTAAATCTGAAGGTTATCAATCAATAGTGTTTTTTAATTCGTTTCCAAGAAAAACGGCTGCTTTCATACTTTATATAACAAATTTAGATTGTTTTTCACGTTTTAAGAAATAGATTCATAGGTATATAGTATTTGAACTTTTTGTCAGGTATGCATCCTTAAAATTTTCCAATGATTGTTGATAGATTTCCTTAAAAACTTTGCCATTTTCACCAGTTTCGTTGTCCTCGAATGCTTCTGTTATTTTGTACAAATCTTTTGGATTCTCAATGATGTTATTTCTTAAAGCGTTTTTCTCTTAGATATATACATAATTAAATCGGTAATGTACCCATGTATTTGTAAAATTTCAATTATATACTCTACATGTTCCTTTGGGCTATTTTTATATTTTTAACATTAAACTACACGAGATGTATAATGAAAGTTTTCTCCATCATGAACAACACAAGAACGTGCCTTTTATATTGATTCTATTATGTGTATTTCTATAATTATAAGAATTTCAATCTCCAGCCACCAAGTCATAACATTTACGGATATAAGAATTTGGAAGCCGGTGTTGTTATCGACTCTCGATGCACTCCTGCACTCCATTAATTATTCAACTGGTCTTAACTATTTCAACTACCCCTTTTAGTAAGGAGCAACAAGCTATTGCCTGATCAAATTACACAATATATTATAAAATTCCAATAATTATTCTTAATACAATCCATCTTTAGACAACAAACTCTAGGGATATCTCAAGATCAATACCTATACCACACCCCTACTGCCTTCACCAGAGTGAATTCAACAAACACTATAGTTCAAATTTAACGAAATGTATCAAATGCATAAAGAAGTGTTCGAGAGGACATTCAATTGTAAGAAACGCAACTTATGAAGGTTCCCTAACCAGAAACAATATATATTATATATATTGTCTTGCGTACAAAAGAATGACACCTCGACGAGAGTAAAGGATCACCATATGACATTAAACAAGTCAATCAATATTTCTCAGTTGCTTGAAAACAATGATGCGTTAAGTGATCTATTTTCCATAATATATTAAAATTCAGCATAAGTTCTAAATATTAAACGTGAATTATCATTTCCGCAAATATTGGTGTCGAAGCACAAACATATGAGGTTGCTTTCAAATTATATATATGCAAACACAACGCAGACCTTTTCTCATACGCCATACCTTCCCCTTTTTGGTAAAGATATTTCTCAGCTCTATTTTTTAAGTGCATCAATTTCCTCAATCAAAATATTTTCCTAGCCATTTTTCAATCAAAAGAAATCGGAAGCCAAATAAATAGTCATTTATGAATCGAACTTTGTCTTTCAGGTGCAATTCGTTTCAAGCTCTTATTGCACATACTACATAATGAATTTCACATTCTGTTTGTTTCTCGTTATATTTCTACGTTTTTTGTTGAGCCTTGTTCTTTTATTGTCGGCTCTCGTTTCTATAGCAAAGATCATCACTGACCGTACACAGGTTTTATATATTCGGTCATTTGCCAGTTAACTCGTTTTGTTTGCTTGATCTGTTACTTTTTTGAATCCTTTCTGATTTGCGTGTTTGTATTCTCAGTTAAGTGAGCTTAGTAACATGTTATATTTTCATTCGTACTTTTACACTTTAGATGGACTATAAGTCAGCATAATAGACTAGATTGATTTCGTCCGTTCTTAATTTATATCCACTACCTGTTGCTTTGACTTTCGTTATGATTTCACCCATTAGTTAATAGGTTGATATATCTGTGTGCACTTGTTTCTCTGATATTAAACATTTCTTAAATAACAGTATGACGATGGAAAATGGGTCAGATTTACAAGGTAGTGATTTGTGACTTCTGTCCATTTTACCGATAATAATCAATCGACTTGGCTTAATATCATGTTTGTAATTTTAGGGTATAATTATCACATTTTAGTGTTTTCTTCTATGTTCAGATTCTTCACAAATCACCTCCGTATAATCGGGGAATCACCGTCAATATGTCTTAAGTAAATTTTCAAAATAATAAGGCATCAACCACTTTCTTACGGAAATTCAGACAGGTTAAAGTTTATTTGTGTCAAATGAAACATAATTCTATTATTATATTCTTATATGAGATCCATTACACACTATGCGGTAATATTTGTTAATTGGCATTTAGTAGTAAAAATCTTAAGAATCCCCGTTTTGTATAAACTATTCACTCACAGCAATAGATAGTGGGCTTAATTTCAGTATGAATATAACCCGAATAGATGTTTCAATACAAACAATAAAAAAAGGAAGAAAAAGGAAGTCAAAAAGGGATAGGAAATTTTTGAAAAAATTTTCGCAAAAATTATAATTTATATTTTCCAATTTCACCAATTTTAGGAGCTTTAAATGATAAAGTAATTGTTTTAAAGTAGAAAAAAAAATAAACATGATTTTCATATTTCCCGAAGTTCAGTAACATTCCCATTTTTTTCAGAAATACTGCTAATGTTCACTAAACATTTGGATATATTATTCAAACAATATATGTTAATCGGTTTAATCTGACTTATATTTGTGTTATCTGTATTTTTGTGTTTATTATGACCAAAATATTACTTGCGCTCATGCATACATGTATGGTTATAGAGACAATTGCCATCACTGAGTTTCGACATTTTAAACGTTAAAAATTGACGATCAGGTAGTGGTGTATGCCCATTTCAAGATTCTTCACATTGCCCTCGTATCCTCCTGCCTACCTTTCTGTCGTATAACCCGACGCGTTAGCAAATGAATAACAGGAAAGTAGAAGAGACCTGAAGTGGGAATAGACTAATCATGAAAAGTCATTTTCCCAATGACCCATCAGAAATTAGTTACGAACTACTCTGATGAACACCCATAAACGAATGGGAGTGTAAACTAAAAAGTTAAAAACTACAATGCAGTAGAGTTAAAAATATTTGATTTTGCAACAAAAAGTGACATCAAAACTAACTGCACCATGACTTAAAAAGTAACCCATAGAAGAATAAAACAAAACTAAACTCCAACTGAACTTGTTTTTTTTAACAATTAATTAGTTTTACGATCCTCACATTTGGTTTTTTGCATGTCATGTTAAGTCGTCTACTGAATGATACCATGTCTACTTTATATTTATGGATGTTTTGGGAAAAAGTCTGCATATTTCAAAATCCAAACATTTCAATGTCTAAATCAGACCTCGTTCATAAAACAATTAACACGAAGAAAGTATTGAATAGTTCGCGTTACTTTCAATTGACCATATGTAGAAAAATAAAAAACCTATAAAAAGGTTTTTACAATTCATCAAAGACTTTTACTGGGAAATGTTAATTGATTCTTTAAACTAGTGTCAATTCGAGTTGAATTATAGGTTTTTTATCATCTATAGACTTCCCTTTAGTCCTAATTGATTCTTTATATGAAGAAATATCTATAAAATCATTTTCCAAATAATGATAGAAAACACTGAAATCAACTTTTTGAGTACAGCTTTTTCACAATTTTTAACAAGACTATTTTAATGCTGAATTAATCAAGTGTGTGAGTAGTTTAACACATAAAAATTATTGATGGCTTTGAAATTGTGAATTTGTAGGTCTTGATAACTATGAAATTTTGTTGATAGATCCATAAATTCAACAGTTCAAAATTACGAATATAGTTTCATTAACATTTAGTTTCAGTAATTGTGGGATTTTAATTTGTAACTAACACTTCCTTTTTCAAAATTTTAAATTTATCAACTAATATAACTTAACACTAATTTGCACTTTTCAACAGCGTAAGAACCAAATTGTTAAACATATGCTAAATATATGCTCTCTCCAATGCCTAATTCGCGTATTATTGTGATTTATAATTACATTTATGCGGTTTTGACAAAATGAAAACAGGAACAGGGGAGATTAAAAATATCTGAACAAACAAGCGATGCGACTCATTAATTAAAACTGGAGTAAACCGAAGCAACACGCGACGTGTTTCAGAAAAATTCCATTAACCCAAATGAAGCTGCAGCCTCTTCGCAATAGTTGTATTTAATGTAAGCTAACTTGGTGCAAGAATTGATAATAATAAAGAATTAATTTACTAGTTCAGTTATAAGTTTCCTTTCTAAAATGCTATTGATTGTACTTATAGATCTCCACTTATTTTTCAAAAATACCAAGACCTCTAGCAAATCACTTTGTATGAACTTCTTTTTCAATACAATCTAATTATTAATAATTGAATATTAAAAGGAAAAAGAGACTAAATATATTTTTTTCAATGTGTTATATTTTCTCATGATAATCTTGATAGGTACATTGTTTTTGTAAGTATTGTGATAAACTAATAAACATCTTTTAATCAGGCTAAATATAATCAATAATCAACTACCCCGTTTACAAATGCACTACTATATATATCATATATATAATTTATTCATTTATATAATTCTTAAAACAGACATTATCTAATTAATACCAGGTCTCTGTATAATAACAATTACTCCTAAAAGATGACCTCGACAACCTTTACAAATACTCTGTATTATCTTTTATTTGATTTTTTTTTTGTTTCATTTAAAACGTGGGAACTCCAAATCGTGAAATACACATCTTTAAATTCTATCAAGCTGAATATACACAGTGGTAGAGGATAATAATCAGACATTTAGAGAGTTGCCCATAAAACAAAATGGGAAACCTTTGTCAACGAGTGCAAAAAGTTACTGTGACGTTTGAATCACTGAGTTTTTTTCGATAGTTCATTTACTTAAATAACTTATCCACTGACTTAAATTTAAGAAATTTGTTTTCTTAGGCACTATTTTTTATGAGACTACGAATAGTTCAGATACAGAGGAATTTAATAACGGTTTTATTGTTCAAAAATTTCAGAACTATTCAAATTATTGCTGTCAAAATTAGAATTGCTGCTAGAGTGCAATTAGGCATTGGTGGTGTTTTGAGTTAGAATTTCAATAGCTTCAACAAACATTTTCCATAGGCGTCCGTATACTCAATTTTTCCTGAGCACAAAAAAAACGCACACACGTCTCTATACATTATTTGATTTAATAGAGTATTAATTTAACCTAATAAACTCTAAATACGGACCCCCATGTTCAACCCTATCATAACGAAGTCGTGCTTTCTATTTCGGTGATATGTATTACTTTTTTTATTCCTAACAGAAGTACCTACAAACTAAGGAAGTCAACAACACATATTGGTCAAGACAATTTAGATATTTTATTTATTACTTAAGCACTTTAGAAGCACTACGCACTCAAAAATTAATTGAAGGCATGCCAAAATGTTCCTATAATGTAGTTAGGTAGGTATCAGTCTTCAACCAGCAGTTTCGGCTGCGCTATTGGAGCTTGACAATTGAAGGCACATCGATACTTGCTTGACATTTTTGCGTTAAAACTTTTAGCAGCCCCAAAACAAGAGGAAGGCCTTAGATCTAACCAATACCTTTCCTATTCAAAAACTGAGCAAGACCGTATTCGTTTTTTGTTAAGTAATTATGACAAGCTCTTTTTCGATTCTAAAACTAATAGGATTTGAGACTTTATTTTTAACTTACACAGTCACAGATAGAACTCAGTGTTCCAAAAATCCGTAACGTAATTTTATAGCCTATAAATATTACTCGACTGATTTTATTCGGTTGACAAAAATCTCCGAATTCCATTTAGCACAGGGATGAGGAAGTTAAAGGAGGGACAAGTTATGCGAATAGAACGTTTACTTAACCATTAAATAACACGTTTTGTCAATTAACTATTCGGACTTAAGAATTAGAAAACAATGTAACACACACCTAATATTTCACACACATATATTTAATATACAATTTTTTTTATTTTCATTTAGAGCTTCATCATTAGACAGAATTCAATCTTACGAATTATTAACATAATACAAAATAATATCTTCATTTATTTTCTTTGAGCAAAAAATTATTTTATAAAAATTGATTTGTGTTTCAACATTTGAGAAGGTAAACACACATAATATGTCCTAAGTAATTTAAAATTATGCTAGAAATTATGAAAATACCTTACATAACAGACTATTTCACTAGATAAAAAACCACTTGAGAATTGCACTATATTTAAAGGCCCTAAATATAAGGTATGTTTTTATTGTATATTTTAAAATTTAAAACTTATTCAGTACCTGTACATCAGTCGAATTGATCTAAATTTTACTCCTCTATTTAAATTTATAATTACACTAACAATTGAATTAACTATATCAGTAATATTGTAATATAAAATATAATTTATGAATAAATCTATATTAATTTGTAGATTTATTTTGTATTAGTGTATTATGTCTAAAATCTATAGTATTCCATTTTTTGAAATAATACCTAGTTTGTTTGTCAGCACAAATGTATATTAATATATTTGTGTGTTCTAAAAACTCTCAGTGGAATCATCTACATGCATACCGAGAAAATTTTAAATTTTAATAACACGCCCCAACTTTTAACTACTCGAAAATTATATTAGGAAAAACATTTATAAAACTTACTTCCCTCGTCAACAAATACCAAACCAAAGAAATTGAATTAATTCCAAAAAGCATAGGAAACAAAAAGCCGCATGTCGTTTATGTACGAATTTTCATACAATAACCAGAGAAAATATTTTCAGGCTGGCTTCTGTTCTTGATAATAGAACTTATTTCAAATTAATTATGCAATACAACAATTACGTTTTATTACTCTATGATCGGTATTTTACTAATAACAGGAAGACATCTGGATCATTAGAGCATACAAGGTAAGTAATGTATATAGAATTAAAAAAAAAGTAGATGAATAAACAAGATTCATATTTATTTAAATTTAAATAGCTATTTTCTAGGGATTTATATAATATCTAAAATTATAAATCAGTAACGGTTCAAATAATATATAACTAGTGTAACTACAAAAAAATTGAAATATGAAGAAATATTTGACTTAAACAATTAAAATTCAATCGTGCCAAACAAAAAAGCAACAATAATTAATTTAATTCTATAAAGTAGTTTTCAAAAAATATTCTTGAATTTCCAGCACATGAAAATATTTTACAACTGATCAACTGAACTGAAAAACGTTTGCCGGCGTCATTCAATTTTAGCAGCACAATGACAAAACTTGCTTTTATTTCGCGTCATCGCCTATCTAAAATAAGTTTCAAAACTTCCACACAATGCACGAATTAGTATGCCGAAAAAAATCAACAATAAATAAATGAATTATGATAAACAACCGATAGATGAAAAAAATTGCACAAAATTATAACAATTGTAGAATTTCGTACACTTAATTGAATATTAAACGAAAATAAATAAAAATGTCATATGTAGTAATACCCGTCTTTTTTCATAACTGGGCGCGAACCAAGTTTCATAAATGAGAAAAAAATTGACAAACATAAAACATGTTCGAATTCATTACGTTATTAAACTCTATCTAGCGAAAGTTTTGTATTTTTTTCTTTGATATTAGAAAGGCATTAATTATATACCGAGCTGTGCAATACTGTGTAGACGATTCAGTTTTTTTATTATTTTAGAATGTGTCATTTGGTATATTTACAGCAACTCCCCCACCACATTAGAGAAAGGGAAAATCAAAAATACGAATCTAATATGACATTCAATTAGAAACGTTCCTTCTGTACATAATTTAATAAATATTATTAATTAACAAATTTTCCAAACGTCAATGTTGAGTTGTCAGCGTCGTCAGTTTTTCTGTTAGTCCACAAACCAGACAAAAAAGTATATTAAAAGGTAATAGTTCATCAAATAAAACTGACCAGCTAATGTAAAAAAAATAATGAGTTGTTTTTTGTTCCATTCCAACTGCAACATTGACGTTTAGACAAATTTCGAATGACAAAAACAAAAAAAAGAACAACGACGGAAATTTTCGTTGTGATATGAAATAAAACTTAATCGTGAATAAGTGATGAATTTTCACGTGTGACCCGCGACCACCTCATTCGAGAAAAGCTGCCAATCCTGCAATCAAGATAAATATTTTGTTTTTAAATTGCATTCACACCACAATCGCTATAACAAAAGCTTACTGAATGCATCAACATATTATTAAGCATTTGCTATACAAACACAGATGTTAAAAAAACTTTTAACTGAATTATTTTTCTAATTGAATATCTATTAGTTCCGGTATTTTTAGTAATCACTTTTAAAATAATTAATATCTATATATATATTGTATTTTTTATATATAGAATCTACTTGACTTTTTGTTTATTAATTAGTCCTAGTTTTGGTCTGTATCAACCGAAGATATTTCTCAATTAAAACTAGAAAACAACATTTTTATGTCTAATATTAATATTAAACATTGCTTAATATAGATTGTCACACTCAATAAAAAAAAAATAGTAAAAATAGTTAAATATCCATTAAAAAACTTTCAATTACTATTTGATTAGATAGACAGATGAGGTCCAGACAGACAGAATTTTTTTAATCTACTAAATATAATTCACCTCTGTTTTGATTAGTATTTATGAGCTAATCTAGCTATAAAGTCTCAAGAAATGCTACCCCCGTTATTCATGGAGGGGGGTATTGTTTTAGATGCTTAAAGCAAAAATAAAAACATAAAATTATTACCTAGATCACGGTTGTACTCAAACTCTAATTTAGTTACTGTTCTTATTTATATATCAGTTTTTTTATCACAACCACTCAACAAAATTGTCTACTTCTAAAATTGCAATAAATAATAATAAGCGAATCATAATGTAATTATTACTATTGTGTATAACTAAAAAGATATAAATTTACATTACATGATACACATTCACTGTCAAAATTCGAGATATTTTTATAATACTGTCCCTTCAAAAATGTATAATAAAAATCAATCATCTTAGCTTCTAATGATCGATAAATATTCAAATTATTTTCTGATAATCTACTGGTATACACAAATGGGAGAAGCAAAACGTAAATTAAAACTTTTTGATTTACTCCATGATGATTACAGCTTTGCTACTGAAACGGCATTGAGTGAAAAAATAAAGGTTTGGTGTTAGAAAATTCGATTGTGGTATAGCCGTTACTTTGTGATAATAGTCAATCATGATGATCAAACACAAAAACTTACTTTGTTTTTTATCCTTCACTTGTGAGTGAGTGATAGAAAACAAAGTAAGTTTTTGTGTTTGATCATTATCTGGTGTTAGGGGACAAAACTTTATACGACTGAATTTACCACTTAAATGTGAATTCACAATCCCACTCAATTGCTTCATCCCCAAACATCCCAATCTAGTTAGGAATTGTCAAACTGAAAAAAAAGTGTAGATCATCAGCATTAGTTTTAAACAAAAAAAAATATATCCCAAAATAAATGGGATTTTACTCCTGATACTATAATAAAAGAACCGTTTCGTCATATGTATGTTGTTGATGAAGAAAGTTTGACTTCAGATAATAGTGAAGGAACAGATAAAAATGTTCGAAGGCCGGAAAATTAACAAAGGCGATACTATTGGGAAATTAGGACCTCCAATTAATAAACAACGCTTGGAGCAGAACAAAACTAATTTGAAATAAATAATGCAAGTGATCCATATTCTAAAGAATCCTAAAAACGAATCAGGACAATCTAAATACAAAACAGAGCAATATGAAAAATATACAAATATTGTTTCATGCACTTATGATTTTTTTTATTACAGAAACCCGAGGGAAGCAGCACTGACAATTCATATAAGTAAATTTCAATCTATTACAAAATAATGCCGGATCGCAACTTTTTAATATCAGTTGATAGTTGTGGCGTTTTATATATTATATTAATATTCACACCTGGATAACAGTTTGTAAATTTCAAATTTCCAAAACTTTTCGGGGGTTAAGTCAGTTCCCATTTCAAAAGTTGTACCACACTACATTCTTAAGACCTATTTCTTTTTTACAAGATTATTGAGACCCAAAAAAATATATAAATTATGTACCACCCATCTACACACTCAAGTCACCATTAATTGATTTTTGTATATTTTTGAACACAATTTAAATACTTACACAAGTAGAATAATAACTCACACCCCAGTAAAGACATTTAAAACACATTAGTAGCAACTAGAAATGAATTAATTTCTTGATTAAGAGATTAAATATATATTGTGATGTTAGCCGCTACAAAAAATAAACGGTGTATATGTGGTGAAAGTACGCTCCTTAATTATGCTGTTATCGAATCGTAAAGCTAAGATGATCTGAAATCTCAAAATGACAAGGACGAAGGAACATGAACCATACATTAAGCACACTACCATACAACTCCAGATCTTAAGGGTTATATTCTACGAATTATTTTGTGGTTGTGTACATAAATATTAAGTAATCTGGTTCGCTTAAAAATTAACCATTATATCAATATTTTATTAAATAGTCTGTCCCTTAGCTTACAACAATTCCTTATTATTCTCAATATAATTAAAATGTCTGCCGGTTTTGATAATTTCTAAATAACTTAGACAAAAATACACATATATAAATATATGTACAAAAACATTACGTCAACTATAATTCCACAAATCGGGGACAAAAAATGAGACTAGAGAACAATTAACTTATATAAAAAATCAGCTTCTTTTCATTATCGAACTATATATCTGTAAAATATAATAAATTAATACGAAAAAATATATTATTATCACTATTGTAAATGCATTTAAACTTAGCTTTATAAAAGAATAAACTTACTAGCTAAAAATAGGAATCACATTGAGTTTTTTTAAGTGTAAAAATCACTAATAAAATTATCCATTTAAGATTAAAAGCTACCATGCAGACATTCTAACTACTAAAAATATATATGAGGTAAAAATTGAATGTATACACTATTTTTAAATATATTTTTCATCGTAACAACTTGAGCGGTGCTTAAAATTAGTCAACATTTCTTTCTGTCTGTCTGTGTAAGTTTGAATGACATCTAAAAAACTTTTAATTATAACTTATTTAAAGAATTTAACAAGGATTTACACGAAAAATTGGGTGACGTTCTATTCAGTCTGGCTATTTCCAAAATTTTAAACTTGTTTTTAGATGTAATCCTGGATTATAAAATCTACATTTCACAAGCGCAGATGAACGAGTTTCTATTAAATTTTCACACAAAAGCAAATAGTCATGGTAAAAAAATATTTTGGAGAACATGTTACATTAATACTTTTGGATGTTGAACAAAACCATTTAGTTACATGGTACTTTGTTGAGATTATATCTATTAATCATCTCATTCATGGAATTTAAAAATATTTTTATACATAAGCCAAGATATATCTGATTTACGCCAGATGATGACAACGATTTTTAGTGTGTAAGTTCTTTCCAAAGAGTAATAATTGTTCTAAAGATCTACTAGGTTCACTGGGTTATTTATTCACACTGGCAATTAATATTATCAAAAACAACTGCTAAAGACCTCGAATATAAGACAACGCAAAAACTTCACAAAAAAATGAAAAATAGGACGACCCGTTACAGGAAGTTAAGTTTAAATAAAACTCATTGTTGAGTCAAAATGAAGATAGTTTTACATGACAATAGCTGATTTAAAATTTGCAGTTCTTTTATTGGGAATTATTGAATTGTAATTTTTATGTATATCGAAGTAAATAAAAATGAGTTAAATAATTTTTATACAAGCATAGGAAATATATAATATCAATGGGGTTTTAATGTGAAAACTGGAAACGCCTCTCATGAGTTTAGCAGTAGTTTACTGAAAGCAAAGTGATTTATCTTCATTAAAAAAATTGACTGAAATGAAACTCCTATACAATCAGAATCAGACAGATAATCATTCAATCTTGTTCTGTTTGCAGAGTATATCATTTGACACAGACTAGGAAGAGGGTTGAAAATGGGATAAATAACAGACTTTTAAAGAGCCCCCTAAGAAAAAAGCAATGCATCCAAATTTTGAATGACAGTGTTACCTCAACTTCATAAGCCAAAATAAAAGATGCTCCTGCATAACCAACCATATCGTTATATTGGATAAAACGTATTTTTGTCCTAAAAGAGATAGATCACTGACTTACACAAATTTGAATGATGTTCGGTTTTGGAGACTTACATTAATAAGACTAGCGGAAGTCAAACTGCTTATTCATGTTTCATTTATCAATTAATTTGATTACTTTTTTATTCAAAATAATGCACAATTAATACTACAAGGGAATGTGCATTGAATGCGTTACTCATTAGGTTATTAAAATCGTATTCAAGTATGAAACTGTTTGTATTTTATTTTCTTTTTTTCACATTTTTTTATTTTCAAAGTTCAGAATCTAAGATTAGAAGAAATGGTCGCTATTAATAAGGGAGCAGACATATAACAAGACTATTAATTTAAATATCCCATATAACATTACTATCAAGTTAAATATTAGAATATCCCAAGAAAGCCACTGAACAAATTAGCATGACAATAAACCCAATTCTTCGTAACCTCTTAGATTTAAAATTATTTTTTTTGAGTATTATGTAAATGCTATGACAAATAAAAAAACACAACAACCATATGTTATACTGTTAAATGACATCAAGAGCAAAAACTACTTTTAGGTATTGCAGGTATATAGTAGGTTTCCAAAAATTAATATTAAAAATACATAATTAGCCAGGAGAATAGAATAGCTCTATATTTTGCAACACGACGTGACGTGACGAACCGGCCGGCGATCGAGTACATTCATTTGTCTGTCTAATCAGAGTAATTGATTTTGGCGGGAGTGACCAGTCCGGCTGCTCTCTTCATGTTTATCAAGCCAACACGTTTCCAACTGTTACAACACATACTTAAATTATTTAAATTGCTCAAGTGTTTCAACGTGATTCCCGCCGGCCCATCCGCCAACCAGCCGGGCTCCTCGTCCCCCACCACCATTCCTCCGACCGGTCTCATGTGGAGGTGGTGTTTTTGCGGCGGGTAAAAGGTCGCCTTGACGGCGTTGAAGTAGAAGCGAATGTTCTTCGGCAGAAGGTGATGAGGAGCGCAGCCGTTCAGCGGGATCTGAGCGGTAGTCACGTTGGTTGAACAGACATTATTGTTATCAAAAGGTTGTCAAGAACTGGGCCACTCTTTAAAATCATTGAAAGGTTTTGCACCTGCATTTGGGGGTTGCGAAGTATAGCCTCCGACCTGCGAGCCTGCATCGCTGCCGTACGAACGTGGCGGAGCACCATAACCAGTGTCGGAATATGAACCGTAATTGGCATAGCTGTAATCCGATCCAGGTTTAGAATTGTTGGCCGTAGACGACATGTTCGGTGGGCCGCTAGGCGTCGGCGGACCTCCGGGTCCTGAACCTCTAGAATACATGTCACCGGCAATGTAACCTAAAAAAAACAATAGTCAAACAGAAATTTCTCATTTAGTAATTATGTTAATATCACATGGACACAAGCTCAACATTTTCACATATTAATTTTTTTCACCATTACATTAACAAGGTAATTATGCGAATAACGTTTTGGTCAAAATATAAAATTAAATATTCAAGGATAAAATGAAATTAATAATTTGCGCACACCAACAATGTTATTTCTTAAAAACATAAAATGTTCTAGAATTTAACTAAAAGCTTCGTTTATTTAACTGAAAACACGAACCCTCTGTAGGTATTTATCATAGGAACAAATGTAGTTTCAGGTCGGTCTTGGAGGATTTAGTACAATTGACCTTCCTATCTGCCGAAATTTTTCTAACACGACAGCAGTTACATTATTTAATGGATAGAAGATATCATATCAAAGATAGCACAGATTGCAGGCATATGAAGAGAGTAGAATGTATAAATAATATAACGAAATCCCTGGTAATGTTTTTGAGGATGAATAAAACTTTAGCACACGCTTAAAAGAGCAAACAAGCCGGCATATGGTGGTACACTGCTACAAAACTCCAGAATTTAACAAAGAGAGATACTTCTACCAACCTGACAATGCACTAGTCAATCAAGTAATGTAGTTAGTTATCTCACAAAGGAATGAATCCCAAAACAAAAATTTTTCTACAAATGGAGATATAATGACCACTGTATTCAGAGAAAATATAGTTTTTATTATGATACTCAAAACAAGGTAAAGATTGAAATAATTTTACTGAGTGATCACAAAATTACAATTACAGATATTATCATAACAAATCGAGGACAGGTTTTGCCTTATAGATGTTACGCTTTTTAAACAATTAGGAAGCCATAGAAATTTATGAACAAGAAATTTATGAACATCAAAATAATTTCAATATCCCTCTATACGACGCGCAATACCAAAATGATCCGAGATTCTCGCAATCTCAGCCACTTCAATTGCGATTAAATACTAAAGCTCAACCAGTATATTCATTGAGACCGGCCTTGCCTCAAAATGCTTTGTTTTTAATAATACAGGTTCAAATGAGAAGTCAAGACAATAAAACAGGTTTTACTAGAATTTCCATATCTTTCCTAGAGAACAATTTGTCTTTTGCCTTAAAATAGGTTTCAGTTGCGGCTATAACCTCATCATCGCAGCCAAATCCCTTTCGCTGGAGCATATTTCTGAGATCTGCACACAGGCAAAAGTCAGATGGGACCAGATCTGGTGAATATGGCGGTGTGAAAAAATTCAAAACATATAGCATTCAATTTCACCACTGTCTTTATCGACTTGTGGATCGGGGCATTTTCCTAGAAAAACAACAGTTTTTATTTTTCATGTAAGGCCTTTTTGCTTAATGCGTCCTCCCGTTGATTCAATAACGTAATGCAGCAGTTGCTATTGATCCTCTAGCCCTTTGGAAAAAAGCCGATGAGCAAAATTCCGTATGTGTCCCAAAATATAGTGGCCATCACCTTCCCTGCTTACAGTTATATTCGGACGCTTTAGTTGGGTCAAAGCCAACTTTGACCCTATCCTCTCCACTCGGCTCATGCGTAAACAGCTCTGAACGCCACTAAAATTGATTAATTCGTTGTTTTTGGTCCACTGTGAGCAAAAGTATTTTTTTTTTCAAGTACAATTTTGAACACGGAGACTTTTGATATGTTTACAATATTTTTAATGGCATAGCCATCACAATTATATGACCTGGGCGCTCCGTGTCTTCGGGGGTTGTTCGACCAAGTCTGGTTCTTTCTTGGTACCATTTTTCAAACCATAAACCATTGTTGAGCTTGAATGTTAATTTCCTATTACACAGTGTTTAATTAACACACAAAATTCGTTTAAGAATGTTCGAAAGCAAATGCTTTAGGCATTTATAATAATTTCATTAGATGATATTTAATATTGCAGTAACTAGTATTAAATCATCGTTGATAATTTTTGTTTAATAATACATTTAAGGATTTTAATCAACCATAGTTATGAATATATAAATATGCGTGTTTATTAAATTTTAAAAAAATCATGCCGAAAATCACACTTTTCATCAAGTGTGCCTTTTCTACAATATCTTGTATTAAATATTCTTTCAGCATACATTTTTTTATATATTCGTACACTAAAAAATTAAAGATATTCTTCTCAAATTCAACAATAGTCGGGCTTTGATGTTATCCCGCATATTAGATTTGGTTCAAAACCATTGTCCCTTTACCTTGGCTTTTGTTCGTTTTTTACCATATTCCAGTAATACATATTTTGCCAATCGGATTTCAATTTACTTTTTTTTATCGGCATAATTTTTATACTCTTGTAGCATTAATGCCAGGTGTATTGCGGTAATAAGAAATTTAGTACATGCATTCATAAAGGAAGCATTTCATTTTTATTAATGGGGTTTGGCATTTTTTAAGTCTTCCAGGTTGGTGCTGTTTTTAAATTTCCATGTGACAGTATAGAGTGACCTTGTTTGTCGTACTCTTCTCGTTTAAACAAAAACAACTGTAGTGTCACATAACCTTCACAATCTCGACAACGACTGAATCAAATGTCATGAAATTTCTGCCTAATTTTTTTCTGTTATGAAGGTTGATAGTATCTAAAAAACAAAAGATGCATGGTATTGGCAGTGCCAACTGTCTGCCAGGTCCAGGACTTAATACTAGTATAATATATGACGCATACTTAACATACAAAGAAATTGTGACCGTCGTCAGACTTGGGCAACAAGTGAGGCGCGCAATTATTCCAAATTTCTTTGTGTTGGTTAATATTTATGTCGCAAAAAAGAGGAGAGAAAATCTCAGTAAACATAGGCATAGTCTAAGGCTTTCTCAACAATCAGTTTGAAATTATTTTCTTCAAAGGCATTATGACCATTGTTCACTGCCTAAAAGTGTAGGAATTAACATAGTTTGATAATCAATATTATTTATGACCTGTACAAACACTTGAAAAATATGAACACAGAAGGAGAAACATCAAACATTGGACCTTCTGAAATATATAATGTAGAAATGTACAAAAACAGATTTTAATGATTACAATATGTGATCGAAACAGCTAGTCAAATAATTTGTTCAACAAAAAGGTAAGACCTAAATGAGAACTTTGCATTAATTTCATATTGTAAAGAATTTTACATTATTAAAATTAATTCCGTTTCATATAAATGACAACATACATACTGAAAGAGAGCAATAAAGAACTGATATAAAAATGTTTTCTCAATCCATGTGATATTCCACTTCAAATAATTCCCATAAATAATTAACATGCTGAAACATGAGATTTTATCACAATACAAACTGCAGACATTTATATTTCACTCACCAGATGGACCAGTAGAACCACTGTTCTGAGGCATATTCCAACTGTTCCAGCTCGCTGCGCCGCTTCCTGCATTTTGACCTAAATATAAGTATCTTTCAAACCCAAAGAAAATGCCTTACAGAGTACAGGCATCTTATTTGAATATTAATTGGGTGTTAAACAGTTTCGATTTGATATGCCATCCTTGTCATTGCTTACAGCGAAACTGCCATCATATGTCACATTAAATAAAAACAATATGTATTCTAATTTCATTCATAACAGAATTTTGAAGAAAAATTACCAGCAAAATTTAACTGATGTTAAGAAAAAAATGTCTATATCACATCGAAAATGTTGAAAGCGAATATATTTTAAAAGCAATCATGTATGAAATATTTAAGTTGATGAAAATAATTTAGCAACATTAATTACTATTCAAACTTTCAACATGTAGTTTATTTTTAAGAAGATATATTTGAAGTGTTTTGTTAAGTATGTATAATACCAAATTACATGAAATAAAAAACTTCAGTCACCTACATATTTAAAATACATTTGTGTAACAAAATGTACAGCTAATTTAAATTATAAATTTCTAAATAACATACTGCATTATTTTCATCAATACCACATGGACATCGAAATCAATCTATGTTATTGTATTCACTCCATCAAAAGTATTAATTAAATCATTTTGTTTAAATATGTAATGGTATAATTACTTTTAAAATGTTTATAAGTACATTTTGTATAAAGAATTATGAAATATTCATGAGGAAATGTGTATATGGTCTTTTATTGGTGAGGCTCCCTCCAAATCTCTTACATAGTGTACTTTTAATTTAGTATAAACTTTTCCCTAACACTTATAAACATTGGCTAGAACTTTTGGATGAAAGCTAAGGTTGTAACAGAATTTTAAGACAGGTAAGAGTTGAGATGGTGTATACAATAACAGTAGAAATTATACTTAAATATTACCTATAGTTTTTAAAATTCCAATATTCAATTGAAATGTTTTTGTCTAATCTATTTTTTAGTTATTTATAATAAATTAAAAACTCAACTTATTTTCTCAAACTTAATTTTCATCCCTACAAAACGCTGTCTTAAATTTTTTTTTCGAGGTTTCGTATCCGTAAACTATCATACTTTTAAATGTTTTACATGGACAGAACCAGAGACAACCCAGAATTTCATAGCTAATGTTTTTTATTGCAAACTGCATGCTTTTAAAAAATATTTATTGAATGCCATAATTATTTCCATTGACCAGATTGCACACAATTAGTGATTAGATTCAGATCATTAAACTTGTATGTGCAGTCTAAACCAATATTGTTAGCTTATTTTAGAGTCTGGATTTTTGAAAAGGCTTTTTGATCCATTTACAAAAAATTACATCAGTTGAAGGGAGACAAGCAATTTTCTGTGATCATATTCCAGAAAGTGGCATTTTTACTAGTTAAACAAATATTGTTAGGATAAAAATAATCTTAATATAATAATCTAGCAAACCGGCCAATTCGACCACCGAATATATATCCACTGTAATTTCCTTTGGGATCATGTAAACAAAATTGTATGATGAAAAAATGAAAAGAATTATTTGCAGTGATCATGGTATGATCAGTTAATAAATTTCACTAGAAATGTTACTTTTACATGATAAACGAACAACGCGCCTATTTCGGTCTAGGAAATGTCAACCTTGTTAAACTTTTGTTATAGTTGTTATCAGTGCTTGCTACTTATAAATAAATCACCGCTATAAGAACAGATTAATACTTTTAAAAAGTCAGCTTGCTATTAAACAATGTGACATTTGTAACAGAGCATCTATTTAATTCAGGGTGTCAGGTTGGTTACGGCCATCTGTAACTACCTGTAAATGCTTTGATTTCAATTAAATGTTGTATTTTACCTCGCTACAATTACGATAGCTGGAAATATAACAAAAAATCACATGGCAAATATTTATGGAGGGTGCTAACCGTATTTATCAATTTTTATTACTAGCCTCTTTATTTAAAATAAATTATGTGAAAGTAAAATGCTAGGAAATATAATTTTACCAGCTGTACGTAGGTTAAGCCGCGATAACGGCTAGTAACTAATAAATCTGGAGCCGTTCAATCAAAAATTTGACTACACGATTTGTAGAGCTCAAAATTATCAGGATGATTTTCAATATCACTTCAACAAATTTAAAAAAAAATCAAAAATAAAAACAAAGGAATTTTTAATAAACAATATAATCTGTAAACTTTTTAACATATTCTAAATATGCTTCTTCTTGTTGTTTAATTGCTTTAATGGTTTTGATTACTTCTTACATTGTATCTCTTGAATCCAAAATGATTATGACTGCTATATCTCATATCCCTCATTTATTTAAATTCTCTTAAAACAGTTTATCACATTTAAATGTTCTTTTATTCCTTTGTCGACATTACCATATTTCTTAAAGTTCAGTTGTAAATATTTGAAGATATACTCAAGTTAACAACTTCCAACTCTTTCACTAAAAAACAGCTTCTCACAGCTAGTAGTAACTTTAAATATCTATCAATTCAGTTTAATACATTAAAAATGACTCGCTGATCATTCCATCTTACTGGGCAACTCATTCATTCACTGTGATTAATCAAAGTACTCAAGCTGACCAGCTTCTAAATTTTAGCTTTGTTTATATGGTACACATACTTGGAAAACCATAATGATGCAATAATAATTATAGAATTTCTCCTATAGGGGTTTTCCACTTGTATGTACTTCTCTCAAATATACATTTTCTTAAATATGATTATTCCATCAATTAAGACTTACAAAGTCATTTTTACATAAGGATTTCCAGACAATAAGACCAATGTTATTATTCGGTAGTTGGTTCACCAACTTAACCTGTGGCTTCTTTCCTATTGTAACTGATAAGCTGTATGAACTAGTGTTACTACCAATTATTAGTGTAACATTAACAAAATAGTGTTACTTTTCGTTTTGATCGTTTCGTGGTGTGCATATTGCCAGTTTATGTAAAATGCTGGATTTTACTAATTCCTCATAAATAGATGGCCAATTTTTAAAAACCTTAAGTCTTCACAGTTTTATATTGTATCACTCAACTGTTTTTGTTTTGTACCATTTCTATCCTGAATTTTAACCATTAATGTATTTCTTTGCAGTATTGGGACAATTAACAGAATAAAAGTGAAACATTATTAAAAATTCCTAAAAATGTTTAATGTTTATAAAAAAAAACGTTCAAGGTTAACACTGACACACATTTCCTAATTATCAATTACTCAAAAACTGTAGATCACAAACTTTTGATGGAGGAGTGAAAACAATAATCTCTTAACTATTTCCTACAAATGAATACTGCATACCATAAGATCCATATCCTTGTTGTTGTGGTGGCCCACCATAATTATTACCCCACTGTGGCGGCGGACCTTGTGGTGCAGGAGGTGCACCCCAACCTTGATAAGATCCGGGACCTGAAGGCGTCCCGTAACCCGCGTAACTCTGTTGTCCAGGAGACGTGCCCCAGCCTTGGTAGCCTTGCATCATATTGGGGCCCATGGGCGCGCCTAAATTCATGGGTGGTCCACCCATTTGACCGTTGGGGCCCTGCATCATGCCCATCGGAGCTTGAGGAGGACCCCACGCTGATGACGGATCCCCCATCTTGTTACCGCCAGAACCGTCGCGTGGTTCGGCCTTTTTAATTTCAACCTAAAAATGAAATGTTTGAATGCATTTTACTGGGATATTAATTCATTATACCGAAGATTTAGTAAAACAATTATATAAGTTTTTAATACATCTAATTAAAATTTGAGTGAATGTGATTTCGCAATTAGTGCTGCTATAAGTTCATATGGTTATTGGCATTTTAATAAAACCCAAAGACACATTTACAGAACTTTTGTATACCTGCCTGTGTACCCAGGAAACTTTTCGAAACGACGGGACCGGTATTATATATACTGCAAGCAGGTAGTGGACATCAAGTTAGTACAAACCCACTTTATTTCAAAAAATCTCTCAAAATTTGCTGAAATCTGAATATAAATTTAATCTTGAATATGCCTGATAATGATAAGTATTTTTTTTTGGACATCTAATAAACAAATTTCAGGAGATCATAATTTTGTTTTTTATTGCCATAACAAAAATAAGCTATGCTGTAATTTATTATTGCTTTTTAATAATTTTTTTAATACTGCAATTTTTTGAAATTATTCATTCTTATTTATCCCATATTGGTAATAAATCAATGTAATATTAAAATATCTTTAACCCAGGATCACACTGTTTAAGTTCATTGATTTAAAGTAGAAAAAAATAGAGAAGTCAAAATAAATGGCATATAGCCATTAAAGGAGATTAAAGTACGATTAAACTAAAAATTAATAATATCACAATTTCACATATTTCTTTATAAATTGTGCTACGTTAAATTTATGCTTTCTTTGTTATTTTGACATTGGAAAGATTCCGAATATTAAGAACTTTAATTCTGGTAAAAAAAATTACGTAGAATGTCGTTTATTAGTTCTTTTCTAATTTCTTTGACTACTATTTCCATTTAAATTTCTATGGTGAGTGCTGATTGCTGAATGTAAATTGTATTGTAAGTATTATAATTTAGTCCTTTTTCCCAAATGTTCATTTCAAAATTTTAATGTCATTGAGAGAATTTCTATTAAAACTGATTAACCATATTATTGAATTTATAAATATTTTCTATAAAACGTCAATCACCAATAAATTTTGTTAAATTCTTTCCACCTTTGAACACCTTAATTTGTTACTCTATTTTATTTATTTTACTACCACAATCTCCCATATTTAGTATCGATATTTAATTATTACTATCGAAATATGTTTTTATTTCTGATACATATTTTCTCTTATGAAAGCAGTTATCTCTGATATTCTTATCTGTTTACTTGTATTTCATTACAAAAATGTGTCTAAATTTCATATTGGCACTTCCATATATTTGAAGCTATATGTTAGTTGTATTCTAAACGTTGTTTGTGGCATATTCTTGATTACTTTTATGTTTTTTTGGGCAATAACACCACAATAGAAATAAAACGACGTATATTGCAGGAATATCAAACGTTTCAAAGTCTTCTAAACGTTGTTTGTGGCATATTCTTGATTACTTTTATGTTTTTTTGGGGAATAACACCACAATAGAAATAAAACTACGTATATTGCAGGAATACCAAACGTTTCAAAGTCTATTCTGACTTCATTGTCAATGGCTTTATATTTATTGATGTGATTGCAAAATGAAAATTTGATTTATGACATTTAAAATTTTCTAATGTCAATTTTAAATGTCAAATCAAATTTTCATTTTGCAATCACATCAATAAATATAAAGCCATTGACAATGAAGTCAGAATAGACTTTGAAACGTTTGGTATTCCTGCAATATACGTAGTTTTATTTCTATTGTGGTGTTATTCCCCAAAAAAACATAAAAGTAGTTTCAAAGTCTATTCTGACTTCGTTGTCAATGGCTTTATATTTATCGATGTAGATTGCAAAATGAAAATTTGATTTAGGACATTTAAAATTGACATTAGAAAATTTGTTTTTATATATACAGGGAGCATAAAAAATTCTAAATTTCATGAATTATAGTTAACCAGCTTTCAAATTAGAAGAATTTGAAAGAGTTGTCTTTAGAATTTATAAGTGGCGTTCCTAGGTTCGACTTTGTTATAAGATAGCGCATTCGCCAAAAATGCGATCAAAGAATTCTATTGTTTCAGTGATCCCATTAACGTCATAAGGGACAACCTAGGAAAAACCTTATGAACTATCCCGATATTGGGTTGTTCAAAAGGAGGTTACCATTAATACTTTCTTCCTTAATTGTCGGTAACCAGATACGATTGAATTCTACAGAAGTAGAAGCGATACAATCGTCTTCATTCAAAAGAATTAAGGCAGACTCTTTTATTTTTCGTTTTGTGTTATGTTGTTCTTTGTGAAGTTGAATTGTCAAATTGTATTTTATGGCCTAGGTCCCAAGCATGTTCACAAATTTTTGATTTTTCAAATTGTCGTTTCTTTATGTTCATATTTATTCGTACGTTTAATGGTCTCTCATACAAACAGATACCTAAATTTCAGAGTCAGAATAGACTTTGAAACGTTTGGTATTTCTGCAATATACGTCGTTTTATTTCTATTGTGGTGTTATTGCCCAAAAAAACATAAAAGTAATCAATATATGTTAGTTGCACCAATAATTGGTCGCAGCCTCATTTTTTTAGTTCCAGCAAAAAATGTTATCCTCATAGAGCGGCTAAACAAGTTTCACTTAGACAAAGAATAGTTCTTTTGGCACATGTTTATTATAACTACAAATATTATTAAATCAGAAATTAAGCTAATTATATATACTTTTACTAACCCATTTCAATCAAATGATTAAATTAAATGAAATAATCAATTATGCAGGGTGTAAGACAGTGCAGATGTTTTGATAGATAATAGAAATAGAAAAGTCCTACATAACATAACAAAAAGTTTATGGCGTTTACGAGAAATAATTCTTCAAAGTTATCGACCAACTACCAACCACTAAGGTGTGTATTTATTTATTTGCAAATCTACAACAATTTTTTCTGCTGAACAGTACAATAAACAAAATTCTTTACCATTCTTATCAACTGAAGGGATATTTAAAACACAAATAATTTATTTATCAACAGAAACATGGCAATATCGGATTAAATTTGCCTTCATAGGCCGTAAAAAGGAATTGTTGCGGAAGGTATTTCAAAAAAAAGTAAGGTCAGACTATTTGTTTTGAATGTAATATTTTGACCTAGTAGCTAAGAGAGTTGGATTTGTTTCAATTTTTAAGTTACGTTAAGCGGTTTTATTTAGAATTAAGACAATATTGATGTTAATAATATACTAAAAGCTAAAAAAGAATTCGGTGTTATTCCCAATAAATGCGTAAACATTAAGTTGCCACAACTATCATTCAGGAAGCATGGAATTAAAAACAACTGAATTATTGGTAAGTTCCTTATGGCATTGGAAATTCTTCTTGCAAAATTTCTCATTTCTATGTAGGTAAAGTCGGGTTTTAGGTACTTACACGTTGTTTTTTTTAATTTCAATGTAGATGAGTAAGTTATTACTAAATACTAACTCAAGCATGGAAATGTTAAAAAGCAAAAAAGTTTAATAGAATTCCCTGAAAATGCTTCAATACATCAAACATATCATATTGATATTGTTATTTCATTGAATATGTTATTTTGAAAGAATTTATAAGGAATGTATTGAAAAGTAGCAGTAATAATATTGTCTCATAAATGAACACAATAAAGACAAAAACTACATATTTCTAAAAACCACCATAGAAATTTAAAACTTAAATACATTTCACACTTTAGTTTACTCTCTCCATTTAGCAGTTTTATTCACGCAGGGCAATGTTGCCAGAAGTAATGAAATTTCTAAAACCTTAATAATGGAATAGGCCTTAACTATACCACTATGTCTTTGTTAGGAGTTTTTAGTTCATACTGACCAGTAGTCACTTGCCAAAATATATGCACTGCATTATGTTACACCCTGTGTAAGACATAAAAAAACTAATTGCAAATAAAATAACTTACCTGTTTCCCATTTAAATTAACGAAATGTTCGGACACGCATCTGTCAACAGCTTCCTCATCTTCAAACGACAGAAATCCAAAACCTACGAAAAAATAAATAAACACAGAACTCGGAATAAAAAGATAATGTTACCTCTTGATTTTTTCTTTTCCTGGTCATACATGATTACAACTTCCATAACTTTGCCGAAACGCGTAAAAAAGCTTCTCAAGTCAGTTTCTGTCACATTCGATGGTAGACCTCCTAAGAATACTTTAGGATAACCACCGCCTTTCTTCGGTTTCTGCAATGTTCTGGGGTTGCAAGGTTTCGGATCAATGGTCCTACAACAGTAAAAATTTTTGGTAAAGAATACTAACAAAAAACAATGGGTCAATATTGCGTCTGCATAATTCACTTCAATCTAATCAAAAAATCTGAACACTGCACAGAAAATTCTGTATGAAAATATTGAAGACTTATTGGTCTAATGATAAATCTAATTTCTTATGGTCAAATTGCAATAAAAATAAATTAGAGATAATTATTTCAACAACATATTTAAAGCAAACACATATCCTTAAAACAGGTGCCAAATATTAAAAATAATAAATAATTTGGAGCAAATTACCTTCCATCCAAAGTATGAGGTCCATTTTGCAAAACTACATTCACGTTTGCTGGATCAGCAAACGTCACAAATCCAAATCCCCTCGAGCGTCCCGATTCAGCGTTTTTCATAACCACACAGTCAATGACTTCTCCATACCTGGAGAAATACCTTTGCAAATTGTCCTGGGTAGTCTCCCACGACAGCCCTCCAACGAAGAGCTTGCTGGAATCGAAAAATATCTTTAAGGAATAGTCAACATTCAATGCAATACACGATTAATGATACAGGTGCAAAATGATTTCGAAGCATTCCAGTACTTGCGTTGTAGTAAGTTACGATAATCGTTACTAAATTAGGCACGCATTTTAAAAGAAACCAATTTTAACCATATACAGTGTGTCAAGGTTACAATGGAATGGAGATAAGAATCAACGTCACATTTTATTGCAAAAATATTTTTTTATGGATAGGAAAAGACTAAAAAAATTATACATTTACCACCACCCAGCAAGAGTTTGATCAACTACAAGAAAAATGTATAATTTACCAATAAAGAAATATTTTTTAATTATTTACATTTATAAGATGGTAAATTTCGTAATTTGTCCTTTCATTAACGGAGTTGATATCTTGGGGATGATTAAGTAGCTTGTGCTGCTCTAAACTAGGGATGAAACGATACGAGTAAATACAAGTACATACTCGATACTTTTCTCCGATACCAAGTACTTTTAGTATCGATACTTTGCAATTAAGTATCGAGTAGGTATCGGTCAAAAGCAGTGAGTAACTATACTCACTGCTCAAAATACTTTACTCACTGGTCAAAAGTACTCATATACCCATGCGAATGTCACTATTTCATTTAAACATTGATAAAAAATTGCATTCTTAAATTCTTAGGGCATACACCTTCTGGAGGTAGCCTGCAGTAAAGAAATGTCATGCCACAGATAGAAAAAGAGGGCAATAGAGACTCAGTGGAGCCAATGAGCTTATTGGATGCAGTTCCCAATCGAGTGAAATAGCCTCTTACCCTCTATATTGTCATCTCTTTCTAGCGTTGCCACGATTGTTTTCGTTCGGTCGGTGTTAACACTGTTAACCTAAACAGTACTGACATTAGTCGGTGTTTGTTTTACTTAGATCATTTACCATCTAGATATAGCCTGTCAAGCATAAAATCGTGGCAACGCTAAAAAGAGAGGGCAATAGAGACAGTAAGAGGCTATTTCACTTAGTGGGTGGAAGCAGCCAATGAACTACATGCTGAACTTATTTCATTGGAAGCAGCTCCCAACTGAGTGAAATAGCTTCTTGCCCTCTTTATTGCTTTCTCTCTCCTTAGTCTTACCATGACATTTGTGCCTGCAGGCTATCTCTAGAAAGTAAATGCTCTAAGTTTGTTTTGTGTTTAAAGCATTTTAATTTTTTGAATGATTGAAAATGGGGCCTCCGAATTCTAATGTGTGACTGTGACTATATTTTACTAAAAACGATGACAAGCTGCAAAAATGCTTTAAAACCCTGCGGTTTTGTGGCAATACTTCTAATTTACATAAGCATTTAAAAAGTCACTCTGATTGGATACTTAGAGCATTTACCATCTAGATATAGCCTGTCAAGCATAAAATCGTGGCAACGCTAAAAAGAGAGGGCAATAGAGACAGTAAGAGGCTATTTCACTTAGTGGGTGGAAGCAGCCATTGAACAATATGCTGAACGTATTTAATTGGAAGCAGCTCCCAATAGAGTAAAATAGCCTCTTGCCCTCTCTATTGCCCTCTCTCTCCTTAGTCTTACCTCGACATGTGTGCATGATAGGCTATATCTAGAAGGTACATGATCTAAGGATTCGATACGAGTAAGTATCGATACTTTTCAATTGATACAGAGTAAGTATCCATACTTGACGACCGATACGGTATCGAGTAAAAGTATCGATACCTTGGTGGTATCGTTTCATCCCTACTCTAAACTACTGATTATCCATCTAGAGACCTAACTTCATCTCAAGGACTCATAGGATTTTGACTTTTCTCAAAAATATGTGACACTAAATCAACCACTGTAGAATCCAAACTTATGTACACTAAAATCCGACTATATCAGTGGCAAAATTTTTAGATTTAAAACTTTGTAGTGCTACTACATCCACCTATGACTCCAGCCTGGCCACTACTTGGCTGTCACATTTGCAAAAAAATCTTAATTTAATAGGGTGTTAGTCTCAACCTGGTGTAACTCATTCCTCGAAATTTCTTGGACTTCCATGGTATTGAAATAGTTGGTCTCATAACGTTTTAATAGCTTTGTTATCTGCTACCGTCATCAGATGAATGATGGGAAATGCAGATTATGGTCATTGGGTCTTATCCGGTCAGTACCTGGCGGTTGGTTGTCGGTGATGTGTAGCGGCAGTGGCCGAAGAAGGGTGTTTCCTGCAATGCTTCAGTACTATACGTACATAATTTATAGTCTTCAATTTTGAAAAATGCTGCTTCCCTTTATGTTTTTTTTTCTAAATGCCTTTTCCATTTATGGTATTTTTTATATGGGTTTTATCGTTTGGTATGGTTATGGCTTATCTTTTGGTATATAACTGAATTTGACGCCTATATGGTTTATGAATGATACGCCACTTAATATTATTAGTAGATTTAATTTTTTCCTCTTTCACATTATGGCGTCTGGTTATCCCATATTGGATTTTGAATGATTAAAATAAATCGATTGACGTAAGAATCATCAAAATCGACCCACGAGTTTGGTCTCTAGAGCTCCACAAAGGAATAAATATAAATACATAGACTGATAAATACATTACATCCTCTTTTAGAGTTTTTATTCAAAATCATATATCTCAAAAAAAATAATGATACCCAGAAATATTTTTAATTTAAGCTTATTCAATCTAAATTGAGGAAAAATTAATAAGTGTACCTTTATCCCCTACTGTAAGGGTGTTTACACAAAATTATGGCTAAAAATTAAATTTAAAATTAAATGTGTAATGATATCGCTATTAAACGATTTTGAACGAAAAGAAGTTGTTTGGCCCACATTGCTGAGCCTAGACAGAATGATTTAAACTGACAACAAATTGCTCCGTAATACTGTTTCAAACTTAACACAAGCCAAATTTAAAAACAAATTTTTTATAAAAAAAAAATATAGGACTACCCAGTTATGTAAACCCCGCATACACCTAGTCTATAAAAAACAAAGTGATTAGTCATTGAAGATAGATGAATAGAAATAAAAAGTAAATGAGAAAATCCTGATAGACCAATCTAAAACTAGTAACGACCAAGGTATCTAAAAGGATATTGCGATTGAGTTTCAAACAGAATGTATGGATTCTATTCTTCGCACTAAAACTATAATGTAATCTTAAATTTTAAGTTACAATTAATTAGATATCTAATACTAATTAAGAAATAATAATGATTTTAAAAAAAGTACCAACACAAACTAAATACAATGTAAATTTACCAATGAGAGGAATATGTTGTCAATTTGAGATACAAGTTCAGTTATATGTATGATTTGTTCAGCTAGCTTCTGCAATAAGTTAAATAATGCTCAGCCCCTCTAGAGTACTGGTTCCAACCTATTAAGATCTGAAGATATTGAGAGATTGCAGAAGACTCTTCTGTGACATCACTAAAGTTATTCAGCTAGTAAATTATTTGAATGGAATTGCCAATAATCGTTTACAAAAACAATGTTCAATTAAAAACTGAATTGTACAAATGAAAAGATTTGAAAAACTCACAATACTTATAACGCGATTCTGGCACTGCATAGTTAAAATATGTATTTAACATAATTAATATAGGTAATTAATCACCAACTATTTCATGGTATGCTAAAGAATTTCTGTTAATTCAAGATACAGTTTCTTCGTTAATAGTTTTACTTGGACATTTAACAATAGTGAAATAAATATATAAACTTTACATTTCATATCTTGTATATGGTATCAAGGGTCTTTTTACCCATAGCCACTCTTCATAGAGAAACCCTTAAAGAAGAATAGCTCAAAAATATATTCTTAACAAATGAAAGAAAATACTTTCTTTTGTCATATAGTTATAGAACTGTAATTAATACATACATGGTAATATCATTTTAAAAGTTTTAATAACGTCTGTTTCACGGAATAGCACCTTTTGTTATCTACTCTTGTCGGGTTGAGACATTTTCCCAATTCCTGCAATGACCTGACCTACACCTCTTAGCCTTGTTTTATAATAATTTCTCAATAAAACTGATTCAGTAGGTTTTTGGCTGACTCAATACGATATCTACAGGAAATAACTTATATTTACCTCTTTACTGATATGAATATTCAAATTGAATCATAAAATCATGTTGAAGCCATCAAAACCGAGATGAATAACTGATAATATAATCGAACAGAATCTACAGCCAGAAACATTGCCACTAAAGTAGACAGAAAAGTAAATGAGAAAGAGATTTTTAATATAAATAATATATTAATATTGACCACAGAAGAAACTGCATAAAAAACAATAACGCATTATTCAAATAATGATAAAATATTAAATCAGTTGCATGTTATAAACTTCGAGTTATATGGTTAAAAATATATGTAAACAAATAACACGTAAGTTAAAATTATACATGCAGTTATAACGCAAATATGAATTATTTCAAATTAATAACATCTTTGAAGTGGCCACACACTATTAGAAATAATGTATTTTTGAAAATAGCCTACTACAAATGAATAAAAAACAGTTACGAACACCCTGTGCGATCCGTATTATTTTATGACATATTAATATTTAAATGTAGCGATTTTTAGAAAAAAATTTATGTGACATTCTCTGACGTTTAGTTTAGCATTTTTTTTCCATTTTAGTTATAGAATTGTGAGGATTTACGGTAGCTTTTTGTAACTCTTTTTTCCGATTTTCTGGAAAATTGTAAATAGAAAATTTTAAGTGATATTCCTTAACACAATGCAGTTTGAATTATCGAAATTACTTCAACCGTTTTAGAGTAGTCGATGAGCATGAATAAAAAAGGTTATTGATAACATCCCTTTTTTTGAAGTCTATTAAATAAGGATTTCTTAAATTAACTAATAAACTTGTAGCATACACAATAAAACTAAAATTTTAACGAAATATATCTTTTAGTTCGTTTGGTAATCAATTTTAGTTATTTGTTTTAGATTGCAAATTTTAGATTAGATTATAGAAATAAAAACAGAAATATGGCGCTGTAAGATGTAGTTTTCAACGTCAATCCCTAAGAAAACAAATATTTTGAGCTGCACGACTCACCAATTAACAGTATTTTCCGTGTAAATATAGATCCCAAACACACAGGCTGTAGATGTTTCCTTTATTTTGTTGGTAGGAAAACTAATGTTCTGTTTTCAAGATTCCAGAATTTTAGTACAACTTTTAAATAAAATAATTATTAAATATTTTACAATTTTACCAAAATTATTCAATGAAATTTTCTTGCCTTGACTTGTCAGAATGCCTACTTTGGAGAGAAAAAGCTTCTACATATAGCCAATTAATCCGCAACACTCAACATAAACATTGGAATGAATATTCCACTTAAAAAAGAGAACAAAAAAAACTAGGAACCCATGAGGTTTATTTGTTTGAGGGCAAACAGGACCGCCGTTAAACTTGTAATAAACTTGAACAAATTATAAACGAACGGATATCACTTACAGTTGGTTATTCTTGTCAAATAATAAGCAGCGGCACCTGTATGGTAAAGGTAACCGACGATATGACCATAGAGAAACAACATTGTTCATAGAATTTTAGTGAAGCGTATGAAGAAAAACTGAGCATATCAAGAACGTAAACGTCTGTACGATCAATAGATATAAAAATACTGAAATTTCAAAGTTCTTAAATTCTGACAGGTGAAACGGGAACTTTTAATTCCTCAAAACGTATTTCAAATATGTTCATGTTTAACCAGTAATGTAGTTACATCATCAGAACCAAATGACTTGCCTAAACCAAGCTTCTCAAATAATCCAATCTATCACCATCAATTAATTACTCACCACAGATATTACAGACTTTTTTAGTTAAAGTTAAAAACCGTTTCTGTACTATGTTCATTACTAATTACACCAAATACTAAACTCGATGTTTTTTGTGGGCAACGCTTTTGCTTTTAAATTGAGGTAAAAAACTGTCACTCATATGGGTCTCGCCCTTATTAGGACTCTTCCTATCGTGTTTTTTTGTTTCAAATGCATTCCAGTAAACTTGATGAACAGTCTGGTAATCAGCTCTTATTCAGACGAACTTAACAAAACACGAGCCGAGTTCAGTAGAGGACTCATCTCAAGCAGAAACTTTGGAGAATTATAATTGTATTGTGAATTGAGACGTTTCTCTAATGCCTTAATGAAAAAACAGCAACAATGTTTACTACACCAATGGTATGGCAATTTTTGATGAAATGAAATTGTATTTTACAGATAACATTCAGTGTCTATGTTTAAAATAAAGTTACAGACTTTTTTGAATTCAAGTATCTTTTGAATAATATATACTATATTCGATATATTAAACCTTTTCGTATCATGTGTATAATATTCAAAGGAGCTACCAGTGATATTCAGGATTTTACTGACAGATATCAAACACTACTATGTAGACTCAATTGGGCTATATGTAGAAAATAATCATAAAAAAGTGTACAAGACCTAAATTTCTATATAATTATATTAAATGAAACTAATACGCGCAAGACATAGCCAAGTCGACCCTAGAAATAGTATATCAAAGATAACAGATACTTATTAGGCTTAGATATTGGCTATATACCAGATATAAATACTTTTACTAAAGTTTGAGGAACTAGTTGTCAGATATGCCTTAACATGCATCTTAGATTACTCCTACCTGGGAACTATTGGGTCGTTAAACGCAAAAAATGCTACAAAGTGTTTTTTAATATTTGGATATGAGTTCTCAACTGTACTGGCTATTGCTAGTTATCTTACATTTATAAATTGTTAGAACTAATTGTTCAGGTGACAGCATGCCAATAGCTGAGGGTAAGAACGAGTAAATGTCAAATGTAAAAGTTATCCAAAACAAAACATAGTCAACAAAAAATGTGTGCTTTGCCAATGTGTTCTACACTTAATATGGCGCCTTGATAATTCTCGGTTTTCCAGTAAGTTTATCATACTTTTTGTGATATACAAATAAAGAAAAAATCATGAATCAATAAAATATGAGATTTATACCCCACTATTGACGATGCTATGCTAAAAATACAATTTGCAATATTTAATGAGAGTTTCATGATTAAAATAAAATTCAAAATGTAATTTAAGAAAACTGAAATTTTGTGTTGTCATAATTGAATTCCCTGATACACTTGAAATTGTAAAAAGTATATTTTTATAAGAGACAGAGTTGTGGAGAATTCGGAGAAGTAATGACCAAAATTGTTCACTCATATTGACAAATCTATTGAAATAAAAAGAAAATAAAAATGTAATAAAAAATTTTTGGCTGGAACCGCTTCTGGCAAAATATTCGATATAGTAATTGGAAGATTGTTCTTTGCAACCTAAAAGTTTTCGTCATTTGCGGTTTCAATCAAGTTCAGGAATATTAAAGAAAAGAGCGGACCAACAACCCTAGGAGAACTTAAATATTTAATACAGTCTCTATTGTCCGCTGTCAGACAATTTTTTACACAACACCTTCGGGAAGGTTGTGATAATAATATATTAATCAAATAATTAAATTCACATTAAAAACAGAATATTTAATATGAAAGTTAGTGCAACGCGTCCGAAAAATCCTTACTGATTTACTACATTGACTATTTTACCACTAAAGAATAACAAGGCTTGCATGCCACTTCTAGAAGTACCTGCTCTAAGAATATATCTAACGATCCCTCCATATATAATTACTCAATGTTTTGAGTTTTGACCGTCTGGCGGCGGCGACACTGTCACTTGTTTGTCGTTGACAGTATGGACGTAAATAATGGATTTTTATTATGTTATTTAATGAATGAACCAATATTATAAATTAATATTAGCATTCTGCACTGAAGGTCGTCAGTAGCTACTAAACAAAACAAAAATGAAGAAAATCGCTTGAGAGACAGAGGAGAAAATGGTACCTAATCGTTTTGTCTTTGCCTATTTATATATAGATCAATGAGACCCAAAACCAAACTAATGCTACCAATTCACACTTATAACACATTTGAGCAAAGTACTCAACACATATTCATTTATATTTGCCATATTTTTACATTTCCTGTCGTATTTTTGGTATCTGACAGAAACTAAATTTATAATGGATTAAATTATTAACAATATTTATAGTTAAAGCAAACAATATGCAGGTGCTATAAAAATTCAAAACCTTGATAGCATTTGAGATTAATCTTCTCAGTAGTGATTTCCGATTTTAAAACAATGATAAGAAAAATATACGTAACAGCCTGTTTGTTTAATGATCTACATAATTATCAAAAATGCTGTACAAACAACTGATTGGTGGAAATTTAATTTTATCAAAAATATCATGTTCAAATTAAACTTGATTCAACCATTTGTTATACAAAAATCATTGAAAAAGTCAAAAAGAATAAATGCAAATTAAATCAAACATATAAAATGAAGAAAAAAGATTAGATGGAATGACCTTTGTAATATTTTAGAAAATTCAACAAAAAAATTCATATTTTGCACATAATTAAAAAATTGTATTTCAAAATACCATATTTCAGGTAATTTATTAAAATTTTATGACAATGGGGTCTAATATAGACCATAAGACTGTGTTTTGTAATGTGGTTTATTTTTTTACAAAAATGTTACTAACAAATACTCTGTAAATCTACACAGTTACATTTAGGTCAGAAGCACTATATTGGATAAAGTTTTTTTTTCCCCTCATGTCTCAGAAAACTTAGTAAAAAGTTACAATATAAAAAAATTCACTCTAATTTAACAGTATTGTTCATATTAACTCAGAAATACTACAAATTTATATCTCAAATAATCCTAAACTTATATGATAGAGAAGTTTTAGGATTCTCTTGAGACAACTAAATAATGAAACAAATCAAGAGGGTTTACTAACTAAAATGTATTACTTACTTGAAAGTTGAGTGAACTAATACCTAACAAATAACTTCTGTATACTACACTACTGCAGAAAGGCCAAACATAAATGCTAATGGTGAAATCTAACAACCAAACTTAAAAATAATATTGGCAGTTATAGCTCATGCTCACTAAACAAAAGAAAAGATTATAAACAAATTCCATTAAAAATACAAACAATTACAAAACAAAAAATGTGTTGTGTTATGATAAAAATACAGCAATTGGTGAGACCATTTAATCTGCGAATCAAGTAGTGCAGAAAGGAAAAATCAATTACTAGGGAATATTTAACTGTGTACAAATTTGCATTATAATAAACTAACTATGACACCACATCAAAGCTCAAATTTATATTAATATTCACAAATTTTGACCAAAATTATATTTTCCATCTTGGGTTTCAGAAATCACCTCAACAAAATTCAAGGGCTTTCAGACTTCCTGCCCATAAAAATTCGCCCAAAAGCCATTTTTGTTCTATACAACAATACAGGTGAAAAATTCAACTTTGTGGACCTGTATATTGAAAACCAAGGGCTTTCCTTGGAGACTGTTATTCCAGAAATATCATACTTTAGAGATTCAAGAAACAACAATTGTGCAAAGTCCTTTTGGGGCACAGCAAACAGTATAAAATCTCAATTCACCCCAGACTTTCATGGTGGCATCTCAGACTTTTTCCTGCTTTTCCAGAAAGGGGACACCCTATTAAGATACTACTAACTAGTTATTCATGAGATCTATTTTATGAAATGTTGCTCATTATAAAATGTCACCAAGTATTTTAAAAATATTTTAACTTACTAGATTTTGTAAAAATGTATAGCATCTGTATATACAGTATTAGTTTTAGTTTTTTTTTACTATAATTTTTTGTTCAATATGTTTGCAAATTTAAGACAAGGAATGGTTAAATTTTATATTTTATTACACTTAATTAAATATGAAAAGATAAAGCTAAAAACTCAGTGTATTTATAATGGCATTTGATAAATAACCTCCACACAGTATTTAGGTTACCCTCATCCATATAATCAATTTGATTAATGAACCAATGTAATTTTAATTGTAGTGACAATTTTCAATTTACCATTCTTACTGTCATAGTCTACTTGCCTCAATATTTAAGGTTGGACCACTGCAGATTAAGGAATTTAAAGAGAGATGTTTTTGGAAAATAGTTAATGAATGAATTAAAAAGGTCATTGGCAGCATCTTAAAAATTCTATATGTTTAGTATTTAACTGTGAATTAAATAACATAAAAATGCATTTTAACTCATGAAAGGGTAATCCTATATTTGCTAGACATGTTCACAATTAATGTTTTTCAATAATTAGATGATAGGATGAATCCTATGTGAAAATTATAGTTAGGATAGTTCACCTGCAGCAATGTTGAAGCTCTTCACGCAAATAGAATCACAAGGCAACAAACACATTGCATGTTCTTGACCGTTTTGATTTTTAGTGGTAGTGAAAGATTTGGGAGTGAACTCTATCCTTGCATGTATTGCTACAGTGATCCAGAAATAGACTCAGATAAAAATTATTAGTAGGTACTAGTGAACTTAATCAGCAATGTCTATGATTACTAGACTGGTTGATATAAGAAATGTCTTGTTATTTGCAATATTTTTTGTAGGTAGTGTTTTTTAATAATAATGGATAATTGACAACTAAAATTTTATTTTGCACTATCTGAGGATATTACTTAAGTAGTTCTTGAAAGATTGAGGATTTATATATCCTATTGATTATTCAGTCAGGTTCACTCTGCGTCAAGTGATGTCTGAAAAAACACATAACTCAAGTAGTCAAAAATTAAAGTTTTAGGGCAATTTGTGTAAATTCCCTTAAACACTAGTTGCTATCTTACAGGTGGAGGTACAGGTACATGTATCAATACAACAGATTTTGTTGAAATGAACATCAAAATAGAGACTTCAAAATCAATATTGACAATTGCAAAAATGTGAGGTAAAGTAATATCACAAATTTCTTGAAAATACTCAGAAAAAACAATGATCAAGATTTTCTGAGAAGGTATCAAAAGATCACATGCAGAATACAGAATATCTTGCCATATACATTCAAATATATGCAGGAATATTAGCTGATAAATACATAGACTACTATCGCTAAGTTAATGAAAGTTTTTCTATAGGAAGGCAAAGTTCTGAGCAACTTGCACAAATTTCTCTAACCACAGATTGATTTTCATTTATTTAATTTTCCAGTTATTTGGAAATGACTGTAAAGACTTTAAGCCCAAATAAACAATCATTTGTACCCCATCACAGAACATTCATTTTCCACACTGAACACCAGTTCAATATTTAGTTAAAATGGAAGTTAAAAGTACAAAAATTGTGTTAGCAGATAACTAGTATTTAAATACACAAAGTTATACGAAATAACTAGTTAATTCTTAAAGAATATTTCTGAAAGGCATTGAATAGTATGTTAAACATAATTTGTGGAAAAGTATTTTGAAATTACTAAAACATATGTAGAGAACTCAATCAGTTGATCAAATTCTGATTATCCCTGAGGTCTCGATTTACTTATAGATGAAACCAGTGTTGACAAACTAAATGATTTTAAAAAACTTCAGAAATATCAGCATAAATACTAATGTAAATCCATATTACAAGTAAATTGATAATGAAAGAAATAAAACTTTCACTGTAAGAAAAACTTGATAATTGAGCAGGTAAATGACTATTTTGAATCAAATATTGAAAACTTTGATACATTTTGCATTGTTTACTATTGTAAGTCCATAATCAACGTAAAATAACTCCACCATACAGTTGTAAACTTACTCATTGAAATGTGTTATCAAATTCTATAATACCTAATAAAGCTTCTCAATTTTTTTTCTGAAAAATATTCATTATTGATGCAATCTCAAATTATAGTGAAAGTCATTATTTGCGCAAGGTAATTAATTAAGTCAAGAAAGGAAAATTATATATGAACGCTGTATTTATTGTTAATATTACCATGACTTTTACTAGAGAGTGACTCATTAATTTTTGATACGGTTTAACCTATATTAAAAGGAATTTCAAATGAATATCACAAATTTATAAATATATAACGTCGATACTCGAAACGGTTAGAACATCACCAAATATGATTCAGAACACGTTATGAGTTATCAAATTCGAAAAGTTACCAATAAATAAGAACAACGGGTTTTTTCTTCCCGTTCCTTGACCGTTCGCAACGATCTCGCTTGGGGTCGGTGAACGGTGGTGCAAAATGCAAACCGACACCATTTGCCAGAAAATCCATACAAAACCCCGAAAACATGCAAAACAAGCACTAAAACCCTGAACTTGCCGTTTGAATCATAGTATTGCGAAGTGAGAACGCATTGAAGATAATAACCCAAAATGCCGAAGCATAATGTGACCTAATAAATGAAATTGTGTGAAAATCAAATGAAATAGTTTGTAAATACCCCTTTTCGTCGTCATCCATAATTTCTTGCTTTAGCCTCAACATTCGCATGCTATTCTTTAACTACTTTCTCGCAACACTTTCCTCTTTTCCAGCCGGTCACATTCACCATTCACCACGTACAAGCTACAAAACTACAATGGCAGCTTCTCAACTTCCGTCAATTTTACGTACACGGTGCGCCACCACAGCGTGTTTATAAAATTCAATAATATAGAAATTTATACGTACCCGTATTCGTAATCTTCCATCAAAACTTTGTCTTCTTAAACTAAACTTAAAATTAATTTAAATCTAACGTATGAACTATCCTAATTAACAACTACGATAGGAATACAGACACGACATGCTAGAGGGGAGGGAAAAAGCGACCATTTGTGAAAAAAGATCGCAGTTACGAAGCAAATCCGCCAGAGGGCTAGAATTTAAGCCAATCATATTTGGAGATCACTCACCTTTTGTGACACGTGATCAGCAGTTTGCAGCGCGGAAAATAAACCGAGGGTTGAATCAGAGGGGTAAAATGTCTTTAGAAGGTTTGCCTAACTCATAAATTAGCCATAGAGAACTGTGATAGAGTAAAGAAATTCAGCAAACCATAAATAATACCTCTTTTTTCATAAATAGAATTGATTTATGTTATCCATACAGAGGATTCCAAGTTTTTAAATATTCTAAAAAAATTTTTAGAAAACATATGTTAAACGTTTCAAAAGCAAAGAAAATTCAAATATAGGAAATATAGAAATTCTGAATTTATCATATAGTATAGTAATTCAGATCTACGTAGAGTCATGGGATAAAACTAGAAAGAAATACTTTTAGTTGTATATAATAAATTTTCTTTGTAGGTACATCCCTACATATTTTTATATTTCCCTTAAGAGATTTGTTGATATGTATTTTAGGATATTTCCTATTCAATAAAGCATATTAATATATATTCTTAATGTGATACAAGACGAAGAATTGTGTTAACATTGAAACTGACCTGTTCAAAGAATTTGCCAAAAATGTCCTTGTTAAAAACTAAAGAATAATCAGAAATCTTCCCTTCAACATACAACCTTGATTTGTATCATCTAAATTTTAGCAATAAAATTGGAATAATTATAAAATTGTTATTTCCAGTCATTTAATTTGTCTATTATGCATTAACAGTGTTTTCAGTTGGGTTAAAATTTCCGTAGATTTACCAATTTTGAGTTTACGTGTTAACCATGAAATTATAAATATTTCAAATTACCTACCAGTGGTTAAATGGTAAATTGCAAATGGAATTACACTTGACAATGATAATGTGAAATGTACATTTTGTTATCTTGATTTGTCTCAAATATCTTGATTTGTCTCAAATATTTGTCTCTTTCTAATTAGATCACCGTTTTTCGTCCGTTAATTTAAATGTATTCTAGTTATATAATACTAGTTACACTCGCCTTGGCTTCGCACGGGTAGATAAGTCTATGTTGCATTAAATGTTAGCCCTTAACAAAAAAAATACCAATACCTAGTAATTAATTTGTTATTCAGGCAATATCAAAGAGTCAAAATTTTTCGTTAGCTTTATAGTAAAACATTAAAAAAAAAGGTCTGAACTTCTTAAAGTATAGTGGGATCCATTTAGTCCCTGCCTCCACAGCACAAAATATTTTGAGATATATTTCATCAATTATTTAAAAAGACCCCTACAAATATTGAAATATATCAGGAAATATTACATACATATTTGAATTTTTATATTTTAGGAGTATTTTTTCATCGTTTTCAGGCTATTGTGAAATCACGAAATCGAAAACTACGTTCCACTGAATGAATTTCAATTGAACATTGCTCTATATTACGTGGAAAAAATATCTAGTCGCCTACTTTTCCTTTTTCTTGAGACAATGTTCGTGGACATCCATAAATAAAATTTATTAATCTATTTACTTATTAAGTAGTTTCTAAATGATTGAGGAGATAAATGATTATTTTGAATGTTCATCTGGGATTTTTTCTCCTCGCAATGGTTTCTGAATCGAAACGTCACAAAAAAACAGATAAGTAGGTACAACACAAGATACACAACATATTATACTGGAATACTAGTTGACAAATCTGTAGACCTACTTTCTCACAGTTAATCCTACGGGAGAGTTTTTTCTATAAGAGGGCAAATAGAGTTCCGGGCAGTTTCCACAAACTGCTCTTAGATACTACACCTTGATATTCAAGTACCTACTTAACTTATCTGTATTTTTCAGAAACCATTGCGAGGAGAAAAAATCCCAGATGAACATTCAAAATATTTACTTATTATTTATTTTTTAATTTTTAAAGTTTGATATTGTTGTAAAGTCCGTGGGTTCAATTTAAAATTATAAAACTAATATTCACTTTCACTTTTTTCGAAACTTTTATTTACATCGAATGTACAACAGATGATTCAAATATCACAATAACAATGTTACATATAAGCTCTTCGCTCCATCAACTGATTCGCGATCGTGGCCTCCTTCCTTTATAAAACCAGCATAGAAAATTCTCGTAAAAAATCATCATCACTCCTACAGGTGCCGAGTCTTTTCGAGAACCATTTTTTACCCCAAAGCGTTTGTTGTCGTACTGAAATGAAACAGGGTCGGCTTTGGGTAAATTTCGTAACAATATCATTAACAAATAATAAAATGTTAATTTTGCGTTTGCAGTAATTGTCAAAGAAATTACTCTCGCTGCAGCAATAAAAATTGAATTGAAATGGATTACGCATACCATATAGCAATAGATAACAGTAAATAAGGCTGAATAATCTTAAAATATAAAAAGCCCTGATGTAGATCCAAAATGCACAAGAGGAAGACACCTGGCAAAGAATGACGAAGCGTATGTCCAGAAATGCACCAAAGAACAAGGTTGATGAGATAACGAACTATCTAATACCAAAGGTTTTTTCTTAACTTCAGAATAATTCCATTCACGACGTTGTTGAAAGACATTACCCCGGTATATTAATAAATCTTGTATATATCAATAAATCTTCTATCAAAAAAAGATATATTAGAAATGGTGTAGATTTATTATTGAACTAGTGTCGTTTCTTACTCTTCGACTTCCACAAACATCGGTACCACTACTACTCATCTCATACGATTCTCTCATACATGACTTATCACATCACACGATCATCTTTTTGGTTTTCCCCTTCTCCTTCTATATGTTGGGATCCAGTCCAATATTCTTTTGGGTAGTAATCTCTTGGATTCTATTGCATCCAAAATGCTTCCTAACGGAATGTTAATTTGTTACGCCTCTTGAGATGAGTGCAATTAGGAAGTAGTCTCTTTATTTCACCTTGTCTGTTCCCACGTCGCCATTTCTTAGGTACGAACAGACTCAATTTTTTTCATAATTTAATGTTTTTATTTACTCTTCGGGTTCTTGGATTTATTTAAAAACACAGTCGAACTCACTATAATTTATTTCCACTACTTTTATATTCACACAACTATTTACAATGTATCTTGCACACCTGGCGTTTACTAAACTGAGACTAAATACTGACTGAATTCTTCCCTCAGCTCTCCGTCCTCAGGTCCCACGAAATTTCGGATGAACGCCGATTCCACGTAATATCGGATATGGACTGCCGTCATATTGCCCCTTCCTTACGACCATTTCGTCACGGAATGTCCCAGAATCTTTTCTGGTGTGGCGATATTTGCAGGACTCTCCATTTCGACAAGCTTTAAGGGAATTCCCAGTAACGGCAGCGGTCCGCCTGTTGAGAGACAAACATTTCGGGTTCCCAGAATTTATCGGAATAATGTCCCTTCCATGAATTGGTTGATGGCCGATTGCACCAGCTGTCGGATGAATTCTCGTAACATTGCCCCCTCCTTAAGACCATTTCGTCCCGGAAAGTCCTAGAATCCTTCCTGGTGTGACGATATTTGCAGGACTCTCCATTTCGACAACGGGAAGTTTGGTGGAAGTAGCAGTCAACGGTCTTCGAACCTGGGCTGCGAATGTTGAGACAGCATACCAGGCTGTTGATGCCATTGAATCGAAAGATTGTGTCCATTATACTTCTCACCACCCACCAATTCAGTCCATCCAACCCGCAGGCTATCTTTGGGACCGCCAATTTCATCAGATTCTTGGCTATCTTTGGGACCGTCAATTTCATCAGATTCTTCTCCATCATCATATTCTTCAATTCTACCAGAGTCTTCCAAAAATCGCTATATGTTGGCTTGTCTTGCGAGAATGTTTTCGTTACCAAATAAAAGATGTCTCTGGTACCCACAGGTTGTTTATCTTCGAGATGAAGGTCCTACCCTACCACTGGATCTTGCTCCCGTAGCTTCTGGAACTGGCCGTACTTTTTGGCAAACACCTTGGCTATTCCTCTGGACATCCGGAGATCTCGAGCCACACAATGAGCCAGGGCATATTGTATGGGCACCTCAAACAGGTCTCGGGGTTCCTCTCTCGTTACTCGTGCTGCATTTCTGCCCATTAGGGTACAGTGCCATAAACTGCTCGAAGGTCATCTCGTCATCAGGTGATTGGATGCTGCGGACTTGGGCTTGGTCAACTTCGCCGTCATGACTTCCGGAATAAGGGGCTAACTTGTTGAAATGTACCATCTTTAGTTTTCCTGAAACAAGCTTCCTTATTTTCTAGACAACATCGTTGATTCTCTTTCTAATTTGGTAAGGGCCCACCCAAAATCTTTGTAGCTTGGGCGAATATTTACGAGGGCCTGGCGGGTTATGCAACCAAACAAGATCATTAATTTGGAATTTCCCGCCTTCGGCTTTGATGTCATATGCTTCCTTCATATGGTCAGTGGAATTCTCGATATTTAACCGGACTCGTTGATGAATGTCTTTCATCTTTCGAAGTAAGTGACTGGCATAATCTTCATATGCGATCTCTTCTCTTAGGGACATCCAAATTTCAGATGGCATGGCAGTCGTAATTCTCGTCCCATAATAACACTGGCTGGGGTCTGACCCGTGGACTCGTTCACAGATGAACGATATGCCATTAGAAACAAGTGAATATACTAATCCCAGTCTCTTTGGTGGTCAGAGACTACCTTTGACAAATTCATTCTTTCGGTCATTGCGGATTTAATGCTGTCGTCACTTCAATGCTGCGTAATCAGTCCTTAGTAGATTTTTTTTACCATAGAGGCACTTTTAGAAATATTCCACACCCTTTAGCACAGCCAAGAGTTTTCTGCGAGTAACGTATTAATTTCGTTCTGGCTTGCTGAAAGCCTTGCAAAAATATCCGGTGACTTTTTCCTGATCCTCTTAATCTGCGACAGCGCCGCACCAATTCCGACATTGCTTGCGTCTGTATCCAAGATGAAGTCCCATCTGGTAAAGGATAACTTAAAATGGGGCACTGGCCAGTGTCGCTGGCATTCCTCGCCCCACTGGTGCCGCACCTTCCTCTCTGTGGATCTAGTGAGTGGCTTAGCGATTTTGGCAAATCCTGCTACATATCGACGATAGTACGTGCATAACCCAAGGGAACGTCTTAGCTGGTGGATATCTTTGGGTATCGGCCATTCTTGGACGGCTTTGATTTTCTCTTTATCGACAGCTACTCCCTCTGAGGAAACCACATGTCCAAGGTATTTTACCTTTTCTTGGAACAGTTAACACTTCTTCGGGCTTAACTTTAGTCTGGAATTTCGAAATCGCCCAAATACATCTTCCAAGTTCATTACTTGGTCCTTAAACGATTTCCCCACCACGATAATTACGTCAAAATACACCATGAAAGTCCTTTTAACACTGTTTCAATCAATATTTAAAATATCGCTGGAGCATTACACAACCCAAACGGCATCACCGTTGGTAAAATCAATCTTTTCTCAATCTTCCTTAGCTAGTTCCACCTGTCAATAACCGCTCTTTAAGTCCAAGTTAAAAAACATCTTCGATTCAGCCAACGTATCAAGAGAATCGTCTGTTCTTGGGAGAGGATAAGCTATCTTTCTTTGTAGCGTTATTTAGTAGCCGATAGTCCACGCAAAATCGGGTCGAACCGTCTTTCTTTTTCACCAAGACAACTGGAGAAGCCCAAAGGCTATTGGATTGTTCAGTTACACCTTCTTTATTTTGTCTGTTCATTGGGGTTTTCTCACCTCAAATCATTTTCCTGCAACAGATAAGTATTTAAAATCGTATTTGGAGAACAAAGTGTAGTAAGGTAATTTCGTACATTTTTTTGACAAACAACATACACCATATCAGTGCGAAATTTCTTGGAAATACCAAGAAAGATTCAACAAAACGATTGACCACGACTCCAGAGTCGGAGTTGAAACGTATCCAAACAGATAAGTATAACACTATATCATACCATGCACTATTTATATACAGGAATACTGGTTGATCATTTTAAGACATCTCTTTCTCTCAGAATAACTGTGAGGAAGAATTTCTGTACAGACTGCCAGTAATCCGGGCAATTTTACGAAATTGCCTTAGTACACTTTGTTCTCCAAATACGATTTTAAATACTTATCTGTTGCAGGAAAAAATTTTGAGGAGAGAAAACCCCAATGAACAGACAAAATAATACAAGACCTTTTCAACAATCTTTTCGAAATTAACACCTTCTTTCTCCATTTCGTGGATTATCCTGTCGGCTTCTTTCCATTTTGCTAGGGTTAGTCTTCTCGAAGACTGCCGAATAAGCTGAGCGTCCTCAGTATTAATTTGATGTTTCACCAGATCAGTCCGCCCTCTTTTTCCTTTCCGTAAGTCGAAGATATCCAGGTAGTTTCTCACAATGTCCCTCAATTTTGCTTTCGGGAAGAATCTGTTCTGAGTTTATCCAGTTTTTCCAATAGTTTACCTGGTGATATTGCTGTATGTTGTGTGCTTCTGACTGCAGAGGATACTGTTGAACAGTGCCCCAAAATTGTTCCTTTTTTCAACGCAACCGAGTACGAGTTCAGGTTCATGACAACAGGCACAATCCCCTTGGCACGAAAACATTTTCATCGTGCAGTTCGGGATCAAACATTATTGCTGTTCCAGCTTTAGCTTTTCCATCTAGGCAGTAACTAAAATAATTTCAGTTTTTTCGTCATTCACCCGCAGAACTCCATCATTAAAGTTTAATTCGAATCCCTTGGAGCTCATACCATCCATTCAGATGATGACTTCGTCTGCAATGTCCGCCACTAATGCATAATGAAGGAATGTTGTGTTTCCCAATTTCAACCTCTATTTCACCGTGGATCTTAGCTGCGTCTCCTGTTAATGTTCGCAGTTGCCATTTTGTTGGTTTTATCATTGTTTCGTCTAAAACAATGTTGGGTTTTATAACCGTTTTCGTCACACCCGCATCCAGCAGCATTGCACATTGCTTCTTATTAATATGATCATCAATAATCTACAAAGACACTGTTAATGCGGTGGCGTAGCGAAGCGACATATGCGTTGACAGTTGGGAGCGTGTTTACTACAGGTCGATTGTGATTCTCATTCAATGCCTCGGAGTCTAACCTGACCTCTACACGTATTTTTCGTAGCCTCAAATTCCAGAGCTTGAACCACTGCATTTACCAATTGAGTCGATCGAGCCGACCATCCGTTTAGCTTTGCTGCAGTCTCGAATTGGCGCCGATAATTAGTCCATGACGATTTCCCATCTAATTGTGGTTTCATTTTGTGTCCTGTTCCCTTGAGGTCAATTTTTGAGTCCACTACTTCCGGACTGTTTCTGCTTTCTGTTTAGTTCTTCTATCCGCGATTCATTTTCGAGCATTTCCTGCTTCAGGTCTTCTATCCGCGTTTCATTTTTGACTGTCGTCTACTTCAGCTGTTCGACCATTGTCTGCTTTTATCTTGACCACCTAACATTTACTAAACTGTGACTAAATTCTTCCATCAACCCTCCGTATTTACATATTTCTTCTCGAAATTCTCTAGAAGGTTTCCCGATCATTTGAAGAGATTCCACGAAATATCGGATAAATTTTCCTCACAATAATATTCAATCACTATGAAGAATGGAGTTTAGTTGTATTAGTATTATTTTACTCATCATTACTTTTGCAGTTTGAGGTTAGAGTTACTTCAAGGTATTTAAATTTGATTCACTGTTTTTATTTAGTGCCCATACAAATTTTTAGATCACTATTGGGTCTTTGTCATATTAACTACAAATGTGTTTATCTCGCTATCAACTCACATATATCTATACCTACAAAAGTTTCTAAGCGAAAAATTAAGTTCTATATTTTTAATATAGCTGTTACAAATAAAAAACATTAAACTTACTGATTATGAAAAAAACATTGAAAAATGTGTTTATTTTGTATTAGGGAATACGCTTCATAATTCTAAATGAACTACAATAGAAACACATACAAACCCACAGGTGACAGGATAAATTCGTAAAGAGTCCATATCATTAAAGGGTACATTTAAATCTAATTAATTCCAATAAAGAAAACTCCCAATATAGGACTAGCAGATAGATTCCGATAGGTTCAAAAATGGTCTGTTCTGGCAAATATTCGTTCCAGATAGACTGCATACAAAATGTTCTGTTGTTCTGTTTGGAACTGTAATTGTTTTCAACAAGGCTCTTATTAAAACTTGATCTTCAGTTAAAAAAGTGTATAGGTATAGAAGATAAAATCATTGATTGGCAAACACATTCCACTGTGCATCATCGTTTCCATTTCTCTAAGCTTCTTCCATATATTATATCTTGTGTTGGAGCTAAGGAGTAGGTATCATTGTCTCAGCCCCTTAGAAGCATTAAATTCTTAAGAAGTATTACCGGTCACCTCCCAGTTTACAGTTAGCTTTTACATCCAAAATTTTACTTTGTCAGCTTATTTTGCAGTAAACTTTTTTTAGAAATAATTTGGTCAAATGCGAGTTGGAGTCACATACTAAAGGTTTCGTTCCACATTTGAGATTTGATACAATGTAGATGAATCAAAGTATATATTTTTGGAATATTCCAGTTTCAGACAAGCAGGAAATGAGTGGATTTTCTTAAATTTATCTTAAAGTAAACTCTTTAAATTTATAAAAAGTATACTTTTATTTCTCACACAGGGCTTTTTTGATTCCCTTGATTTTTATAAAATTTTTATTTAATTTTCTAATTGCCAAACAAAATTAATATTAGGATTTTCGCATTATTTTATCAATAAACTTTCAGTGAAGCTCTATACAATCTTTTGCCTGAATTTTAGGCTCAGTAGTTTGGAAGATAAAGGGGAGAATAGGTCAAATTTTAAATAAATTAAATCTTTTAAACAAATTATTTTAAAAATACAAATAAAATATATTCCCCTAATTGTCTTCAAAATTTTAGGTTGTATGATTTCGGAATTAAGGGGGGAATGTGTTTTTTAATATTTTTGTTAATATCGTTTGAAGAATTTATTTAAAAAATATGAAAAAATATATTTGTATTCCTCATAATGAGCCCTTTCATTTGATATATTGCATGATCTGTTTGAAAAAAGTTTCATTTTTTATTTTCAGTTTAATTCTATAATTTGCCCTCCAAAATTAATATTAGGAATTTCTGTTTATTTTTCTTGTAAAGTTGAAATGAGGTCGGCTAATTTTTTCCAAATATTAGGTCTTATATTTTCAGAAATGTGTATTTTTATATTGTAGCTACTATCTTGTAAACAATTTATTTTAAAAATATGAAAAAAATATTTATATTCGTCATAAATCTTTCGTCTTTGGTTTGATATATTCCATGTTGCGTTAGAAACAATTTTAATTCTCTTATTTTTTGAGGTCTTATAGTTTCGGAGATAAGAGGGAGGGAATGGGTAACTGTTTATATATTTTTGTTAATATCGTTTAAACTAATTATTAAAAAAAAACATATTTGAGCTCCTCAGCTCTCTTTCATTTCATATATTATATTACATGATGCGTTTGAAAAATTTATAGTTTTTTTTTATTTAATTCTATAATTTGCTCCCCAAAAATTAAAATTAATGGTTTCTCCTTATTTTCCTGTAAACTTCTGGCAACAGTCTATATTCCCTATTTTTCAAAATTTTAGGTCCCTAGTGATATTGTAAGGACATCCGTATTTGTTATACGGAACAATAAAAAATGGAGTACAGGTATAGAGGAAGTAATTTTTGTGTTGGGGATTTCTTCATTTAGATGGTTGTATTTCAGGACTTAAGAAACCCTTCTTCCCTCTTTGTCTGTAACCCTAGACAGGGAACCTTACAGAATGCTATCAGCCGAGTCCGGTGAACCCTAGTTCTATTCCGAGGTTGGTACTCCTCCCTCTCCTCCTTTCTCATCCGGGTTTGGGCAACTGCAGAGTTTTAACTATTTATAATATTAGTATAAACAACAATGATTTTTTTTGCGTAAAAATGTTTCCTTCGATACATGGTTTTAGGTATTTTTAACAATTTATTTTCCAAACGGTTATAAAATGTTCGTGTTTTGAAGTTAATTTTGCGAGGAAAATATTTCGAATCGAAAAACTAAATACATTATAATGTTTTTTCATTATTAACAAATCTGTTTCTAATATTAAGACAAGTTGTTTATATGATTTGCTAAACACATAGTCTTCTGCAGTATGGCATTTTGTTATTTAGGGATTCTTTTGTTTTTTCAATGCATGTTTGAACATCTGCGGCTTTTTCAGTTAATAACCCATTTATAAATTTAATGAACAATGCTGTAATAATATTTTTAACATGCATTACAATGTTGTAAGATTGTACAAGATCAATTCCATATATTACTAAAGATATCACAGCCCCACAAAAAAATAATTTTATACACATTTAACTAAACCATGGTATTCTGATGTATTTTTGGACGATGAAACCGAATCCGAGGTCAAAAAAACTCTAGAATAGTATACGAATCCAGTTATTAAAACTTAATGAATCGTACTTAAATGTATTTTCAAGTGATTTTGAGTTGAGAGTAAATACTCGAGTCTATCGAATAAATTTGAAATGCGGTCATATTTGAAGGTGAAAACTACCCCAAATTCAGGAAATATAATAAAAAATAGTTTTAGTTACCAGAAAATGTTATAATGTCTTACTTAAATTCAAATTTCATAGAAAACTTTATATGCATGCTTAGGTTTAAATATCTCATAGCCTTTTTACCCTTATGTGAATTTTGAAGTAATTACAACATTGTTGCGAAAAGAATTACTTTGGGTATGTAGGGGTGAACAATATCTATAGCTCGAAAACATTACAATAAGAATCAGATTAAAACAGGGTAACTCGGTTCACAATTCCAAAAATGTTTTAATTGTTGAATTCCTTTGCACGGCATCTGAAACTACCAGATTTAAAACATCAGCGTAGCACCAGTTTTAAATAATATAGGATTTTAGTAAACTTCTTAATCCTCTATATGGATATGGCGTTTAGAAATATGAACTCCAGCGTAATACAGGAACAACCTAAACGGTAACGGGAAATGCAAACGTAGCGTTTGTGAAAATAAGTGGTATTACTAACAAATGTTATGGCAAAAAAGAGAACAAGGAACCTATTATAGTGTTAAATGTTACACTTCTTTGATACCAAAGCATTTATTTTGTGTAATTGTTATCTTTGACCGTTTTCTCTTACACATTGGTTTCCTATATTTCATTCCCAAACATCTTAAATAGGTGTTGAGACATTATCTAATACAGTTTCTGAAAAAATATATTGGGCATCGGTAACCTGATTCGGTTTGGATAGAGCCCCCAGTGGAAATGCCCCCTGCCCCTTATGAGCAGTCCGCGGCCCTGCTGATACTATTGGTGTTTTGAAATAAACATACTTCAGGTCTGCAAAACAACTTCCAAAAAATCTGTACAAAAAATATTTACAGAATACTGTTTTATTTTGAGTGTACAGTGGCTGCATTTTTATAATGTAATAAATAAACACTTGGGTTGACAATTATATAAATTATTTATTTATTCATGAAACATATTGTTTACGCTTTATTATACAGAAAATCCCTGTATTTACATATTTGTAAGGTATTCAAATTATAAACATGTCTTTAAAAACCTATTAAGGCTTTGTCTCCAAAAAGTATTCAAATCTAGTCGCCGACAAGAATTTGCATTAACAGACCCATAAATAACTCATTTAATTGTATGTTATTTAGGATTAGGTTCATTTTTATAGACAAGTAAATATTCTACCTGCCTTTGTGATACAAATGTAAGGGTAAGTATTGCCTTGAAATTATTTTGCTTAGTGGGGTACACATGCACAGCAGGCAACGACGTCTCAATAATAATCTCAAAACCGACATCTTCCAACAGTTCGCTTATCGTAGCGTGCATCCAAAGATTTTTACTAATAAAAAACATTATTTTTAAATTTAATTGCTTTACTTTTTTAAGTATTTTTCGTATGATTTCATGATCCAAACGATTTTATCTTTTCTCTACTCACACTATCTCTAATTATCTATTCCAACCGTACGGCTTGATCTCGCTGAAAGTCGGTTTTAGCAAAATAGACACTAAAAAAGCATACCACTCAGATGATTTTGAGGGGGGCTTCAGCCCCTTAGCCCCCTTGGATGCGCCATTGTCTTTGTTTATGGTATCATTTAATCCGAACCACATGTCGAAAACGTCATACTTTTGCTGCCCGTGGGGATAGGCGGTGGTGGATCCACACGATACATATATGGTTCGTTCCTTCAACCGATTGCCAACCAATCGGCAATCCATGTACCAGTCGGCAACCAAACCGCCTCATTAATGTGCATGGCTGCACCACCGATTCTTCCCTGATGCCGGTGATCGAAATTACCGTACATTAATTGGTTGCGAATCAATCACCGTGTCACTTCGAACACGAAACCGAACCATTCAGTAAACGGTTATTGTCACTTATTGTTCTGATGGAAAGCTATTTTTCTTTTGCGCAGGTACGCAACCGTTGTATATTGGTTATCTAGGCTGAAGGAACGAACCTATATAGCTTTGTCTGTACATACTATAGGCGTAGCCGGGTTTTGATTTAGGGTGGGGTAAAAAAATGTCAAAGAGTAGGTACCAAAACTTGCTTTGTAGTTTACTCAACAAAATAATGGTATCGATATTTATAGAAATAATAATTGGGTCAAGTGCGAGTTGAACTTGCATACTGAGGGTTCCGTACCACCTCTGAGATTTATTATAATATACGTAATTCCAGGGGTGGATCCAGGCACGTGCTTCGGGGGGGGATTAATATTTCTTGGACTATTACATTTAAAATGTCGTTATGTGGTTTAAACCGTGACGTTCTTCTAGACTATTGCAGTTAAAATTAGCTCGTTTTCATATTAAATTTTCTAACTTTGAGGTGGGGGCGATCGCTCCCCCCCCCTTTGGATCCGCCCATGGGTAATTCCTAATATATATAGTTCTGATTTTCCACTTTGAGGCAAGCAGGGAATGAGTAGGTTTCTTTTATTTTCCTTAAAAACCCTTAATTTTTAGGGTTCCGTACTTACAATATACTGTAATGTTTTTATTTTCACACTCGGGTTCAGTTCAGTTCTTGAATTTATTTAAAAACACAGTCCAACTCACTCTAATTTATTTCCACTACTTTAACATAATTTATATTCACAGAAACTTATTTACATTTACTCACCCTTCACCAAATTATTTTTTAAATACCTATACACTTTTATTTTTCACAACCAGTTACATTACGCGTTGAATTTGTCTAAAAATATTTATTAAATGTTTTTATGTGGCCCCCAAAATTAAAATTAGGATTTTCGCTTCATTTTACGAATAAAATTTCAGTGAAGCTTTATATAATCCTTAATAATCTATACTATTATCAAATTGTAAGTTTGTCTGTTTGTTTGTTTGTTCGGGCATCACGTAAGAACTACTTAACTGATTTTGCTGAATCTTTTTTTGTTGCGAAGCCTATGGTTTGACTTAAAATCTGGTAGATATTTTATCTCTCTAAATTGATAGAAACGGTAGATATAGCGAAAAAACTTCTACCATACTAGGTAATTCAATTACTCAATTAGTTCCAACGCACGCACAAAATATTAGATACTGGCATCAGCTTAACTTTTATTCAAAATATTCGGAATGTGTAATCTTTCGATTTAACAAAAATCAACATATATCAAGCGTAATTTTACAGGGTGTTCTGTATATAGGAAACTTAGAGCGGAGTACAATTACATGGATTTAAAAAATCTAAATAAACTTATATTTGGTGTGGTGGAAATAAGGGGGAGTGGAATTAGTTATACGGGTTGGTCCAAAAAAGCTATATTGAGTGGGCCATAAACAGTTCCATATACCAAGTGGTTGAAAAAGGGTAGAATATTTATACAGTGAATAAAGAAATTTAAAAAAATGTCTTAGGTAAGCAGTTAGTTCATAAGATAACAAAATGGGTTAAAGATATGTTCGAAGCAGTTGTTTATACAGGGTGTTTGAAATATAAGATGGAGTGGCATTATAGTTTATGTTGTGGTTAAAAACTTGTTTTATATCCACATATAAAGGATGGTTGAGATATGTAGCGGAGTATAATTACAGCTATACAGGTGAGTTTAAAAATATTTTAAAGTAATGGTATGATCTACAAGCTGTTCCATTTACTGGATGGTTGAAATATAGGGTGGGGTAGAATTCTAAGGATTCAGGGTCGTACAAAAATGTTATATTTGGTGGCAAATAAGTAGTTGCATATAAAAGGTTGTTGAAATATAGCGTGGCTTACAGTTAGAATTATACAGGGTGGGTAAAAAATGCTAAAAAAAAATTGTTATATAGCACTTGCATATATAGAGTACCTGAAGTATGGTGAACAGTAAACTTATAGTTATACAGTGTCATTCAAACAAGGTTAGAAAAAGTTGTAAATGAAGGGTGGTTTAAATGAAGTGTGGAGAGAAATTATACTTTAATATATCTTGAAAAAATATAAGGAAAAAATGTGAAATAGCGTAGTTCATGATAAGTTGCAAAGATAGGATAGTTGAAACATAGGGTGAAGAAGTGTTATGACAATTATTTAAAAAATGTTATATTGGTTGATCAATAAGCAGCAGCGTATACAGGGTAGTTGTAATACATACAAGGTGATTCAAAAACGTGTTGCGGTTTTGGTGAAATATATTTGACATTGGTGGATTTATACTTATACAGGGTGGTAAAGAAATGTTATAGTGGGTGGCCGATAAGTAGTTGCAAATACAAAGTGATTGGAATAGCGGGTGGAGTAGATTTATCATCAAACAGGTTGAATATATTTTTTTTGTAAGATAGAACATGAGTTGTTGCATATCTGTAATACATGAAACATGGATCGAACTAACATTATAGTTCATACAGTGTGATTAGAAGTATTTACAAATTTTATATTTAGTTGCCCCTAAGCAGATGCACATACAGGGTGGTTGAAATATTTTCTAGAGTAAAATTATGGTTATACAGGGTGGTTCAAAAATAAGTTGTAATGGTTGACAAGTTGGCAGCGGTGTATATAGGATGGTTTTAATGTAAAGACGAAGAGTTAGTTATACAAAGCTGTTAAAAAAATGTTGAATAAAATTGTTTTATAGGGTGACCAATAAGCAGTTGCAGTTTGGGTGAGGGTTTAAATAAAAGTTTGGTGTTAGGGTGCAAAACCGTGTTTTTATATTTGTGACTCAAGGGTTCCACATCATTTCCATTAGGATGGATCAAAAAACTTAAAAAAAATGTTTAGTAGGCTAGACCATAAACAGTTGCATTCTACTATATGGAATATCGGAAATATGGGGAGAAACACGATTATAGTTTTAGAGTGTGTAACACAATGCTAGAAAAAGCCCATATAAAGGTTGATTAATATATAGAGTAAAGAGGAATTTTACTTTAAAAGATGGTTAAAAAATATCAGAAATAATTGTTATACACGGTACACCATAAGCAGTTGCATATGTCAGATTTGTATAGGGTAGAGAAAAGTTATAGCCAGGTATTCAAAAAATTATATTAGGTGACAAATAAACAGCAGTATATAATAACAGGATGGTTGCAATATAGGGTGAAGTAGAATTAGTTTTTCAAACAAATGCCGAACAAAATTTTTATATAGGGTTGCCCATAAGTACTTGCAGCTTAGAACCACTTGTTTATACAAGGTGTTTGAAATATAAGACGGAGTGGAATTATAGTTTATGTTGTAGTTAAAAATTTGTTTTATATCCACAAGTAGTTACATATATAGGAAGGCTGAAATATGTAGCGGAGTATAATTACAGCTATACAGGTGGGTTTAAAAATATTTTAAAGTAATGGTAAGATCTACAAGCTGTTCCACTTACCGGATAGTTGAAATATAGGGTGGGTGGGACTCTAAGGATACAGGGACGTACAAAAATGTTATATTTATTTAGTAGTAGTAGAGTTAGTTATACAAAGCAGTTAATTTTTTTTTGAATAAAATTGTTTTATAGGGTGGCCAATAAGCAGTTGCAGTTTGGGTGAGGGTTTAAATAAAAGTTTGGTATTAAGATGCAAAACTGTGTGTTTATATTTCTGACTCACGAAGGGTTCCACATCATTTCTGTTAGGATGGATCAAAAAAGTTAAAAAAAGTACTATATAGAATATCTGAAATATGGGGAGAAGAAAGATTATAGTTTTAGAGAGTGTTTAACACAATGTGAGAAAAAGCTGCATATAAAGGTTGATTAAATTATAGAGTAAAGAGAAATTTTACTTCAAACGGTCATTAAAAAAATATCAGGAATAATTGTATACAGCGTAGACCATTAGCAGTTGCATAGCTGAAATATAGGCTAGAGAAGAGTTATAGTCAGGTGTTCAAAAAGTTATATTGGGTAACAAATAAACAGCAGCATACAGGATGGTTGCAATATAGGGTTAAGTAGAGTTACAGTTATTCAAGGTGATTCAAAAAAATGTCGAATAAAATTGTTATAGTGGGTGGCCCATAGGTACTTGCAGTTTGGGTGAAATATATTCGGGATTGGTGGATTTATGGTTAAGTAGATTGGTTGAAACAAGTTAAAAATTTTTGATATAGGATAACCCATATGTTTCATAAGTTATTTTTTTGCGAAGGCTTGAACATTCCGTACGCGGGTGAAACCGCGGGTAACGGCTGGTATTTTTTATACGATACCGTTTAATTGATACATACATTACGGATGCGCCTGAAAAAAAATTAATGTTCTATTTTCCATTCAAGGTTATTTTCCCCCTCTCAATTATCAGTAGAATTTTAATGCTTTAGTTTTGTTTTAAATTTTGAGCGAGTCTCTCTATTCTCATTTTTTTTCCAAAGTCTAGGCTCAGTAGTTCATGTATAAAGGAGGAAATAGGTTGAATTTTGTTTATTTTTCTTAATATCTTTTAAACATGTTATGTTAAAAATATTTTTGTATTCCTCATAAATAGCCTTTTCATTTGATAACATTTTTTGAACTACCCTGTACAACTATAATTCAATTCCACATTTACTTTGATGCTTACCGATTTTTGCACATATTTCTCCAATTTTATGAAAACCGGTATGTTCTCCGTTATAGAAAAATATACAGAATCAAGCTGGAATACATCTTTTAGAACATAATTTAAGATCTTTAAATTGATTGAGGCGTTTTAGAGAAACAGTGAAGATTCATTGTGGTCTGTTAATTATTGTTTTTTCTGATTTTCTGGAAAACGTAAATGTTACAGTATAGAAGATTATATGGTGCCTTTCAGTAATATTCCTTTATACAATGCAGTTTAAATCATCAAAATTGCTTAAGCCGTTTGCGAATAATCACTTGAGTATACATAAAAAAAGTTGCCGACTAATTGATAGCCTCCGTCGTCTTTTTGAAATTCGGTTAAAAATACAGTTACATAATTCTGAAGTACCTGACTACATATGTCTATCAGTTTTCTACTTAATTTACTTCACTTCTGGAATAATAGAGATAGTCAATATCTCCATTATTCCAGAAGTTTATTTCTGCACAACTAGATTAGACCTCGAAGTGCGATGTCTAAATTGACCCTGAAATTAATAAAAACACTGAGTATTGGTGGTGACAAATTAGATCATCTTCCTGAACTCCTTACCCAAGTTCTTATTATAACAGTAGTTTTTTTTCTTTAATTATTACACATAAGTAATATATGTCCCGGTGATAGTGTTACTGTATGAGTGGGATTTTAGAAATAAAATTACATTAATGATCACAATTATATTAAAAATAATAAATAGATGATTTGATTTACATTAAATTCTAAACATCCAGTATACGTGAAATAATTAAATAAAATATGAGGAACTTATAAAATATAATAAAATACATTGATTAAAATTTAACTATTCCTTTTTTGTGTCGCATATGTATAGTTTTTCTTTAATATAGTACTAGAAGTAGTACATATAAAATGCTTATACATTTCATTCAAACATATTTCTGTTTAACAAATTCTGACTCACTAACCTCAAGATTATCAATTATTTTAATAATAGAAATACATTTGAGTTCTTTAGTTTCATCATTGAACATAAAACAAGCAACAAGGTTGAGTGCCTAGCACAGTATTGCCAACCGCTTATATAAGACTTATAATTTTCTGCCTTGCAGTGTATGATTTTCTTGTAGGGCAATAAAGTGCCTTAATAAACGTTATTAGAGGTAGATTTAGCGTGTTCATTGTTAGAAGAGAAAACAATAAATGAATCAAATGTCATATTATAGCAAAACAGAAGACAATGTGGCAGTTAATGAGATGTAATGCGATTTTCAAAAAAATCTAACCGAATTGATATTAAACGTTTGACAATTAAACTGATGTAACTAAGAAATTGTACTGCTAATTTGACATATACAGCGTAACACAAATAAATTCTTAAGATCGTGTGTGAATAACTCTCAAAAATGAGATCAAAGAAATTCTGATGTTCCAGAAATCCTATTAAAGTCATAATGAAAACCTAGGAAAAACCGTATGAACTACCCGATACAGGGTTGTTCAAAAGGACATTACCATTATTAATTTGATCCTTGATTATTGGTAACCAGGAGCAGCCGAATTCTACAGAAGTAATAGCGATACAATCGCTTTTCTTTAATTTTATTGAGTGTTTATGGGTTAAGTTCTAATATTTTGTTTTTATTGTTGGATTATTAATTTTTGCACCATGCGTTCGGGATAGAAATTTTCTGTGAGAAATTATGAAAGTTTATAAAAAAGAACGTAGACAAACTGTCCAAAATTCAAGGTGAAAAAATTTAATAAATGAAACGGCTTTAACAAACAACGACAACAGAATATTGTAACTTAAAAAACAAACACGCAATACCGCATTGTCCAACAATAATGAAATTAATCCTTACCATACATAAAGGACCCTACGTTTAAAATAAGAAATTGCTTCAATGATATAACAACCATTGTACACTTATTTACAAAATTAACAGATCAGATATACCTGTTGTAGCAATCGGATATCATATATCAAATAAGACGTCACAACTGTGAATCTACTTATGCAGGCCAAACTTCACAGTGGCTTCAAAGTCCTCACATGCACAAACATGAAATAAATTTTGATGATGTCAAGATACTAGATAAAAGTAAGCAGTACAATAAAAGATTGGGCCTCGAGATGATCCATATCAATAAACAATCATATCAATGAACACACAGACGCAAAGAAAATGGCATGATAAAACTGTAATTTGTGGTGGCCACTAAATTCATTTTTGAACAAACTCCACTTCAAAGTATTTTTTTTTCATCGTTACCAACGAAATTTGTTTTAGGTTGTCATTATTTTGTAATATTTTTCAAAACAAGATTTTAACTTGTAATCCTCTTAAACCTATCAACTAAAAATGTTTTTTAAACAAATATAATTTCTAATTAAGCTTCTTTAAATTGAATTTTTATATAAATATAATGCTTGTTTTCATTTGGAAAAATAAAACCTCAGTCTAGTGTTAGGTATTGACCTAAGTTTCTTGTAGAACTGAATACACTGAAGGCTAAGTAGACATATTTCTTTTAAAAACAGATCATTAAGTTACAGTAGCACATTCACAATAGCTCTTTTTTCAACTTTCAAAAAGTGAATAACTAGTCACAGTTGGTCAAAATTGTTTGTATAATTTAATAAAATAATTGAAAATCTATTTAATTAGTTTAAGAATAACCTATATTCTCAAAATAGAATTCCGACCTGTACTAAATAACACATGAAACCAACAGGAAATGCCAGAAATACGAGACTTAAATGGATACATGTTTTTTGTTACACACAAATAAACAATCAAATAGTGAACTCAATGACTGGTGCTTATTGATGAGGAAAAAATAGCATAGCATATTTACACACAAAATATAAAACACAAAGAATAGGGTAAATATCGGTATAAATATATTGTTGACTAGATGGAAAGTGAAAAAATTACCAATGTATATATAGTTAATAGTTAATTTTTTTATTCAAGACTAGAACCCTACCAACATGTAATATTTAAAAAATTGTGGGCAAAAAAAACATGTATATTGGGCAATGAAATGACTGTGTTCGCAAAAAACTTAAGGGCTATAATAATTTCGTAATCTAGTGCCTGTATATTAATGCCAGTTCTGGTTGACAAATTACATTCATGTGTTTGTAGTCTGTTCTGATTGAATCAAATTATGAACAAGTCTAGTATTTTTATTTTTTGCCAATAGGATTCAGTTGTTGTTAAGATCTGCTTTGTAACGAAATTATTTTGTCAATTTTTAAAGTGAAACTTTTCTTCGTCCGTTTCATACACTCCATGGTTTCCGGGAGGGATCGCCTTTGTATATTGGATTTTGACATTTTACAACTCTGTTTGATTTTGGGTTGGTTAAATAGATTATGACTGGGTATGCAAGTTGTCAAGAAGTTAATTTATTTTTGAACAAAACTGTGTTGTACTTGAGAATAAATGTACCTTATAAATAGTAGGTGCGTATTTCTTGATATTTTAGATCGAATCCCTAATAACATCTTTATTTTAAGGCTCTAAGTGTATTGAAAAGTTACCTTGCAACCAAAAGCAAAAAAAATCTTGCTTAAATTTATGAATGGGACTGTATCATATAATATCCGATGTTGAATTAATTTTTCGCCGTAAGAGAAAGTTCGTGCTCATGCATGTCGCATTACAGCCGACCGCGGAGAAAGCGTAAAGTGAAAAGCGCTCAGCAGAGCAGCCAAGGCTTACATGATCGTTAGTGATGGCAATACTCGAATGACTAAAACATGATGTTGTATAGTCACAGAATGAATGCATAGACCGTTTTATTGGATCTTCGAAAATTATTCGAATTTCTTTTCGGTTATATTCGAATAAGTATATTTCATATGGCATATGTTGGATAGTTACAGAATAAGTTTATAGACTATAGAATATTCCATGTTCGAAAATTATTGGCGTTTATTATAACAAGCTGTTATTTTCGGTATAATAAACGTAAATCAATTTTGCTATCAAATATAAAGTAAAACATCCAACAATAAAGTGCAACTTACATCATGGTTTCATAAAACAATACAATATATATTCTTTTAACGATTGGTTATGCTTTAAATTTCCTACAGAAATGTCAGGCTCCTCTGAATTATGGACAGATAATAATAACATGATCTATTGTCTGGCTTGTGTGTCTTTTGTATTATAATAAAGAAGTATTTACTTATTATTATTGTCTGCATTATTCAAATAAATTTTTTTTAAATACAATTATTAGATCATTCGAATTCAAACAGAATAAATTGCCCAAATAATGCTGTCATAAAGTATGTACAATCTCAATATTGTATTAAAATAAACGTCAAGACGTCTTGTTAGGTCTCTCTACCTTTAATTTGTACTATTAGAGAATTAAAAAAGAATACATTTTAAAACACAATCACATAAAAAATTTAAAATATAAAGAACACAATAACACCCATCTTATTATCACAGTCTGCATAACAAATCTATACATTAATGAATTAATTTTATAAATTCCTCATTTCTGAATAATAATTGAAGGAAAAATGTTTGTAAATTACAGTCTATATTGTGATGGTTAAAAATCCTCAACTAGATTATCTAAGAAATTAGATTTTCACCAAAAAGCAAAAATTCAACAATAAAATGATTTAAAATTATATCACTAAACCTTTATATCCATCAAAAATCGTTTAAACAATTTGTACATAATTAATGCTGGATGTTAGTGCATGTCAACAATGAAATTTGTAATATTTACATTTATCAGAGGCCTAATAGATATTCATCTCCTGAATCGATTTTTGAGGAATGACAGAGTTTTTGCCATTAAAGGAGCTTTCTTAGATTTGTTGTTTGCTGAACTCGAACAACCACTACCTACAAACAAATTATAATTATAATGTAAATAAGAATCTTAACAGTAAGAATTTAGATCAGGTGTGTCAATAATAGTGAAAATATACAAGGGTATTCAAAAACTCCCTCTAGAGCGATATGACTTAACTAAGCGTTGTAGAAAATGTCCCTACTATCTCACATATTGAATTTGATATTAACTTTCGAGGCCATTTCAAGGTAAAGTTTTTTTTTAAATTCAACCTCATATTTTGTCAAAGTAAAATTAGAAGCCACGAAAATCTAAAGAAGATTCCTACAACTTTTGTCTTAAATATTTTCAAATTATCTCGTGGTACAGGGTATACTTTATGAACACCTTGTATATGTGCAAATGAAATATATTTTTTACATAAGTATGTTTTAATCTGGAAATTAGCTGGGAGGGAGGGAACAAAAATCTAAAGATTATATATATATATATATATATATATATATATATATATATATATATTGTTACGAAATTTTCCCAAAGCCGACCCTGTGTCCTTTCAGCACGACAACAAACGCTTTACGATAAAAAATACGATTCTCGAAAAGACTCGGCAGCGGAAGGAGCGATAATTATTTTCTACTGGAGAATTCCACGGGGATTATAAAAGAAGCACGCCACGATCGCAGTTCAGTGATACCGCGACGACTAGCTTATATAAGATTGTTATTGTATTTTTGAATCAGCTGTTTAAATGTAAATAAAGTTCTAGAATAGTGAAAGTGGATATTAGTTTTATAATTTTAAATTAAACCCACGAAGTATATTGCAATTTGGTGTCAGAAGTAAAGGATTAGTGCAGTTATGGAAACTCGAAGTATGGAAAAAACCGACGAAACTACCAGAAAAATTATCAAACAGGTTACAGAGGGACTAGACGAAAAAATAGCACAGATTCTAGAAAAACGTGACAAGGAGGAGAAACAACATCAAGAAGAAATTCAACAAAGGTTAGTGAAATCTTTTGATGATAAACTTAAAGTTGAATTAGGAAATCTTGTCACTAATATCGATGAAAAACAACAAAATTTAATGGAAAGATTATTCTCGAAATTTGTAGAAAAACAAGATCAAACTGAATTAAAACAACAAAATGAATTTAAATTATTAGAAGAAAAACGACAAAATGAATTTAAATTATTAGAAGAAAAACGACAAAATGAATTTAAAATAACTGAAGAAAAAAGACAAATGCAATTTGAACAACTAATGCAAATAGTAAGACAAGTTAATGAAACAGTTAACGAAAGAATGCAAATAGTTGAGTCTGATATAAAAGAGATAAATGATGACATTAAGACCATAAAAAATACCGTGGACACCCTTGAAACAAAAGTAGATGACTTCGATTCCATCCAAAGCCAGGTAAAAGTTGAAATCAGTTCAATTCAAAACACAGTTCAAGATCAAATCAGTGCCATCCAAGACAAGGTAGAAACAGAAATTAAAAAAAAATGAAACAGGACTTACAGCGAGGAAAATACCAGAACACCGTGAGTACCAGAGGTTCCATTGGTAAACCACCCACATTTGATGGCAGTTCATCTTGGCCCATGTATAAACGGCAATTTGAGGCTGTGGCTACAGCTAATGGATGGGATAATCAAGAAAAATCTACCTCTCTGGTAATTTCGTTAAGAGGTCCGGCCCTAGAACTCCTCCAAAGCATTCCAGTCGATCAACAAGGCAATTTCGAGAAGATCATCGCCATCCTGGACAAACGATACGACAATCAATCCTTGAGCCAGGTATACCAAGTCCAACTGAATGGAAAAACGCAAAAATCCGGTGAAAGCCTCCAAGAATTTGAAGCAGAGATAAGACGGTTAGTTCACTTGTCCTACCCAGACCTGCCAGAGGAAACGAAAGACCAGTTGGCCACACAGAGTTTCATAAACGGCATCAGAGATGTGGAAGTACAGCGAAATCTAAGACTAAGTGGCGTCAAGAAAAGTAATGAAGCTCTACTTCGGGCTTTGGAAGTAGAGGCCGTCATGAACATGTATAAGCCGAGGGTTCGAGCAGTTTCCTTCAACCAGGAAGAGTCAGAGTCCCCATTTCAAGCGCTGCTGGCTGGCCTGAACAAAATATTAGAACGGTCACAAAGAACTGGCACCAGAGGGGCATGTTACCGCTGCGGACGGACAGGGCATTTCCAACGTGACTGCCGAGTAAGGCTACCGGAACGTTCACCAACCAGGGGTAACCGACAGAACAGCCACATGTCCAGGGACCGTCAGTCAGTCAGCATAGGGGGGCGAATGCTCACTGTCCCTCCACCAGCCCCCAAAACGTTATCCATCCGGGGATTTTGCCGAGATAGCGGCAGCCTAGTCATCAGAGGCACCATCAACGGGCGAGCAGTTACCATCACCATCGATACCGGCGCCGCTGTGTCCATTGCCAAGTCCAGGGTTTTGAGAGCATCAGAAATTCGGCCAGTTACCAATAACATCCAGCTCAGAACAGTCACCGGCGAGTTCATGTCAATACAGGGTGAGGCAGATGTCGTGCTACAGATAGGGGACAACATGATCCGGCATAGGGTCCTGGTAGCGAATATTGAGGACGATTTTATACTGGGAATGGACCTAATTAGCCAGCATGGATTTATGTTCGACCCGAGATATGATGTTCTTCGGTTCCTGAATGAGGAATTTGTATTGACACGGCCCGTCAACACATCAGTCACGCCCATAAAAATTGTGGCAAAGTCTTCAGCTAGAATTCCCGGTCGAACAGAACAGATTATTCATGGGCAGCTAGACAGCAATCCTGGGAGCTGCGTTGGAATGGTGGAGCCCGTACACTCAGCTCATGACTACTTAGTTGGACGGGCTATAGTTAAAACCGGACGAGATATACCAATCAGAGTCCTGAATTTGTCCAACAACGACATCAGAATTACCAATGGTCAAGAGATAGCTTGTTTCGAGCCAGTAGAGACCATCATCAATTGCGAAGAAGAGTACCAGACGTCGGTGAAGGAGACAGGGCCCGATAAAGAGTTCCTACAACAGTTTGCTGACCACTTAACACACTTGACACCAGAGAACCAGAAAAAAGCCAAGCAATTTATCACAAAACTGGCAAATTTTTAACAGTAAAAATGGAACCACCGGTCGCACCAACATCATCCAGCATCGAATAGATACCGGAAAGGCTCAGCCCATCAGAATACCACCTAGACGACTACCATTGGGGCAACAACAGGCAGTCGAGGAAAACATCGAGTCCATGTTACAAAATGGAGTTATTGAGCCATCCATCAGTCCATGGTCTGCTCCCGTCGTGCTAGTTAAAAAGAAGGATGGAACCACCCGATTTTGCGTGGATTACAGAAAGCTCAATGACGTCACGAAGAAAGACAGCTATCCACTACCCCGAATCGATGACACTTTGACCACACTAGCAGGCTCCCGTTGGTTCTCCACACTAGACCTAAAAAGTGGATATTGGCAGGTTGGTCTGCACGCAAACGACAGAGAGAAGACAGCGTTCTCCACCAGTAAAGGGCTGTTTCAGTTCACGGTCATGCCCTTTGGGTTATGTAATGCACCCGCTACATTTGAGAGGCTAATGGAGTATGTACTGAGCGGGTTAACATGGAGGACGTGCTTAGTATACCTCGACGACATTCTAGTCATGGGCCAGACATTCGACGACCATCTGAAGAACCTGGGCGAAGTATTCTCCAGAATTAATAATGCCAACCTGAGACTCAATCCGAAGAAGTGTTCCTTGTTTCAAAAAGAAGTAGAGTTTTTGGGTCACGTAGTGTCCGAGTCAGGAATCCGCACCAACGAAGACAAGATAGAAGCGATCCGTGATTGGCCAGTCCAGAGGGACAAGCATGAACTCCGAAGCTTCTTGGGCCTCTGTTCATACTACCGGCGTTTTGTTGAGGGATTTGCCACCATTGCCGCCCCTCTACATCGGCAGACCACAGAGAAGGAGACCTTTCGTTGGAATCAGGATTGCGAAACATCATTCAGGCGACTGAAGGCAGCACTATGTTCCAGCCCAATCCTAGCCTTTCCTACACAGTCCGGCAAGTTCATCTTAGACACCGACGCCAGCAACACAGGTTTGGGGGCCGTCCTATCCCAGGTGCAAGATGGTGAAGAGAGGGTGATCGAGTACTACAGCCGTGGATTCTCGAAGCCAGAAAGAAATTATTGCGTCACCAGAAAAGAACTTCTTGCAATAATAAGGGCTGTAGACCATTTCCACAAATACCTGTATGGTCGCCATTTCTTAATCCGAACAGATCATGCCGCATTCAAATGGCTGCTGGACATGAAGACACCGGAAGGACAACTGGCCAGATGGATGGAGAAATTACAGCAATACGACTTCAAGGTGGAACACCGTGCCGGCCGGTTGCACAATAATGCCGATGCCCTATCCAGAAGACCCTGTAGAGCGGAATGCAAGCATTGTCTGAAGACGGAACAGCGAGAGGGTATCTCCATCAGGCAGATCCGAGTGCAGGCCAATGAAGAATGGACAACGGAACAGTGCATCCAGGACCAAATGGCTGATCCAGACATCGAACCAATCTTGTCACTCAAAATGAGAGGGGCACCCAGGCCACGATGGGACGAGGTAGCCAGATACTCCGGCGTGCTGAAATCGTTATGGGCTCAGTGGGACTCTCTAAGAGTAGATAATGGAATGCTCAAGCGAGTTTGTGAAAGCGCTGATGGACGAGAAACCAAGTCCCAACTGGTAGTTCCGAAGAAAAAGGTACCAGCCATCCTGACCGAAGTGCATGATGGAATTACCGGAGGCCACCTGGGCATGAATAAAACCCTAGACAAAGTTCGCCAGCGGTACTACTGGGTGAATTACTTCGAAGACGTCAGAACTTGGTGCCGCAAATGTACCACATGTGCCGCCAGTAAGGGCCCGAAGACCTGGACCAAGGGCAGAATGCAGCAGTATAATGTGGGCGTCCCATTTGAGAGAATCGCCATCGATGTCGCCGGTCCGTTTCCCGAGTCTGAGAGGGGGAACAAATACATTCTGGTCGCAATGGATTACTTCAGCAAATGGCCTGAGGCATATGCGATACCCAACCAAGAGGTAACCACGGTAGCGACGGTGCTAGTAGAACAACTATTCAGCCGGTTTGGCGTCCCGATGGAATTACATTCAGACCAGGGGCGTAACTTCGAATCGAATGTATTCCAGAAGGTCTGCACGATGTTGGGGATCAGGAAAACGAGAACAACACCATTACACCCACAGTCTGACGGAATGGTGGAAAGATTCAACAGGACCTTGGAACAACACCTATCCAAGGTCGTCAGCAATAACCAGCGTGATTGGGATGAGCATATTCCCCTATTCCTGTTGTCATATCGCTCTGCTGTACATAATAGTACAGGCCTGACCCCAGCCAGGGTCCTATTCGGAAAGGAGCTGCGATTACCATGCGACTTGGCATTTGGCTCCCCCGAAGAACCTCCCCAAGACATCGACGACTATGCCGACCAGCTCCGACATAACCTGCTGGCAATACACGAATTAGCCCGAACGCAGATGTTGGCCACCAGTGACCGGATGAAGACGCGATACGACCTCAAGGCCAATTCAGTCGGGTTCCAGGAGAGGGACAAAGTCTGGTTGTACAACCCCCAACGGAGCAAGGGTAAATCCCCAAAGCTTACACCCGCCTGGGATGGTCCATACGAGGTGGTCAAGAGGCTTAATGACGTCGTCTACCGGATCCGTCGAAACCCCAAGGCTAAATTGAAGGTGGTTCATTTAGATCGACTAGCTCCCTACCATGGAGAGGATGTTTCTGATCGGGACGATCAGAATTAAGGGGGGGGGGTAGTGTTACGAAATTTTCCCAAAGCCGACCCTGTGTCCTTTCAGCACGACAACAAACGCTTTACGATAAAAAATACGATTATCGAAAAGACTCGGCAGCGGAAGGAGCGATGATTATTTTCTACTGGAGAATTCCACGGGGATTATAAAAGAAGCACGCCACGATCGCAGTTCAGTGATACCGCGACGACTAGCTTATATGAGATTGTTATTGTATTTTTGAATCAGCTGTTTAAATGTAAATAAAGTTCTAGAATAGTGAAAGTGGATATTAGTTTTATAATTTTAAATTAAACCCACGAAGTATATTGCAATATATATATACCTACTCACAGTAATGATAATTTGAAAAGATAGAGCGGAAAAGAATACTCAAAATTTAACACCAATATTTTTAAGGAAAGTAAAATGAAGAGTGTGTTCTGTTTATTCATTGGGATTTTCTTCTTTCTCATTTTTTTTTCTATGACAGATAAGTATTTGAAATTTGTAATGGAAACAATTTGTAGTATAGCAATTACATCAGGCAATAGAGATTTTTCGAAACATAAAATTCAAAAGCAAACCGTTTACGCCATCACGTAAATAATAGTTTATAGGCAATAACTGACATAATTTAAAAAGCAAAATCGTAAAATAAATTATTTGAGCATTAAAAACCCCAAAAATGTGGATTTTTTTGCTTCTTGGTTATATAGTGAAAAGTGATGATGTGATCATAATACCGCCAATGGAAAAGTTGTAGAGAATCAGATAATCTTAACAGAGATGAACCGAAAAAACGGTAGTGTTTTTTTTTTGTTCTTAACTTTATTATAATTAATGCTGGAACTGTAGCTTCTAACCTTGAGATTCATTGAGCTCAAGATCTGTATTGTCCGCAAATTTTGTAAAATTGTAATTTAAATATTTTATAGAAATATTTTGCAGAACGTACCGTATTAACTACGATGGTTCGATGGGGATTTACAAAATATATTTTGAAACTTGGGGCTCCAGAGGGGGGAGGCACTAGGGGTACGTGCCGTGTCCACCAAGACCATTAAGTTTATATATACACACATATACATACACACGTATATACACGAATTATTTATTTTTCTGGTGCCCCCCTCCACGATTGGAATTTTGATTTATATATATACTATGATGGCAATCAATTGCGCCCCTGGGATATTTGGCTGGAGCCGGCACTGTTTTGAATACACTTCACTTTCATTACAAGTACCATAAAATGTATTAATAATGCTTGTGAATATTTGCTTAAACGAGCGACACTTATGTATATTTTAAGTAATAATAGAAAACAGTAGACTGGTACCCACTAACTTAATAACACATTTTTAGAAATGGACTAACATGCACAGACAGAGGAGTACCCAGCTTTTGGTTTAGGGATGGGCAAATCAGGAAAAAATCCTAGTAAGGGACAAATTGAAAAATTGCCTGGCCAATGGTGACAAATCCCTCAATGAATCATCTGTAGTACGAACGGAGCCCCAAAAGCTTGTTCACCTGCCAATATCCACTCTTTATGTCTAGTGAAGAGAACCAGCGGGACCCTGATAGTGTGATCCGTGATTTGGGTTAGCTGTTGTTCAATTTCCTGTAATGCACTCAAAATCTGTTAGTTGCATTCTTCTTTTCCACTAGAACAAGGGGGACATACCGCTTTGAAACATGACTCGATATTTTCCTCCACTGCCTGTTATTACTCCAATGGTAGTCGCCTAGGTAATATCCTTAATGTGTTGAGCGTTTCCAGTATCTATTACGTCCTGGATGATGTTTGAGCGGTACTACCATCTTGACTATCAAAAATTTGTCAGTAATTAAGATAAATTTCTTGTAGTTCTGCTGTTCCTCCGGTGTAAGGTGTGTCAAATGGTTGGCAAAGTGTTTTATAAACTCTTTACTGGAATCTGTCTCCTTTGCTTTAGGATGATTCGCGTTATGAGTACCAACATTTCTAAAGTAACATACTTTTCGATTCTCCTAAAGTTTTCTATTGATCGGAGTCTCATGGCTGGTTGAATATCTACGCTTCAGTGGCATGTCAATGTCTGAATCCAAATTGATGCTCTGGAATCATGTTCAGTTCATCTATGGTCTCTTGGAGTCGATTCGCGAATATCATTGCTGGTAGAATACTAATAGGTCGATAGTTTTGTGGAAAGTACCGTCCTTACTGGCCTTTGATAGCATAAGGTTAGCATACTTCCATCTCTTCAGGTAGTATCTAAATATTCATTGCCCTGATGATGTTAGTCAAGGAGACAACAGCTTTTCTGATGAACGGCTAAATTTAGATCCTGTCCCCGTCATTCTCGATCGTTCTTGTAACCTCCTTGTCTGTCTAGCGTGCATGACGACTAGCTTTTCGGCAAAATACTAAATTACGTTTTTGCTAAACGTTTTGTTTATCAGTGTTAGTTTTTTTAGTACGGTAAATAATTTCGAGAGAGTTCCCCTGTTTGTAGCGTCAATGAAATTTTGTAACAATATTTATTTCTCTCAGCATATCTTGAGGAAGACTTTCTGTAAAGGAGAACTGCCTGCCACACGTTGTTCCTGATACAAATTTCAAATACTTAACTGTTATAGAAAAGGCATAGTAAATTGCATTGAAGAGAGAGAATAGCCAAGTACCTCTTCAACAATCATTTCAAAGTTATCAAATAGGTCAGCCAATATGCCAGAATAGTACTGAGAGCGAATATTAATAGAACAACACCAATAGAAATGATAATAGTGTGAATTATTCCCTAAAAGAATAAAAAAATACTTAGGAGTAATATAAGATCTACAAATGTAAAAATACAGTTTTGCACCCAACCAAACCAAACTGGTTTACTCCTTGATGATGACAAATTAAGAGTTGTTGAACGGCGTTGAGTGTTTAAATAAAGGTTTGGTGTTAGGGTGCAAAACTGTGTTTTTACATTTGTGACACACCAAAAGTTCCACAGCATTGCCATTATAAGATCTACAATACAAAAATACAAAAACTGCATTCTTTTAAGACACATGATCCAAAACTTTTTCTTATTCAATAAAAAAAGTTCTTTCTCCACATAATTTAATAAATTAATTATTTCTTATATTATAAGTAGATAGATACATACTAGATCTTTCGGCAGATTTGCTTCCTGGATTAGGTACTGCGATTTTTGCAGCCTCTCCCGATGTCGCAAGTGTTGCAAGTTTTGCTGTTGGTGACTGTTTATGATCATTGGTGATGCCATTTTTCATCTGAAAAAAAAAACATAAATAGAATAATATAACTTTAGATAATTTAGTAAAATTTAGAAAGTGAATTAAAAAGTTTTATACTTCTATGCTTTGAGTCTGTGAACAGATTACTCTTGGTCCACTATTATAAGGTGCTTCTTCAGAAGAAATATGTGTCAAGGATACAGTTATTACAACTTTTTTAAAACCTCTATAATCTCTAAATTTTTATATATACCAATTTTCACATGTTTTTAGAGCACTGTAAACTAGCTTTTCAATTTTATAGAGTAAACAACTGTTACAAAATGTTTCTGTACTTTATATTAAGAGCAGAAATAAATCTCGTACTTTATCATTAGTAGAGACTGGATTGTTTGCAGGTATATTTAAGTAATTAGTTTAATCTCAAATGTTATTGCATATTTTATCTAGAATCTAGAAATGATGCAAAGTTTAAGCTATATTTGCATTGTTTTTCAGTAGGGTGGTAAAGACTGAAATCTTAACTTGCAGCCAACAGAACCTATTAGCATTCCGGCTCTTAGAGCTCATTTAGCAGACTCGAGGCTATTGTTTTAGTAGAGTATTAAAACATCAACAAAAACACAAGCTTACGCGAGACAGGGACGGATGATACAGTCCTGCATCGCCACACTCTAACTAAATTACGTATATGATTGTTGACGCCATCATGTCACCAGTTTAGTTTGCTTTAGTTTTATTTATGCGAACTTTAATGTGCACATTGTCTCTTTATAATAAACTTATTGCCAATGAACATTTACACTTGATAAAAATCTTTTATATTGTTCTGTTTGCGAAAATACAGGGTAGTCCAAAAGTATGGAACCCCCTGAATATCTCTTCAAGGATACATTTTTTGGAAAATGTTGAATAAAAAAGTTTTATCATTTTCCCCTGACTATGTAACGGTGTCCATGACCATGAACTTGACGGTATCAAGGCCAAATGCATTTTGAGAACCCCCATTTTTTATTACGAATCTGGAACATGTCCAACTTTTCGAGCAGTTGAGAGGTCTCGATAACCGTCGTAAATTCTTTGCTTTTCTTGAACAACTTAAAAGACTTCTTTGTGGAAGACCTTTAACTTACCGTTACAAATGACACGAATGTATTCTGGTTTCGACGCTTGAAAGAAGGCAAGAACTTCTGCCAGAGAGGTGAGACAGAGAAATAGGCGGTGGCAGTTCACGCATGCCCTTACAAACAATATTCCTTTTGAGAGTACCGCGATTCTAGAGACAACATCAACTTGCTATCCACTTATTCATAGAGAAGCTATCTCCTTATTTAACGAGAGGCTATCGAAATTACGGAATTACTACAATAACTTTAACAGAACAGATGAAGGATTCAATCTTCATAATACATAAATCCCGGCACTGAGAAATCTCAAGACCTTAAGATCATGAAGGTGTCTATAGGTCATAAGGTCTCGAAGTCACGCCCTCTCTGTATATATAAAACTAAAGAGACTGGTGTGCTGCCTCAGCAGACAAGCCAATTACAATAATGCTCCAGTACACATGGCTTAATAAATAAATAATGGAAATAATTTATATTTAAAAAAGAACCGACTTCAGCTGACTTAAAATAAAAACCGTTAAGAAACCGTGTGCAATCAGTCACTATTTTCAAACATATCTTCTTTTTTATCTGATTTAATGTACATTTCAATTGAAAATTTTAGCGTATTCGTATCTCTCTCTCTTTTTCTCCCTCTCTAATTTTTATTCTTTGTCTATATTTTCCAAATATATTTTTTTATTTGTACCACTTTCTATGAATGTAACAAATTCGCTCTATATTTCATCCACACTGTGTATGCTTCTGTGTACTGGTCACCCCTATATAACTTATTGGTCTATCATTTTCTGAATCACCCTGTACAACTATAATTCAACTCAACACAATATTACAACGGTTCTGATATCTTTAAAACCACCCTGTATAAGTATAAATCCTGTCCACACTATTGACTCTTTCTATTTTTCTATTGTTTAAATTATTCCTGTATACCAATGATTTTAATTCGCCTGATATGTCTAGTATTCCATTGATGCAACTGCTCATGGCCTACCCTATATATTGAACGACAACCACATTTTATAACTATAATTTTACTCTACCATTTATTTCAACCACCCGGTATATGCAACTGCTTCTAAAATTTTATAAACCCATGTCTATAATTATACCCCGCCCTACGTCCTATAATTTAAATATCATAACTGCTTATGCTTGTATAACAAATTTTTGATACACCCTGAATAACAATAATTTTACCCCACCCTTACTTCAGAGACCTTGTCTAAGCAACTACTTATGTTCCAAACTATATAACTTTTTTAAACCATCCTGTATTTTTAAAGCCTTTTGTATAACTGTAATTATTCTTCGTCCTATAACGCAAATATCCACTCTGTATAACTATAGTTTTGCTCCACTCTTATTTCAACTACCTTGTATATGCAACTACTTATGTGCCACCCAATACAATATTTTTAGACCACCCTGTATAACTAATTCAATTCCAACTTATATTTCAACCATCATTGTATGCAACTGCTTATGTACCACCTAATATAACATGCAAGCAAGCACACATCTTCAACCGTATTCCACAAAGAAGAGATCGCCGTAGTAACAAATTCTCGTTTTAATAAGCTAATGGAGTTTTTCTGCAATTTCACGCGACTGTAACTTAACTTCAAAAGCATCAAAATGAAAATCATTACAAACACCCTGTACGACATACTTTCATGGCATTTCTTGGCAATTAAACTAGAATTTATGATGAAAATTTGACATTTACCGTGATGTTTACAGTTTTTGTGCATATATTTTTCCTTTTTTTACGTTATAGAAAAATGTACGGAATCATGTTGGAACATATCTTTGTATAATACTATTTATAATATTCAAATTAATTGAGCAGTTTTAGAGAAAACTGAAGATTCATTGAATAGCGCTGAAATCTATTATTTACTTTATTTTCTGATTTTCTGAAAAACCGTAAATCTCATGTTATATAGACAATTATATGAGACCTTTCTGTAATGTTCCTTAATATAATGTAGTTTAAATCAACAAAATTGCCCAAGCCGTTTTTGAATAATCGCTCGTCATACATAAAAAAAAAGTTATAGACCAATTGATAACCTCCTCCTTTTTGGAAGTCGATTAATAAACGATTGAGATGGAACCGGTTTAATATATGCCAATAAAACAGGAATCAAAGCAAAATCTACCAAACAACCAAATGAGATCGAGAAAATGAAGATATTAAAATCAGTTCCGGGACTAACATTATGAGTTAAATAGAAAAATGATGAAACAAGAAAGATGGGATAATTGAACAAAAAACAAGAAAAGGGTACAAGAGAAATCTTCAAGCAGTAGGAATTCTTCAACCACAGAGATCTGATCAAGAAATGGCAACAGGATTGAATGACGAAGACTAGATACAATGAGTTGTTGTCATAAAATATTAGATCTACGTATGTTTAATAGTTATTTGCCTTGGGTCTAATAATATAAAGTAATAAAATAAAATATAAATTTAGTAACTGCAGAAGTATCGAAATAGCGCTAAAACACTAGACATTCAGAATAGAAACAATTATGACTAATATTATTATTGGTACACTGTTAATATGGTACTCTCAATACTCTCATTGAAAAACATATTATTTAAAAAAATAAATATATTTAATTAATTCTAAAAAAACAACAACAAATATTATTTATCAAACGTTAACTATTAAAAATTAAATTTAATAAAATAATCTTTTCTTGAGAACTGTTCTCGAACCAAGCTTACGTGCAGCACGTAGTTTCTTCAATATCTAAAAAATTGTCGCAATCAGATTTCTTTACATGTACTGGTTAAGGAAATCATAAAAGTCCAGCTATTCGAGCCATTTATGTAATTTGTAAAAAATTTGGTATTTGCTGAATATTAATAAACAAAAGACATGAAATTAAAAAATTTAACGTAATTACCATTCAAGGTATATTGATGTATTATAATCTTCTGTGAAAACTTTATGTACTATTCTGAATAATGGAATATCACTTTCTAGCATCGATGAAATTTAAACAGGTTTAGGAAGAAACTTATGAAGTTTCGAACGTCCAGCTGTGTCGCTACAGTGACGTGTTACAATTTGCCTTGTGTATTAACGGCGGAGGTATATTTATGACAAATTTGCTTACGACTCCTATCTTGGTAAGTTAATGAACGAGAGTCTAAGATATTTATTTGAATTGATGTATAATAAATCAGACAAACCCAAATCACTAAACATCAGGCAAAAGGTGGGCTGACTAGATTAGTAACCTCAACCCTTTAAAGAGATGACTATGTTTTTACAAGTTATGAACTGACCTATATACTTGTTGCCTAATGAAATAAACTAAATCAATGATGAGGAGAAAAAAAAACAAGTACTATTTGTCAAATGTGTAAAAATTTAATGCATCTTAGATATCTTAATTGACTTATGGTTAATTAAATTATTAAGTATTCATTGATATGAATTCAAACTATAAAATTCAAATAGGTTATAACTCATTTGCCATCCTGCCAACGACCCCTGTAGGGTAGGACCTTTACATAAGATTTTTAGTTCAATTATTATGGAAATTAACTCTCTAAATTGTACTATCATCTAAATTTCTATATTTAGCACAGAATAATACAAAATGTAGCGTACGTCAGGTCCCAAGAAAAACGTAACGCCCGGTGAGAGTGAAAGTGAACCACATAGATTTACCTAAAGGCTCGATTCCGATCCACGCGGCAGACGGTAGACCGCCGCCGCCAACAAAGGCTGTCGGGCTTCAATTGTCGTATAGATTCCAAAGCCCGCAGCAGGCACTGCAGTGCAGTTGCGTCGCAGCATTACTAACTTGCGGTTGTTTCTTCGATGTATAGCATAAATAATCAAATGTTGCAAGTTTTATTGAAAGAAGAAGACTAGTGGTTTCCCTAATGCCGGAGGTTTAGTGATTCGAGACTGTTGCGTTCCCGCAATTTGTTTAGTGTATTGTTTAAATTTGATTGAATTACTTCATTGATTTTTAAACTTCTGCACCTTTTCCAAAACCTTCCGTCGCGCTAATGCTAATTTTAAGTGTTTTTTGCGTGTAAAATAAAGACAGTATTCGTGATTCGTGTATTGACTTCCAAGCTATTTGGACGCTTTTGATTCCGTCTTAAGACGGCCGCTTTTTGTTGTTATTGTGTTACGATTTCGCGAGTTACAGTTCCGGTCGTAACAACCGCTAAACCGCTTTCATTTTGTTTCTTTTGTGTTTACAAAAGCGCATCATTTGTTGTTAAAGCCGCATTTTTTGTTTGCTCAATCAATCAACATTACGTCGCTATTTTTTGTGTAACGTGTTGTCCAGACGAAGCTCTAAAATCAGTTCCTGCTGTTGCGGGGCTAGCCTCTGAAGAAAGAAGAACCAAGAAAACACCACCTGCAGAGCTTCGACTTAAAAGATCAGTGACTAACTTTTATTTGGTGATTCATTTACGCGACGGCACGTGTTTTATTGATTGTTCCGCTAAAGGTCCTTCGTCAATTACATACTTGCATTGAACCAGCATTGAACTAAAACCGCAACACCTAATTCATACATTTTTTGGATATTATATGTAATGTGTCATCGAAGACATTTCAGAGACAAATTATTTTTTTTTTGTTCTCAAGTAGGTGAAGTATCGTAAATCGTACCGAATAGCATAAGTATTTAATAAATAATATAAATATACTTAGTGGTTTTATTGACTTATTGACAGATCTCTTTCCAAATATTATTGTAATACGTGCATCTTTATAATTATGATTTTTGCTATAATATAAACACGGATTTTGTTGTGAGTTCTTTGGGAATATCACCAGACAAACTGTATATTTCAAAAATTCCGATCTAAATCAGACCCCGTTTTCAATGGTATTAATACAAATGAACAAGAAATTAAAAAATTAAAAGGAATCGTAATGAAAAATTTAGTAACTGATGTAACTAAGGAATTTACTACAAATTTCATATATACAGGGTAGCATTAAAAATTCTAAAGATAATGTGAAATAATAAAGCTTATTTCAAATTGGAAGAATTTGAAAGAGTTATCTTTAAAATTTCATGTGGCGTTTCCAGAAAACAAATAAACACGGCTATTTTGACACTAAATTAATAAAATTTTCGTTTTCTTCGCCTGACAACACGTTTATAATGTCTAACTGCAACGGCAGTACTGATTGTTCGGTAGTGCAGTCTGCCGCTTCGCAGCAAAACAAATGACGGCAGTTGCAGTAATATGTCGGAATCGGTCTCACAAATTAATACTGCAAAGTAATGCCGTCTGCTGCCGCGGCACATGCTGTTACCGTCTACACCTCTTTCGCGTGAACTGCGTGGATCAGATTCGTACCTTAACTCTAAACTCGCTTCTGATTAGTGCTTGTTTGCGTCTGTCAAGTGGCGTATGGCCATTGATTCCGCACTAGAAAGAGACAGATACGTCCACTCGTTCTCTCTCATCCAGTGTGCACGCGCCCATATCTCACGCACTCATATTAAGTATTACCTCTTTTAAAAAAGAGCCATTTTCAGAATCGATATAGATCGATAAAAGAAAGAAGATTGATTCATGAATACATTGATAGGAATAAAATATATTTTTTGAAAATCGAGCATTCTGGCAAAATTTGCACTTGCCACCTGTCACTGTTTTTACGAAATACAACTACTTTTACTTTTTACTTTCGGCATTTTGTATTTGAAATAGAGTACTAAAGACCTATTACTAAAAATATAATTTTACAGAATGATGATAAAGTCTAATAGATTTTGAAAAAAAAAATTGCTTTGAATTTTAAAATATTTTTTCTATTCATCGAGCCCTTTTTGTGATAATACGGTGCTATTCCGTGATTTATTAAAATATGACGCTTTTGTTTTTCCCGCGGATAACACAACATTCTTGTCAATAAAGAGCTTGTATGGTCAGTCGAATTTGGAAAGTTTTTGTAAAGTACAATTTGTAACGCCAAAATACGTGGGCGGATGTAACTTCATCGTCATTTATATGGGTAAGTAATTTCGAAACGATTGTTGAGGAGGTCTTGAATTATTTTGCCTATCTATTGGGTTTTCTTTCCTCAATTTTTTCCCCTGCAGTAGATAAGTATTAGAAAATTGTATATGGAGAACAAACTGTAGTAAGGCAATCTCAACAAGACTATGGAGTCGTTGTCAATCGTTTAGTATTTTAATTCATGTTTTTTTTTTTCTAAAAAAATTCGTTTTGGTATTGATTTTGTTGTTTGTCAAAAATTTGGCAGTAACAATTTTCGTTTGGTGATCATTTGATACTGAGTATCAAGTCGGCGTACACGAAATAAAATACTAAACGATTGACAACGACTCCAGAGTCGGAATTGAAACGTCTCCAAATACAGATACGTATAACACAATATACAATACATTACTTACATGCAGGAATACTGGTTGATCATTTCGTAGACATCTCTTTCTCTCAGAATAACTGTGAGTAAGATTATCTGTACAGACAGTAATCCGGGCAATTTTACGAAATTGCCTTACTACACTTTGTTCTCCATATACAGTTTTCAAATACTTATCTGTTACAGGAAAAAATTTGGAGGAGAGAAAATCCAATGAATAGGCAAAATAATTTATATGGGTGTTCCAACCCGTCGATTAACCGATAAATATCCCGTAATCGACGTGCGCATAACATTATTGTATATGGTAACTCGTCACCACGCTTATTCGTTGAGTTGGAACGAACTTTATGAAAAATGTGTATGACTGACCTGTAGCATACTTGACAATATTTTACTCCTGGAGTAACCAGGACCTCATTTAACATTTTCGCTTAATCAGAACTGAGTTTGATAAAAAAGTCATACTTTATTAAAGCCAGAGAAAAAAACTAAATGGAAGTAATGTAATAATAACCAAAATCAATGTCGTAATATAGATCTCTCCAAACATGAAAAAAATACTTCAATAACCTGGAAAAGTGTCAGCTTAGAACATGAATTAAATACATATTTCATTTTTGGATCTATGTGGAGAACCTGTCAAAGTATGAATGTGTTATATAACTATTTTGGGAGGCCCGAAATTACGTAGTTTGAGGAGGCAAATAGTTATTTTCACGCCCTACAATGGTGTCTGAAAAACATAGATAAGTTAAGTAATTGAAAATCAAGTGGTAGTACCTAAGCATAGTTTGAGGAAACTGACGGAACACCAGCTGCCTTCTTATAGAGAAGTCAAGGCAACAAATATTCTACAAATTGCTTCAAAAGACATTTTTGACGTCACATTACACAGATAAGTAGCATACAAAATACATTCAAACATATTATACAGCAAAACTAATTGACAAATCCATAGACTTACTTTCTGTCAGTTAATCCTCAATTACTCAATTACTTATCTGTATATTCCAGAAACCACTGAGTAGTGAAAACCGAAATGAACATCTAAAAGATCCGAAATTAATCCGCACCTCAACTTTAATATTTAGTCTGATCATATCCAAATGGATGAAACTAACAATAAAATTGCTTCTTTCTTCATATATAATCAAAAAATAAAAAATATTCTTTAAAAAGCCAATAAGGAACTGTCATAAAATTTCATGGCATTGTACCTCGCCGTTAGTATTACTCCAGTATGTTCGATTATCGCACTACAGTTCTCATAAAGTTTTTACAATTACAAATTGACCCTAACGATCACACTTGAACAACAAATTTATATAATCCAAAATACCAAATGTTTCAAGGTCTACATCAAATCCATTGTCCAAAAAAGTAAACATAAATTTTACTGTAAAATAAAAAATATACCTGAACAATTACTAACTTTTAACTTTTCACAAAAAAATCCCATAATCATAGAAACAGAGAACTGCAAGCATATAAGACTGAAACATAAAGTTTAGCAAATCCAAGAATTTTTCATTAATCATTATTTAATTCGACAAATAATACGCCTACATTTTTAAAGATGAATTTTTAAGGCAGATAAACAGAAATAAATACATTTGCCTTCCCTGAAAAAAGAATATTACAAAAAAAATACAATTATTTATTTGACCTTGCATAGTTCAACATCGCAAACCAATATTCAAAAGTATAGCAACATCAAACATTTTATTACAATTTTTTTAATTAATATATTCATTTTCAATTGGCAATTCCGCTATCGAAAAATAAATGTTTACAAAAAACTCTAGTTATTAACACCCCACAACACACGCATCTTAAATGTCTCGAACAGCTTATGCAGTAGTTTCCAACCTTTTTGTACCTGGATTACGTATACTTATTTTGCTCATTCATTTTTTTGACACCTATTAGACTTTTTAGTTTGTACTCCAAAATAATATTTTGAAAACAGCTGTATGCCCCTTTGCAAAGGTCTCGCGCCCCCCCTAGGGGGGCACGCTCTACAGGTTGGAAACAACTGGCTTATGGCAAAGCCAAAAATCCTTGACCTAAACTTACTTGCTTCCTTGCTATATTCCTAGGTGGTTTCGCTACAGAATCCACATAAGCTAGTTTGGCCGTTCGAACAGGTATCGACTTCTCCTGAGATTGCTTTATGTTGGCCGTTATGGCGTTTAATCTAGCCTCTCTCTCATCTAAACATCTCATATACATGTCACGCCACGATTCCAGTTCATCTCTTTTTTTGGTACGGAACTCCTTTTGACAATGCAGTTTCCAAAGGTCATCAGTGTCGTCAATCAAGTATGGATTGTGATGTTCCAGGTTGAACAGCTGATCGGGAGTTGCTTTCTCCAACACTGGCTTCAATATACTGAATGGAACTCCGCCTGTGTACTCCAAAGCTGAAAGATATTTTACATGAATTATACTTTTAATACTATAATTAATACAAAATTCAACTAGAGTATTGTTGTTAAGTTGGGTAATTTTGTGCGTTTTTTTTAATCTGTAATGTGAGTGGTTATTAGTTAACGAGCAATTTGCAAAAAAAAACTTTAAACAAGAGCAATTTACAATAACTCATAAATACATTTTAAAATTGATGGCATATTAGTCTTTCAGAACAAATCGGGTGAAGGATTCCTGATGTAAAGAGTTAGCGAAGTAGATTGCTGGTTGTCCCGAACTACGGATCTAATAACAACTGTTGTTTTGATTTTTATTCTTTCACGGTATTAGAGTATCATTGATATTTTTTCTTATCTATAAATTATGGTCGTTAAGATTTTGCTTTGTATAATATTAGACAGTGGTATATTTTCTCTCATTTTCTCTAGGTCTTCAGATTAACACAAGTTATAAAATCAAAGTGTTTCAAAAATTATCTGACACAGCTCATTACTAAACCACTAAACAGGAAAAACTTAACAGTAAATTAAAATGTTAGTCAGTAATCCACCTTATATGTATAAAGATGACAATTACAATTTTACATTTTTACAGTTAAACTTTGTTTTATTCTAAATTGTTATTTGAAATTCTGTTAATAAATTTTAAAGATTGTTAAAATCAAGAAAGAAAATAGCGTAAATGTCTCTGTATGATAATCAAAGTCCTATAATTTATCAGTCGTTTAATTATTTCAAGAATTTAAAGAGATTTATTAGGCAGGTATTTTGAATAGAAGAGAAGAAGACAAAAAAATTAATCTCGAAATAACTCAACAACTGTAAAATTTGACACTGGATTGTACGAGAGAATCGCAGGAGTTAGTTAGGCGGCGAAGAGCTTACGTTGCGTTATTATTGTGATATTCGAATCAGCTGTTGTGTATATTTTTGATGTAAATAAAATTTCTAGAATGTGAGAGTTTTACAATTTTAATTGAACCACGGAGTTTATAACAAATTTGGTGTCAGAAGTGGGATTAAGTGAAGTTAAAATCACAAATTCATTTATGGCCCAAACTCAAAGCATGACGGAATTAGAAGAAACTACCACAAAAATATTTAAACAGGTTACGGATGGACTAGACGAAAAAATAACTCAGATTCTAGAAAAACGTAACAAAAAGGAGAAACAACATCAAGAAGAAATCCAGAAAAGGTTAGTGAAATCTTTTGATGAAAAACGTAAAATTGAATTAGAGAACCTGGTAACAAAAACAAGAACAAATTAAATTAAAGCGACCTAATGATATTAAAGTAACTGAAGAGAAAAGAACTTCTTGCAATAATAAGGGCTGTAGACCATTTCTACAAATACCTCTATGGTCGTCACTTCTTAATCCGAACAGATCATGCCGCCCTCAAATGGCTGCTGGACATGAAGACACTGGAAGGACAACTGGCCAGGTGGATGGAGAAATTACAGCAATACGATTTCAAAGTGGAACACCGTGCCGGCCGTTTGCACAATAATGCCAATGCCCTATCCAGAAGACCCTGTAGACGGAACAGCGAGAGGGTATCTCCATCAGACATCCGAGTGCAGGCAATTGAAGACTGGACAAGGGATGGTGCATCCAAGACCAACTGGCTGATCCAGACATCGAACCAATCTTGTCACTCAAAACGAGAGGGGCACCCAGGCCACGATGGGACGAGGTAGCTAGATACTCGGGCGTGCTGAAATCCTTATGGGCCTAATCGGACTCTCTAAGAGTATAGAATGGAATACTCAAGCGAGTTTGGGAAAGCACTGATGGCCGAGAAACCAAGTCCCAACTGGTAGTTCCTAAGAAAAAGGTACCAGCCATCCTAACCGAAGTACATGATGGGATTACCGGGGGCCATCTGGGCATGAACAAAACTCTAGACAAAGTTCGCCAGCGATACAACTGGGTAAATTAGTTTGAAGACGTCAGAAATGTGACACCTGTGCAGCCAGTAAGGACCCGAAGACCAGGACCAAGGGCAGAATGCAGCTGTACAATGTGGGCGTCCCATTTGAAAGAGTTGCCATCGATGTCGCCGGTCGGTTTCCCGAATCTGAGAGGGGGAACAAATACATTCTGGTCGCAATAGATTACTTCAGCAAATGGCCTGAGGCATATGCGATACCCAACCAAGAGGGAATCACGGCAGCGACGGTACTAGTAGACCAGCTATTCAGCAGGTTTGGCGTCCAGATGGAACTACATTCAGACCATGACCGTAACTTCGAATCGAATGTATTCCAGAAGGTCTGCACGATGTTGGGGATCAGGAAAACAAGAACAACACCATTGCACCCACAGTCAGACCTTGGAACAACACCTATGCAAGGTCGTCAGCAATAACCAGCGTGATTGGGATGAGCATATTCCCCTATTCCTGTTGGCATATCGCTCAGCCGTACATAATAATACAGGCCTGACTCCAGCCAGGGTCCTATTCGGAAAAGAGCTGCGATTACCCTGCGATTTGGCTTTTGGCTCCCCCGAAGAACCTTCTCAAGACATCAACGATTATGCCGACCAGCTCCTACATATCATGCTGACAATAGACGAATTAGCCCGAACGCAGATGTTGGCCACCAGTGACCGGATGAAGTCGCGATACGACCTCAAGGCCAAGTCAGTCGGGTTCCAAGAGAAGGGCAAAATCTGGCTGTACAACCCCCAATGGAGAAAGGGTAGATCTCCAAAGCTTACTCCCGCTTGGTCCATACGAGGCGGTCAAGAGGCTTAATGTCAACCGAATCCGTCGAAACCCCAGGGCTAAGTTAAAGGTGGCCCATTTAGATCGACTCGCTCCCTACCATGAACAGGATGTTTCTGACCGGGACGATCAGAATTAAAGGGGGGGAAGTGTTACGAAATTTATCTAAGCGGGCCCTGTTTCATTCCAGTACAAGATCGATCGCTTTTAGGACAAAAAAAATCTCGAAATAACTCGACAATTGTAAAATTGACACTGGATTGTACGAGAGAATTCGATGCTGATTTTAAGAGGAGCGGCCCATCATCGCAGGAGTTATGTTGGGTTATTATTGTGATATTCGAATCAGCTTTGTGTAAATTTTTGTAAATAAAAGTTTCTAGAAAGTGAGAGTGAAAATTAGTTTTGCAATTTTAAATGTACCCACGGAGTTAATAAATTTCTTAAGGGAATGCCATTTTAGTAGCCTACAGAATCGCTCAACAGCGAGGCACGGCTTCACTCTCTTCGAGACGAAAGGTTTAGGTGTCAGTATTGTGGCGGTAAAATTTCTAATTTTTATTCTAGTTTCTTTTCTATTAAAGTTGTAGTAGAACTACGTTACTGGCCTAATTTTGAGTATAATAAAAGACCAATAGCACCCAGAACCAAGTTTAAAAGCATTTTTAATTTAAAAAAATATTTATTTGTAAAAATCACAGTTATCTAAGAATCACCCACTTACTCATTTGGTTAACACATATTGTTAGTGGTAAGGTTAACACGTGAAAGTTAAGTTTTTTTGATTGGCATTGTCTGATCTCGTTTTATTGAAACCTCATTTTGCCTTCCTCTTTAGAATTGCTCTTAAATGCTGCCATGACAGTTTCTCTTGGATAGAGTTATTAAAATCCTAACATGGACTACGTAATGATACTGTACAAACAAAGTTAGTCATATATGATATACCTATTACCCACATTTCACAGATTGTTTCAAGGAACTAATGATGATGTCTTACCACGGCCTCCAATTCTCCATACTTAAATCTGAGTAAAGATGTATGAAGCCTGATTGGAAAAAGAACAGTAAAAGTTGCAAATATACGTAGTGCATTGAAGATAAAATTTTAATGAAATAGTAGGCTTTGTCAAATCAATATGATAAGACACAGTATGCAACTGTTAAAATGTATTATCAAAATGCCAGTTCGATAAACATCCGATCAATATGAGATATATGGGCAACATAATTCAAAGTTCCATTTATTGCATTTTTTAAATTTGCATGAATAGACGCAGTTGTAAACGAGATATATTTGGGTTTAATCTCAAACTCTCTGTACCACATTCTTATCAACAACTCGTCTTTCTCAGATTAGAAAGTGCAAGAGCTGAAAACTGTTGAAATCGTGTGCGCTAATATTTCGTGAATTGGGTTCCAGAGCAGCATTTAAATTTTAGCTCAAAAGTAATATTTCCGGACGATCTATATTTCTGGCTTAATGGATACAAGACAAACAAAAGTGTATGTTTTAGTCACATCAAAATCCTCAAGTAATTCAGGAATTCCTTTTCCACCCAAAGAGTCATCATTTGTTGTGGTTCCTGAATTGATGAAATAACTGGACCGACATGAATAGAATATTTTTTCTTTCAACAAAATATTGCAACTTCAGATTGATCATGAGACAATAGAATTGTTGGAAGAAAACTTTCGAGGGCCACAAAGATCTGTTCACCTACTATTCCTGGAGTTTTTGCTATGGGACTATCTAAACTTTCAGGTCTATAAGATGAAACTACTGACTATTCATAAACTTAAAAATATCACCCACAAAATTCAAAAGTTAAGCATAGGGAAGGTCATTTAAATTCTCTTCAAAACTCAATCCTGATCTGATATTAACGTTATATTTTGATGATCTGCGGAAGGCATTTTTTCTGCAATTGTTTTATAATACCCCTCTGTTCGATTGATTCCTTTTTAGGGTTCCGTATATACAATATACGGATACCCTTATAATATCACTCCGGATTTCTCCATCTCCCACATCACAGCAATTTTCTCCTAAACTACTGGACGGAAAAGGTTGAAACTTGGTATCAGTGTATAGTTTGATGACCCGATGAGGAGTACATATCGTAATTGAAGAAATTTTGATTTTAGGGGTACTTCTGGGGGAAAAACTAAAAAAATCGAAAAGGGCTCATTATGACAAATACAAATATATTTTTTTCATATTTTTAAAATGAATATTTCAAAATATATTAACAAAAATATTTAAAAAACTTACCCATTCCCCCCTTTATTCCCCAAACTATAAGACCTAAAATTTTTTGTTTACAGGAAAAATATGAAGTACCTGATATTAATTTTGGGGGCCAAATAATGGAATTAAACGGAAAATAAAAAAATATTTTTTAAGGCATCATGCAATAAATGAAATAAATGAAAGATATTAACAAAAATATATAAAAAATACTCATTTCCGCTTTATTTCCGAAACTATAGTACCCAAAATTTTGAAAATAATTAAGGGTACTGTGGCTCACTTGAAATTAATAAGATAATTGAGTAGAAAACACCAATATTAATTTTGGGGACAAATTATCTATATATAAATAGGCAAAGACAAAACGATTAGGTACCATTTTCTCCTCTGTTTCTCAACCGATTTTCTTCATTTTTGTTTTGTTTAGTAGCTACTGACGACCTTCAGTGTAGAATGCTAATCTTAATTTATAATATTGGTTCATTCATTAAATAAAATATAATAAAAATTCATTATTTACGTCAATAATGTCAATGATAAACAAATGAATGTGCCGCCGCCGCCAGACTCAAACCATTGAGTAATTATATATATAGACAGACCAATGCTGTTATATGCTTAGAGCATGTACTTATGGAAGTGGCATGCAAGCGTGGTTATTGTTTAGTGGGTAAAGTAATTGTTGAATATTATAATTATACAGGGCGATTCCAGATATGTTAGAAATTATTTTTTTCATAGGTGGCACATGAGCAGTTGCATATATAGGGTGTTTAAAATATAAATATCATAACTAATAAAATAATTATATAGTGAAACCCATTAGCGGTTGAATTTACAGGGTTCTTGGAATAGAAGGTGCAGTAAAATTACAGTTATACAGGGTGGTGCAAAAAATGTTATACATAGATGCATATACAGGGTGGCGGAAATGGAAATGTAACATTTCGTAACCCATAAGCAGTTGTATATATAGTTAAGATGAAATATAGGGTAAGAGCAATTATAGATATACAGGATGAAAAATAAAAAATATTATGCGAGGTTCATAAGCATATACAGGGTGGTGGAAATATATAATGCGATGGAATTATTATAATGAGGATTTTAATAAATGTTAGAGAATTGAGTGCAATTATAGCTATACAGGGGGGTTAGAAAAAATAAATATGTAGGGTAGCTCATTAGCAGTTGAATTGTTGTCATATTAAATTAAGAATTACGAATTTGAACATAAATAAAGTTCTATGAATTATATCTGAAAAAAACTTGAATTTCATTACATATTTGTAGAAGCGAGATGTAAGACCGACATCTAGGATTTTCGAGGAAACTATCACACAGAGGTTCCGAATCTGGATCCGTTCTGTGTAATTGCTGTTCTCCCTAAAGTCCTAGGATAGAATGACAAGATAAAATTTTCAGGTTACTTAACCTGTCAGAGATATTGACACAATTGGTCGAATTTCGACCACTGGGCGACAGCTAGTAGAATTAAATGGAAAATAAAAATTCAATTTTCAAATGCAATATCAAATAAAAGGCTCATTATGTGAATTACAAATATATCATATTTTTAAATCATTTGTTAAAAAGTTATTAACAAAAATATTATACATCAACTTAATTCCCACCTTAGACTTAGAATTTTGAAAAATAGATTTTATTTGTATTTTTAAATAATTTGTCTAACAGGTTTAATAATTTATTATTTAAAACTTGACCTATTTTCGCCTTTATCTTCCAATCTACAGAGCCTAAAATTCTGACAGTAGATTATAAAAGGCTTCCCAGAAAGTGTATAATTTTGGGGGCCACATTAGAAAATTAAACACATATTTTTATAAAAATTAAGCGAATCATGAAACAGATAAAATAAAAAGTCTGTGTGGAAAATAGAATTGTATAATTTTTATAAATTTAAAACACTTCCTTTAAAAGATATTAGGGTAAATATAAGAAAATGCAATTATTTCCTGCTTGTCTGAAACTGGAATATTTGAATCTTGAAGGAGCTACGGAACCCTCCGTATGCGAGTCCAACTCGCACTTGACCAAATTATTTAAGCATATAGAACAAGTTACTAATACTAATTAAACAACAAAATACCTGTGTCAAGTTCAAGAATTATATTTCATATACACAACCTATACCGCTAGTCAGCAGTCAAAATAACACACAAATTTTGGAATCTGATCTATAATTATTGTAATTAAAATGCATTGGTTAAAATAGTTGTACTTACCGTCTATGTTATCTTGCAGAACTCTTACACAAAGTTCAAATAGACTCTCAACTTTCCCAAATGTTTTGTTTCCTGAATAAACCTTTGTCCTAAAAATCATTAGAAAAGTAAACAAAATCGGCAAATTTTAATAAATGAATATCTCATTTAAAAAATAATAATGCAAAACTTTATATAAACAATAAGAAAATATATAATTTGTCTTCTGATGGTTGAACGCCTTTACATACATAATCCTGCTGTAACAGGTCAAGTTGATAACGAAAATCGAAAGATAACGAAGAATAACTAACTCTTCATATTGTTCGATATTTTACAAAAAAAATTAAAGCTGAATTGACAAGTAAACTTAAAAAATGAAGTCGATTGAATGTGAAAAATTCCGAAACTGGAGTATCCAGCCATCAAAAATCTAATTTTGAATAGATTAAGAGGTAATAGTGGTTTAAAATTTTTGTATGTTGCTATTATAAATTGAAGCATCCTACATTTCCTTAGCATATAGTCGAACTGCGCTTATCCATCCAGACTGAGCCGGACTTCCAACGCCCAATTATTTTTTTTATAAAATATATTTTATAAAAACATATTTATTTAAGATGAAATACAATAAACGAACGTTTAAGAAACACGGTCAAAGGTAAAAATTTACACAAAATAGAGAAAAAAATATAACATTTAACACTATGAATAGGTTTTGTTTTTTTGTTTTGCCACAATATTTGATAACAAAACCACATTCTTTCACAAACGCTAGGTTCGCATACGCGACTCGTGATCGTAAATCGATTTCCCGTTCACAAAATATATTTAATCGAGGGCCATATGATAAAAATTGCCCTTCCTAAGCACGCTAACCTAATAAAATTATAAATAAGTAAAAGATAAAAAAAGGTTTAAAAAAGTCACTCAATTCTTCTATCCACCAATTTCATGGAAACATATCGTCAAGTGACGGTATATATGTCAGTGATGCCAGAGTAGGGATTTTTTATATGAAAAGGGAATTTGTCCAAATATCTAGGGAAGATTCAAATTTTAATAGATTTTAAATTTTTATAAAAGGAAACAATTTTTGTAGTTAAACTTAAATTATTTAAAAAGCCAATTGCCTAACCCTATTAATGAGTAATGTGTAATTTGTAATGATATCTTCTGAAGTATAGGGAATAGAGGGTTCCTTGTTCTAAAGAATCGTTTTTTAAATATTTTTCATAGAAAATTTCAATTGAGGTATTCATCATAGATCATACAATAGAGAGTCTTCATTCGAGTTTGATAATATGTTTAATTTTTTTGTACATTTATTGCAAATGCACACTACATTGTAAATCATGTCAGTTTAACGATACCCTTTTATGCTACTAGATCATAAAGTATGCAGTGTACACTCTATTTAGAGAATTCTAGGGAATTATGCTCACATCTGTGAGTCATGGGTCGAAACGGAACGTATTAAGTTTGTTCGTAGAGACCAGTTGTCAATAACTTCAAGGGTTTGAAAAAAACTGTCGTGATCGTCGATTCGCGGAGAAATTATTAGAGGTGTTGTTTACCCAACAAACCACATCCCAATATAATGCAAAAAAGAGACTCGCAGTTACAAAACATTCAATAATTTCGTATTCTATCGCAACCTCATAACATAATCATATCGACTTACAGAATACGGCGCATGGCCCATATCTATCATATTGAAATTTTAGACAAAAATCGTATTTTTAAATGTCATTTGTTTTTAACATTATTTTTAATTTGTTTTTGCTTTGGTTGATTCTTCTACTACCCAAAACATTGCTGTATAAATTTTTGGTTTGTAGATTTTTATCTTGAGAATATTTATGTAATAATTTATTATTTGTATTATCTTCTATGTGAATCTTATTATGTGACTAAAATCAAAGGTAAATCTTTCGATGACTTATATAATCAATTGTTTATTTCCAATATAAAGGTATTAGAATTTTGTCTAATATTCATGCGCACTATATAATATTTCATGGTAAAATGAATGGGAGTGGGGTTTAGGAGCTCTTAAATAGCCACAACAGACCAGTCCTGTTCTGGCTTTAGTACACCACAATTTCATATTATCTTACAGCAGTATAAGGTATAAATAGTAGCGAATAAAAAAGCATCCTACAGAAAGCTAATTACTTCAAAAACCTTATAAAACTGTTGGAAGATTATCCCCAATATTTCATACATTGATTTTTAGATTGCCAGATGGTTTATTAAAAGCACATAATAAACTCACCTCATATTTTTATTCGTCATTACCCTACTTAACGCCTCATCCTCGCTTATAACTCGTTTCAGTTGATTATCTAAGGAAACACCTACTGGTCTATAATTTGGCGTTATTTCTGGCAATAAGCTAGACAAATTAAGATTAATTGGTTCTAATTTTGGTTCTTTTAATAACTCAGGAACCTGAAAATAATAAAAGCATTGCGGTTATGAAATGTATTAAATAGTTACATTATTAAAATTACATTGTATATGATTTTTGAGCGTTACTCTCAAATTACGTATATTGTTACAAAGTACACTTTTGGTATGTCCCACCATTGGCTAACAGAATAAAGTGTAATATAAAATAAAAGTTGTATTATTTGAACTCAGTGTGTAACAACATTTATAGTTTCGTAAGTTTTCCCCGGTACTAAATGTATCGTAGTTTTCGTGAATTAATCCACGTAGTTGATATCTGATCCCTCCCGAGATCGTTGGTAAAATGACGTTTAAGTAGCGACAGACCTGTCATCTTCAGGTCACGCTTGCTGAGATTTTACACAGTGGGGGTGAGGCTGAACAAAATTTGGTAAAATTTCGTCTTTAATGCGATAGTTTCTAGGTTTTGTGGGCTATATTTTGACTTACATGCCTTCTCAAGATAAATTGGTAATCTGACCGTCTTTACTTCGGGAGTTAGTCAGTAGTGTTCTTAAGACTACTCTGTGAAACATTGTAATGACATGTTCTACCACTGATATTTTATCTATCTTTTAGCGAACCTGAAAAAAGCACATGTGATTCTGACAAAAAGCCACATTACAAATGATTCCATAATGGCTCAGTTATCAACTATCTACGCTTTCCAATTGACACCCTATACATACTGGTCAACATAAAAATGTTTTATATAGTATTGTATTTTTTCAGTTATGGGTTTTTTACAAATTTGTTTAATATTAAAAGTAATATATAAAAACCGTAATTTTGTAGTGAGATTAATTTCAATTCCATACAATATATTTAAAATATTGTTATAAAATTTATATTCGCCGCCGCTGGAGATACCTAAATTAATCATAAAATAAAACTGTGACCGTCTGGGAGTAAAAACAACGATCCGAAACTTTCTATGGGACAAAAAATAATGGCATCAAACACTGGAACAACAGAAAAAGGACGGCTAGACATTTCACTTTTAGTTCAGCTTAGATAGTCGTGTTATTATTTTGATATAAATTGTTTTCGGAATAATCTGTTGGAAATATTTGATTTTTATATCTAAATAAAAGAATAGAAACTGAAAGTGAATACCTCTGTATTAAAATTTAATTTGAACCCACGAAGTTTATTGCAATATATAGATTGTGATGAAAATTAAAATATACTCACATATTTTTCAGTAGACTCCTCAGCTCTAGAGGAAGACAACTTACTAGAAGATTTCTCTGCAGATCTTTCCGGCTTTTCAGGCATAGAACTGGTACTTGGAACTGATTTCTTTTTGGAACTGTTCTTATTACTCCTAACAGGTTCACACATACCAAGCGCTTCTGCAAAACTAGCACCTGATTCAGAACCTATACCATTTACCATTACCACTTTATTTGTTGAATGGTTACCAGCATCCTTTTTTTCTTTATTCTTCTTTTCGACTTTGGAACTGCTGCTTTTGTGAGTTGAGCTTGAACTAGACTTTTCTTTATCGGACCTTTCAGATTTTTCACTATTTTTATCTCTGTGTTTTTTTTCTTTGTCATTTTTTTCTTTCTCTTTCCTTTCTAGTTCTTTTTCCTTTTCTCTCCTTTCCTTCTCTTTCTCCTTTTCCCTCTCTTTCTCCTTTTGCCTCTCTTTCTCCTTTTCCCTCTCTTTCTCCTTTTCCCTCTCTTTCTCCTTTTCTCGCCTTTGCTTCTCTTTCTCTTTTTCCCTTTCTTTCTCTTTTTCCCTTTCTTTCTCTTTTTCCCTTTCTTTATCTTTTTGCTTTTCTTTCTCTTTTTCTCTTTCCTTTTCCTTTTGTTTTCTTTCCTTTTCTTTTTCCTTCTTTTCTTTTTCTTTATCACTTCTTTCCTTATCTTTACTTGAATGATGTGAATCTCTATCTCTTCGATCCCTATCTTTACCTTTTTTATCACCTCTGTCTCTATCTGACCTCGAGGATTCGGGTTTCAATTTAGATTCTCTTTCATTATCACGATCATTTTTACTTGACCTCTCCTCATACTTGCTTGACTTACTTTCAGTCTTATGTTTAGATTCTTCTCTACTTTTTCTATCACTATTGCTTTTATCTCTTGATTTGGTAGAAGACGTCGCCCTTTCCTGTTTCTCTGAGCTAGACTTATGTTTCTTATGGTTGGTTTCAGAACTTGACGAATCGTTTCGACGCTTTGATTTCTTCTCTTTTCTATAATTTTCATCGTTACTAGATTCGCTTACGCTTCTTTTTCGCTTAGAATAAGATTTCTCTTTGCGCTTGTGACTCCTCCTGTCCTCTTCTTCTGATTCGCTGCTAGACTCCCTTTTCCTTCTTGAAGACAGCTTATCAGGTTTGTTGTTTTTTGCATTGGCATATTTCTCATCGTGGCTTCTTCTGCTGTGTTTATCTTCTTTGTCACTGCGATACGACTCGGAGGCTGTTTTGGAATATTCTAAGCTATCATTGTGGCTTTCCGCGTCGTCGTTATCGCTGTTAAAATTATCATTGTTAGTTTCGTTATCACTTTCTTGTCTGTTAATCTCGCTTATACTCTGACTAGAATAGTTATCGTCGTTTTCGGGTGGTTCATGATAGTTGGAATTATTTTGTTCTTCAGATATCTCATTATGTAAGTGTTCATTTTCGCTGAACGAAGAATCAGGAGCTGATTCTACTGCGCTATCAACATAGTCATCGTCATCATCTAAAAAGAAGTTAGAAAACTTTATACAATAATCTAAAAAATGATTTTAAAAAATAAATTATTGTTACAGTTTCTAAAGAATGAATAATATCATGAGTTATCTCTTAAGAAGTAAAAAGGCTTTGTATAAATGTAAAGCTATACATATATTTTATATTTAATAAAATTTAACTAAGTAAAAAACACATTAAAAAGGGGGAACCACAAATCTTATTAATCTAATCTCCCATGCAACTCATGAGACCGAGTCTCATGAAAGGTCCTAATCTCTTGGTTGTCTCTTAAAAATGTTGTCATAATAGATCCTTTATAAAGCCGCAGCGCTCCTTTAGCTTAAAGCAATAAGAAGAATGATTTACATGACATGTTTGAAGCAAACCAAGAATATCAAGCATATCCTTCCGCTATTAAAAATTAGATTCAGTGGCAATAGAAAATTCAGTAAGCAAAAGAATCAAACCTATATGATTTAAATTTACGAAAATGTTTGCCAAAGGTATGTTGGATGGATTCAATAATTTTGACATCTTGTTTTCCGACGAAGCCCCCTTCCACTTTATCGGACACGTTAATAAATAAAATTGCTATCATTCTCCTGAGTGGCAAATTGAGCTTGAGGATTCTTTGGGCCATAATTCTTGGTGGATTCTCGAAGCCATATACTATCTAACAATATTATCTAAATGAACAAGGCTGTGGTCCTCTGGCATGACGTCTATTGGTTATGTGGTTGAATCAATTTGACTGCTGTCTTAAAAGCGATTAATAAAGTAATTTATTACACTGCTATACTTTAAAGTAGTTTGAATAACATAGTTAAAAGTTGTCAGTTCTTACTAAAAATTTTGTTTTTCTAGATTAGAAATAAAAGAACCTTCAAAGTTAAACCAAACCCATTCTTTAGTAATTTTATCATTTTCTATGGAATTCTGTTTAATAAAAAGAGCGGCAGTCATTTGAGACTGAACCATGGAAGCAAAAGCATCTCACTACATATACTTCTCCTCTCTAGTTATCTCCATGTCTCTGTATCTCTGTTTTGTATCATTCTTAATAATGGACACTTATGTATTTCAGAAGAATTAAAATAAATTTTGTTACAATTTAAGTATTAATCCTTATCTGTAATTTAGTTCTTAATTCAAATATAACTGCAAAGGAACATGTGACCTGTAAGTTAATTTTTAACGAAAATATAAAATTTGTAGAATATTATTTCAAACATACTGCAGATATTTAATATTTTGCTAATATACACATGAGGTCCTTTTAATTATAACAAATTAAATTATGGGAACATAAAAAAAGTAAAGTTATGAAATTGCAGGTTTGAAATAATAGTAGAATCATTAAAGGCAAAACAATCTTCCCTGGATGTTGGGTCAACAACAAATATATCAGTCACAAAGATTTGATAACCAAGAATGGAAGGGGATGATTTAAAGCTTCTTAGAAAATTTGCTGGAAAAGTAGTTTGAATAAGATTATCTTCATCATTGGCTTGTTTAGGTGTGTGAAAAGCATACAGAAAGAAACACTTGATGATTTGAAACATTGTTTTCAGAAAGTTAGTAATGGCATCTCTATTGTGTTTTTTTGGAATTTCTTGGGAACACTATAATTATTGTAAAGTCTGTATATTTCAAATACTCAAAACAATTAAAAGAATTAAACAATGGAATTTAAAGAAATTAATTCATTTAGTTCCATTGTGTTAATTTTTTTATTGTTATTAAAGTGTCAGATTTACACTTAGATCATTTACCATCTAGATATAGCATGTCAAGCATAAAATCATGGCAACGCTAGAAAGAGAGGGCAATAGAGACAGTAATAGGCTATTTCACTTAGTGGGTGGATGGTCGGTGGACGCAGCCAATGAACAACATGCTTTATTGGAAGCATATCCGAACCGAGTGAAATAGCCTCTTGCCCTCTCTATTGCCCTCTCTCTCCTCAGTCTTACCACGACATTTGTGCACTGCAGGCTATCTCTAGAAAGTAAATGCTCTAAGGATTTACACCCATAAAATTTTGGAGTGTTTGAAATATATACTTTTCAGTAATTCTGATGTTATTCCCAGGAACTTTTAAAACTGAAACATGCTCTTAATAACATTACATTCTTTTTAATCGGTGATTTTTTGTTTTTGAAAGCATTAAGAATATTTAAAATTGGAACTGATTGTTGAAACTCCCATTAAATTTGGAATATTTTAAATAGAAAAGTTAGAAAATCAAAAAATACAAACTAATTGCAGCTTCCTGTGCAGCTTGTTCTTCATGAAGAACCATATTCTTCCAATGTGTAACCAATTCTTTGGCATTGTCCCCCACTTCATCACCTAATTTTTTTAAACCATTTACAGTTCTGCCAACACCAGTTTCTTCTAAATGAATAGTCCTTATTGGTAGCCTTTTAAGTCTACTTAGGACATACAATATCTGGGAAGTTAAAATATTTCAGTAAGCATATTTGTAATGCAAATGGAAATGGAAATTTACCTTATCATGATTTTTATGCGACACATATCTTTCTAAGCGCTCCTGGTAATTATTTATTGCTTGTATAATATCTTCATTAGTGTAACTCATTTTTAAGCTAAAATACAGATTAACTCCCTAACTACAATTGCTAACAGATGGGTTTCACGAATTACCTACCTGTTCAGCTTATTTATCAGTCTTTCAAAAATGGTCTATTATATGACAGGAGAAACCCTGATAGAAAATATATAGATACTACTTAATTTAACGGCATTATTAATATTAATCATGAAACAGTGCAAAATCTGTCCAAAAACAAAATTAAAACGCAAATTATACAATATTCTACTCACATCTGCTATGATCACACACAGTGTCAAAACCAAAATTACATTTTCCTATGACTGAAATCTGAAATAATTTTGATGATGGAGTACCTGTGGCTAAACGTCAAACATGTACAACATACAACACAGAACAATTTGTAAATCATTTTCTATGCATCTCAGCAGTTTTCCACTACAACGATAGGCCTTTTCATATTCGAAAATTTCTAGTGGGCAAGCGTCAACTTCAGTCATTTTTTTTTCGAGCAAAAAAAAATTGTATTTACATTCCAGTGTTCTGACAACTGCTCGAAAAAAATGACGCACGGCAACAAAAAATTTTCGAATATGAAAAGACCTATAGGCCGTGTGTGTGTATGTTGCCGTGCGTCATTTTTTTGAGCAGTTGTCAGACCATTGGCATGTAAATACAATGGTTTTTTGCTCGAAAAAAATGACAGAAGTTGACGCTTACCCACTAGAAATTATCGAATAGGAAAAGGCCTATTTGCGTAAATTACTGACCATAGAGGTATTATACGTAGAGTGAAGTTACTGACAGACTACAACTTGAAAAACTCAGAACGTCGCGGCTGAAACATGATGTCGCCACTTAGCTTGTCTTTCTATATCATTATTAGTTCTTGGTAGAGTGAAAAAATCTATGATCTCTAATTTGATAGAAATTAGGTTAGGAGTAGTTTTTTTAGGAAATTTTGAAAATGACAATATACAATATTTACATTTTTGATAAATCTGGTAATTTGTTATATTATCAAGAATGGCACAGGTTCAAGCAATCTGGAATGACCAAAGAAGAGGTCTGTTAACTATATATTATAAATGTAAATAATGATAGTTATTAATTACATTACCTTCTGAATTCCAGGAAGCAAAATTGATGTATGGCATGTTATTCTCAATTAAGTCTTTTGTAAGCAAAATTTCTCCAACAGATACGAAAGACGGTTTCCTCTATTATAAAACTTCCAAATATTCATTACATTATTTAGAAACTCCATCAGGTTTGAAGTTTGTTCTAAATACAGATATTCATTGTCAAGGTGTAAGAGAAATTTTGCAGCAAATATACAGCCAGGTATTTATCATTTGATGTTTCTTTCATAAATTATTTATTTTCATTCATTTCAGGTATATGTAGAATTTGTAGTGAAAAACCCTTTATGTAATTTATCACAACCAATTGAATCAGAATTATTTAAAACAAAATTGGATGCATTTATTAAGCAATTACCAATATTTCCTATAAAAACGGCGTAATTTATTAGAATATACTTTTCTTTGTGATGTTTTCATATTTATAATACTGCTATAAAATAAAATAGTATAAGTCATAACAGAATTATTAAAATAAAATTAAATGTTAAAGACTTTTTACATACTGTATTATTATTTCTTCTCTTAGTAACAAATCAACTTTAAATATTTATGTCACAATTAGAAAAACTAATATATATATATATATATATATATATATATATATATATATATATATATATATAATATTATCACTTAAATCATCTGATGTCACAGATGTAAGAGACAAGAATCTAAAACCTAAGTTAAAAATCTTTGGGACTTCCAGTCAAGATGGCAAGGCAGCCATACACTTTGTACAGTACTAATTTAGAAAATTTAGTTTAATTTATAAAATTCATCAAGTTAAGTTTAAATTTACTCAACAAAAGAAATATGTTTTAGTTGGAAGAGTTATTGAGTATAAAAAGTTTAATTTTGGTTGTGGATTGTGATAAGCATTGTTACTATTTATGAAACTATGAATATTCCAAAGTAAAAATTATGAGTTGGACTGAGATGCAGATATCAATTCCCCTTGGATGCTCTATGAAGTGAAAGATGCTAATGAAGTGATGGATGTATTGTTGTTTTGTTTAGTGATCTAATGTTCTTATAGAATTTGGACGGCCAGAAGTCCCATGTGGCTGCCATAGTAGTAATTAGATGTATATAGTTTAAATGAAGAAATCAAGTTTTTCAATTTAAAGTGATGGTTAATATTTAATATTCAAGCATTTATTCAACTGTTTCAACAACAATCTGAGCATTCAAATACTGGTAGCTGGTCAATAAGAACCAACTAGGTTCAAGACCATTTTCACCTGTGTAACAGGCATCTTGAGGAGAAGAAGAAAAATCTTTGGTTGTTTGGTCTAGATATTTGAACACAAGGTACCAATCATGTATCAATGACATACTAGAAGACTTCTGCTGTTGCAATAACTTTTAATCTGAAGATAATTTAAAACCATTAATTTATTGATTTTTTGCTACAATTGAAAAACATTATATTTCAAACTTACAAGTGTTTTGGTCTAAATCAAACCCATTTCTAAATTGCAATTAATTATATGAAAATGTTCAATTTCCATTGAAATTTCAAACTGTCCCTACATTTTTATATTTTTATTTATTTGAGAACAGGAGCTGATTTAACCCTGAAACATTCTGAAGTTTTGAAATATACTGACCTTTCTTACAATATGGATTTATTCCCAAATGTCCTTAACAGAAGACAACTTGCAAGTGGTTCACAAATTCATAAACATTATTGTGACAGGTAATTCTGTTTCATGTTAATTAAGAAATTATATGTAGGCACAAAGAGATATTGGGTTTAACCTCTGATTATGATCATATTGTAAATGGAAGTCAACACCAGAGAGACTGATGGAATTAACCATGGGTACTGAAGAATTATCAGATTATAATTGACTAACTTTTCAGCCCAGTCACCAGCTTATTTTAAGAATAGATTAATAATTGTTATTTTCATGTCATTAACAGCATAACAAAAACTCATCTTTAATAAATAATATTTTAGGTAGGTTACTGTATTGGGAGAGTGATGAAAGCAAACTATGTGTAATATTTGTACAATCATGAGCATGCACTCTTTGGTATATACAAGGTGTTTCTAAGATAGGGTTCCAAACTTCTACTGTGTATATAACTCATTACAATAAGCCAAAATTCCCCTATTAACATGTGCCCTGAAATGCATCCTGATGAAGTTCTGTTTTTTTTTCTGTGACAAAATGTTTTTTTTCCTTAAGTAAATGTGCTACTTTGTTTTTTGACATGCAAATCATAAGCGTCCCACTTAGGTTAGTGAAGGGGATTTTCGACCTGTATTTTTTTATTTCAATTTTCTTAGAATTTTCTCTGGAGATTTATAAAATCTTAACAATTTTACTTAAAAAATTTAACTTTGTATAAATCAATATTTTCAACATTTTAGAGTAAACTGCATTTGAAAATTCAGTAACATTCAAAGGCATACACAGCTTTGGGTTTCAGGAGGGGCAAAATTGTCAAATTGACAAGCAACAATCAAGTTTGATGAAGTAGTAGATAAGTACACAATGCAGGATTTTAGATTTGCTTAGCATCGACTTCAAAAATATGCTAGATTGGTAGGTAATTAATTTGTACAGAATGAGCATCTTTTAATGTCTACATTTTTTACTTCCTGGGTCGGTACCTAACAACATTGAATGTGTTATTTATTTGCTAGAGTTGTATTTTCTTATAATTATTTTCAGCTTTTTAGTTATAGGTAGATGTCAGATATATATTTTTTTATAAATGTTTTATTTTGGACCGTTTTGTCAATAACAGAAAAAAAAAACAGTTTTGTTTGAACCCTTTTATGGGTGCATTTTAGGGCACATGTTAATAGGGACATTTTAGCCTATTTTAATGAGTTCTATACACAGCAGAAGTTTGGAATCCTATTTTAGAAACACCCTGTATACTTACTGTAAACAAAATCACAAATTGCATTTGTAGCTGACCAATATCTGCAAAATAATCTTGGAATGTTACATCAAAAGATTGTAAATACACTCATATAGGCCATATGCCATACATGAAGCTGCTTGGATTTTGTGAAGGAAGTGCCACTCAAATTAACATAGATATGATTTTAATAGTGATGTAGTGAAAAATTCTAATTTTTCCTTATTTACATGAATTTCACATGCAATGTGCTGTATTGTTCAACCTTTTTAGATAAGGGTTGCATTATGTGATGATTGGTTTTACAAATATACTTGTATGCAAAAATTGAGTCAAATTAATAATCAAATTAATTTTTATTTATGTGTTACAATATTGAACTAATAACCCACTGTCGACCAAACGTTTCTAGTTGATCAACTTTACATCTAAGGAGTGCTGTAACTGGGCCGGTGTATAGGCGCAGGGCATGTACCTTGGAGAGAAGCAAAAATTAGTCATAAATAATAGCTTTTGAAGTTAAAGTAAACTGTTTCAGTGAACACATAAGTGAATACTACTAGTGTGCTACAAGGCAGGGACAGCTGTCCCTTAAGTGCACTCGTGCGCTGAACCACCACATTTAATAAGCTTTTAATAAGGTTATAAATCAACACAAAATGTTTAATAAATATCATTTCAATAATGTAATGTTTTTATTTTCACACTCAGGTTCTGTTCAGTTCTTGGATTTATTTAAAAACACAGTCCAACTCACTCTAATTTATTTCCACTACTTTAACACAAATTTATATTCACAGAAACTACTATTTACATTTTATCTTAACTGTACAATACGAAAGACGAAAACTGAATGCCTCCTATCGCCAGCTGTTTCTAATTTATATATTTATCTTGGAATTGTCTGGTACGTCCACGAACCATCGGGAAACTCTTTCATGTTCTGGAAGCTTTAAGGGAATTCCCAGTAACGGCAGCGGTCCGCCTGTTGAGAGACAAACACGAAGTAATCATTGGAATGGATGTCATGAGCTCCAAGGGATTCCAGTTAAACTTCAAAGATGGAATTTTGCGAGTGAATGACGAAGATGGGATGGAGAATGGAAAAGGTTACATAATGCTTCGCGCCATATTAGCCGAGGATGTCGATGTTCCAGAAAGAACTGAAATCATTATAGGTGCTTGCTTAGATGGGAAAGCTAAAGCTGGAACAGTAATGATGTTTGATCCCGTACTTAACGACGGAAATGTAGGCAGAGGAGTCGCACTGGGGAAGACTCTGTTTCGTGCCAGGGAGATTGTTCCAGTAAGAGTAATGAACCTGAATCATTACTCGGTTGTACTAAAGAAAGGAACTACTTTGGGCCATTGTTCACCAGTTTCCTCTGTAGTCAGAAGCACACAGCATGCAGAAATGCCACCAGGTAAACTATCTGAGGAACTGGAAAGACTCATCACCGATTCATCTAAGAATTTGAAACCAAACCAGAAAGCAAAATTGAGGGACATCGTTAGAAACTACCTGGATATCTTGGATGTAAGGAATGGCAAAAGAGGACGAACTGATCTGGTGAAACATAAAATTAATACTGGGGACGCTCAACCTATTCGACAGTAGGCGAGAAGACTACCCCTTGCTAAAAGAGAAGAAGCCGACAGGATAGTCCGCGAGATGGAGGAAGAAGGTGTTATTGAGCCATCCAATAGCCCTTGGGCTTCTCCAGTTGTCTTGGTTAAAAAGAAAGATGGTTAGACTCGATTCTGTGTGGACTATCGGCAATTAAACCACGCTACAAAGAAAGACAGCTATCCCCTTCCAAGAATTGACGATACCCTAGATACGTTGGCTGGATCGAAGATGTTTTTCAGCCTGGACTTGAAGAGCGGTTATTGGCAGGTGGAACTTGCTAAAGAAGACCAAGAAAAGACTGCTTTTACCATCGGCTCAGGACTTTATCAATTCACGGTGATGCCTTTTGGACTGTGTAATGCTCCAACAACGTTTGAAAGTTTGATGGAAACAGTGTTAAAAGGGCTTTCATGGAAAACGTGCCTGGTGTATCTTGACGACATTATCGTGGTTGGAAAATCTTTTGAAGACCACGTGAGGAACCTGGAGGAGGTATTTCGGCGACTTTGAAGTTCCGGACTAAAGTTAAGCCCGAAGAAGTGTCAGCTGTTCCAAGAAGAGGTGCAGTATCTAGGACATGTAGTTTCCGCACAGGGAGTAGCTGTGGACAAACAGAAAATCAAAGCCTTCTTAAAGATATCCACCAGTTAAGAAGTTTCCTGGAGTTATGCACGTACTATCGTCGGTACGTCGCCGGATTTTCCAACATCGCCAAGCCACTTACTAGACTCACAGAGGGGAAGGTACAGTACCAGTAGGACGAGGAATGCCAACGATCATTTAAAACACTGAAAAGAGCATTGACGAGTGCCGCCGTCTTAAGTTATCCTTTGCCAGATGGGAAGTTCGTTTTGGATACCGACGCAAGCAATGTCGGAATTGGTGCGGTGCTTTCGCAGATCTAAGACCGTCAGGAGAAAGTCATCGGCTATTTCTCGCAGGGAACCCTTGGCTGTGGTAAAGGGGGTAGAACATTTCTACAAGTACCTCTATGGTAAAAGATTCCTCCTGAGGACTGATCATGCAGCACTGAAGTGGCTCCTGCAGTTTAAAAACCCCTAAGGACAAGTGGCCAGGTGGATTGAGCGGTTGCAAGAATTCGACTTCCTTACTGAACATCGAGCTGGAACAAGCCATAAGAATGCGGATGCCCTATCGAGGAGACCATGCCCTGATGATTGCAAACATTGTCAGCGAGCAGAAGAAAAAGGGGCTGTTCTCTGTAGAACTACCATTGGCAATCTGCGGAGATCCAAAAAGACCAGAATTAGATCCAGATTTGAAAGAAGTCATCCGGTGGAAGGAAGAAGACTGCAAACCTACGTGGCAGGAGATTTCCCGATACTCACCAACCATAAAGTCGTACTGGGCTCAGTGGAACTCCCTCATCCTGGAATATGGACTTCTCAAGCGCGTCCTGGAAACTCCAGAAGGAAACGACAGAAAACAGATTGTAGTTCCCAGAAATAGGAGACCAGAGGTATTACGAGAACTACATGATGGTACAACTGGAGGACATCTGAGAGTAACGAAAACCCTGGGGAAGTTGAGAGAACGCTTCTATTGGGTCAACTGCCAAGGAGACGTTAAGAAGTGGTGCCGGAAATGTACGGTTTGTGTAGCAAGTAATGGGCCTCAGAAGCGACCAAAAGCTCACATGAAGCAATATAACGTGGGCAGTCCATTCGAAAGAGTAGCTATTGATGTTGCCGGTCCATTTCCTGAATCCGACTGTGGAAATAAATACATTGTGGTGGTGATGTGATGGACTAGTAAATGGGCCAAAGCGTATGCCTTGCCGAATCAAGAAGCCTTGATCGTTGCTAATGTCCTTGTCAAGGAATGGATCAGTCGTTTTGGTGTTCCCTTGGAGTTGCACTCAGACCAAGGTAGAAATTTCGAGTCCACTCTTTTTCAAGACGTCTGCAAGCTCTTGAAGATCAATTAAACACGGACGACAGCATTACACCGGTAATCCGATGGAATGGTAGAACGGATGAATAGAACCATTAACCGCCATTTGTCAAAGGTAGTCTCTGACCACCAAAGATACTGGGACCAGTATCTGCACTTGTTTCTAATGGCATATCGTTCGTCTGTGCACGAGTCCACGGGTCAGACCCCGGTCAGTATTATCGTGGGACGAGAATTAAGACTACCATGCGATTTGAAGTTTGGATGTCCCCCAGGAGAAGAGACCGCAGGTGAAGACTATGTCAGCCAGCTTCGTCAAAAGATGAACGACATCCATGAACGAGTCCGGTTAAACATCGAGAATGCCAGTGCCCGAATGAAGGAAGCCTACGACATCAAAGCCGAGGGCGGAGAATTCAAAGTTGATGATCTTGTTTGGTTGTTTAACCCGCAACGTCGTCGTGGATATTCGCCCAAGCTACAGAGATCTTGGGAGGGGCCGTAGCAATTTGTGAAGAAAATCAACGATGTTGTCTACAGAATAAAGAAGCTACCTAGGGGAAAACCAAAGGTCGTACATTTCAACAGGTTAGCCCCTTATGCCGGAAGTCATGACAGCGAAGACGACCAAGCCAAAGTCCGCAGCATCCAACCACCCGATGACCTTCGAGCAGTTCATGGCACTGTACTCTGATGGGCAGAAAGTGCAGCAAGACGTAACGAGAGAGGAACCCCGAGACCTGTTTTAGGTGCCCATACAATATGCCCTGGCTCATTGTATGGCTCGAGATCTCCGGATGTCCAGAGGAATGGCCAAGGTGTTTGCCAAAACGTACGGCCAGTTCCAGAAGCTACGGAAGCAAGATCCAGTGGTAGGGGAAGTCCGTCATCTCGAAGACAAACAACCAGTGGGTACCAGAGACATCTTTTATTTGGTAACGAAAACATTCTCGCAGGACAAGCCAACATATAGCTATCTTTGGAAGACTCTGGTAGAATTGAGGAATGTGATGATGGAGAAAAATCTGATGAAATTGGGGGTCCCAAAGATAGCCTGCGGGTTGGATGGACTGAATTGGAGGGTGGTGAGAAGTATGATGGAAACAATCTTTCGATTCAGTGGCGTCGATATCGTGGTATGCTGTCTCAATACTCGCAGCCCAGATTCGAAAACCGTTGACTGTTATTTCCACCAAACTTCCCGTTGTCGAAATGGAGAGTCCTGCAAATATCGTCACACCAGGAAGGATTCTGGGACATTCCGGGACGAAATGGTCTTAAGGAGGGGGCAATGTTACGAGAATTCATCCGACAGCTGGTGCAATCGGCCATCAACCAATTCGTGGAAGGGACATTATTCCGATAAATTCTGGGAATCCGAGATGTTTGTCTCTCAACAGGCGGACCGCGGCCGTTACTGGGAATTCCCTTAAAGCTTCCAGAACATGATAGAGTTTCCCGATGGTTCGTGGACGTACCAGACAATTCCGAGATAAGTATATAAAATGAACAGCTGGCGATAAGAGGCATTCAGTTTTCGTCGGTCGTATTGTACAGTTAAGATAAAATGTAAATAGTTTCTTGTGAATATAAATTGCGTTAAAGTAGTGGAAATAAATTAGAGTGAGTTGGACTGTGTTTTTAAATAAATCCAAGAACTGAACAAAACCCGTGTGTGAAAATAAAAACTTTACAATACAGAATGTGTGTGTGTTTACATAACTGTGAAAATGAGTATCAACTTTAACATTGACTAAATTAAAAACAAAAATAAATCGTTTCAAAACAAATTAGATATAAAATTGGCTGGTCCACCTAAGCCATATCTTAATTGAAAAGAAGAGTGCAAAATGAAAAATAAAGAATTTACAAGTTTTAAAAGTGAAATTTATAATAAAAAAAATGGTTGTGTGGATGTGATCGCATCAATAGATTATTTTGTTTTCCTTGCATTATTTATGACGGGGAATCAATTTGAACGGAAACTGGAGCGACGGATTAAACGTTTCTTAGAAATACGATGTCTCAAGACTAGCTAAATGCTCTTTCTGTGCTTAGTATGGAAAAATATATACAATCAATGCCAGACTTTAATAAAAAGGTCATTGAACATTTCGCTTTCGAAAAAAGTCGTCGAATATTTTAATTATTAAAAAATAAATGCAGTATTATAAAAGCTATGGTTTGTTTTGTTGCATCTTTGTATCCCAATATTTGACCAGTAAAGTGCACCACCAGTTTCATAACCCACCAGCCGCCACTGTTACAATAAGGCACAAACAAGAAAACGGGTACCGTTCCACTCTTCTACTCTTTTTTCCATTCACATAGCATTCCGAATAACATAAATGATAATCGCAATAAGATTTAAAATAGCAGAAAACTGTAAAGAGTGAAGTGCAATGTTCGACTAGAAAAGTAAAAACTAAAAGTGGTAATATGTGGAAAAAATCCAATAAAAAAACGGTGTATGGGAACCTAATGTGTTTTTGTCGCTGTCAGTCTACATATATACCTATACAAGTTTCTAACCAAAACAATAAGTTCTATATTTTGATTATAGCTTTGACAAAGAGAAAACTTTAAACTTACTGATTATGGAAGAACCATTAATTTTTTTTTATGTTGTATTAGGAAATACGCGCAAGCTCCATAATTCTGAACGTACTACAATAGAAACATACCATCCCACAGTTTACGTCCATATAGAATCAACACCATTACGGGATACATTAAAATCCCATTAATTCCAATAAAGAAAACTCGCTATATTGGACTATCAGGTACATTTCAGTGGGTTCGAAAATGGGTTTTTATCTGAAAAATTTTCTTCCCAGATAGACTGCATATGAACTATTACAGTTTTTGTACTTCTTTATGAGATTATATTGGATATTTTCAATAGGGAAACAAATATATAGTATTAAATAAACAACACATAGATTTCTTTTGTAAATTATTTAACATTATGACTATTGTTTATTTCATGATGTCTTTAGCTATTATTGTATGAAGAGAAGCATTTTCAAACCATCTAGTCTTACTGCAAAGAACCTAAAGTAAAAAGTTACATCAGCAATTTACCTTAGACCCCTCGCCTTTTGTAATTAGAAAGCTTTAATAACACCAAATAAGATATATCAGTAAGTATATCTTGGAATAAAAGTATTCTATTCTACCTATTATGTACAAATCTACCAGTCGTAAAAATAATTAACTTTAGCCATAAGATTAAATTCAAAGAAGTTGTAAATAAATTCTTAAACTTAAATTCAAACTGTGAAGCTATTAATAGCTTCATTGTTGCCAACATGCTGAGAGTTTGGATGCTGTTAGTGAAGCGCAAGATAAGCGCTTTATCAAAAGATGTTAAATTAATGGAAAGACGCTATTGCGGACGTTGAAATACCAGTATGCTGAGAAAAACTAACTCACATCACCGTGGATATTAACAAGCCGAACATAGGAGAAAAGCTGCATAAGAACTTTTTGGGAAAAGATGGGTAAGAATATATACCCCAATGGGTACATAAAACCTTTGTAGAATCGAGCGTTAGTATATATAGTAAGAGACATTTTTCATTTAAATGAACATTTTATTGAATTGAAAGTTATTTATTTTTTACTTGCGTCTTTAAAAGTAGTCTAACATTTACACTTTTTAAAAACTTTATTTCTGTCGACCTATCAAATGCATAGAAATTGTGGAAATATTGAAATAATGCATTAATTAAGACTACAAACGGATAAAATTAAGAAATAAATATGGACGGCCTTGATGATAATATCCGTGACAATAAACAATTTTCTGCCAAATTTGCAAAATTATTTGACATGAAATTCTAACGTTTAGAATCACCGAGAAGAAAATTTATGTAATTTTTTGCAACAGTGAGGTGTGGTTCTAAATTCCTGTAGAATTCTCACATTTTTGAAGATCTGAAAATGGTAAATATTAAATCTCATTATGTTCGATATATGTATCATTGCTGATGTCTACAATTTACAGCAAATATCAGATAAATAGTATTAAAGCGAACCACGTTTTGTCTTTGGCTAATTTGTTTTAGAGGGAATGTATCTCTGTCCATATTGGTCAAGCTGGAGTGCAAATTGGAAATTCGACATGGGAACTGTACTGCTTGGAGCACGGAATACAACCAGATGGTACCATAAGCACTGCCAAACAAGTGGTGTCGGACAACTGCTATGGAACGTTCTTCTCGGAGGTTGAAAACGGAAAATTAGTTCCTAGAGCAGTTATGGTTGATCTCGAACCGACAGTTGTGGGTACGTAAATGTATGAAAAATAAACATGAAACCATTAAAAAACTAAAATGCCAGTTGATGCTATAAAGAATAAAAGGAAATGAAAGTACATATGAGAGCTACATTAAAATATATTTTTAAAATTTATTTTTATAATGGTTCGTAATAGTGAGATTAAGAAATTTAATGTCCAATAAGGGAAGGAAGAAATATACTCACTGACAAAGAAATGGCAACACCCAGAAGGAGATGTTTAAAAAATTTAATATTGTTTTGGTAAAACATAGATGCTATAGTAAGGAGTAAGTGATTAAAATTTGGTAAAGTTTGAGGAATGTTTTTTTATGGAAACTTTTTTTATCATTTAATGTTCTAGTCGTTTTTTTGCATTTTGTTTTTAGTTTACCAAAAACTGTTTGATGGGATGTTAAAATGCCTAGAGCACGCGTGATACACGCGAAATTATTGGTTTACGGTAAGTGGGTTTTTCATTTCGAGAAATCGCTAACCGGACGGGCAGAAATCCAACTACTGTTATGAGATGTTGTCAGACGTGGTTGTAAATACCCAAAATCGGAGAAGGATAGGCACTCGACGTCGATTGGACACTAATGAAGTTCAAGATCGACGCCTAAGACTTATGGCCTTTAGAGGCTTATTTTCAACAACTTGAAATTATTTCTGATGAGTGGTTAGGAGAACAAAGCCATCTTGTAACTGTCGAACCGTTCGTATAAGGTCTTTTGGACTGCAGCATTATCAACCACATTTCATGCTACCTCTGACCGCTGAGCATCGTCGGCAACGACTACTGTGGTGCAGAGAATGACAACATGGGAATGCGGAATGGCTTCAGGTCATCTTCTATGATGAATCTCGATTCTGCTTGGGTGGACATGATGGGCAAAGTTTACACTGAACAGTAGGTGTTATGGTATGGGGTGCGATTGCGCATGGAAGTAGCTCATACACATTCTTTATTCAGTCAAAAGTTTACAATTGACAAAGTAAATAAAAGATATTTCAACCATGTTATTGCCTGGCTGTGTGGCATTACAATGTTTCACCAGCAAGCTGGGAAAAGGGGTACCTTAACTAACCTACATACTAAATATTTTAAGTGTCAACTGTAAATAAAATATAAAGTTACGGACATATAATTTCGAAACATTAAATACAAACAAAACACTAGTATAAAACAAACAAAATCATTGAATAACCAGTTCATAAACAGTACAGTAAACAACTAAACCTATCATTAACACAATGTAAAGTAGAAGACAATTGAATTATCGTAAATAACAAAAATGTTTTTTTTTTAACATGTAATTTGTCGCAGATAATTGAGATTGACCTAATTCGTAGAGAGATAAAAAAAAATTAATAGGTCAAAAATGTCAAAATCCATCGCCCCATTAGAGATCGGCCGCAAATCGACGTCGTGAGCGAGAGCAACTCAGTCGATTATCTTATAGGAATATCAGACATGCAAAGAAGGGACGGTTAACGGTTCAATAAGCGAAATGGATGTTAGTGAAACATTATTTGTTAATGCTATTGTATAAAAGAAGAATATACTGAATGATAAGGTTATAACAATTAAAATAGCAATAATAAAAGTTAAAACGAGTATTAATTAGAATCGTAATAAATAAGCAAAGGGGATACTCAAATCCAATCTAACACAAAGGGCAGGAATTAATTACCTCCATACCGCCCTACTAAAAAAGTTGTGACAAGCAATGGATCCTATTATGGTGCTGTTAATTAATTGTCTTCTTAGAGTGACGGTGTTAATATTAAGAGAGTCTAAAAGCGCGTCATTATTAGAACACCAAACACCTCGAGCACCGACAATTAAAGGAAGGACCTTAACTTCTGTGGTCTTCCTGGTAGTTAAAACTGTATTAAGAAATTGGGGGTCCTCATAATATTCTTTTTTCCTCCTGAAGCCGTCATATAAGGAACGGGGACCCTCCCAGTGAACGCCTACGTCTGCAATGATAGATTTTATTCCCTTAGTAAGGACAAGATCGGGAACTTTAAGAATCCCGTTCGGGCTTCTGATGTGCGGTTCAACCTCAACTTGCCAACCTTTTTTTGTTGCTTCTCTCTGAATTATTTTGTACAAGTTATTATGGCGGTCTTTGTTCGAGACAACCTGACAGCGCAACGTTATCTTCATAAAGTAGTGGAGTCTTATGTACCCCCTTACCTTAATCGACTAATGGATCCCATATTTCAACAAGATAATGCTCGGCCTCATGTTGCTCGAGTTAGTTTAAACTTTTTTGAAGAGATCCATGTGAATCTCTTTGCATGGCCGCCCAGATCTTTCGCCCGTAGAACATGTTTCGGAAATGATATGACTAGAAGGCTCGGAAATTGACCCCAGCCCTCACAGAATTTGGAAACTAAATACAAGTAGCTTTGATAGTATTCCCCAAGAAGAAATAGATCACCTTATTGAATGAATGTCAAGACGTGTTGGGGAGTGAATAGATAACCGCGGTGGACAAACACATTATTAACAACTTAATAATACAAAAATTAAACTCCTTGATATTTTTTATTCAAATTTTAATCATTTACTCCTTACTATATAGCATGTATGTTTTACCAAAACAATATTAAATTTAAACATCTCCTTCTGGACGTTGCGATTTTTATCAGTGAGCAGTATATTTGTTAAATTAATTACTGGGAGATGATAGTAAATAATGAAGGATAAAATATACACATACTTTCACAGAAATTATTTTCTGTAATTAATAATTTCTCACGGGTTTTCAAGCATAATGTCATTTATCCATTCATTTTCTTTTTGTATAATTATACTGTTTTAAAGTTTATTTATTTCAGCAAGGGGCTTCATTTTAACGATTCTAACTTGATGTTAATTGAAAATTATACTAAGTACTGTCAATAAAATCGGTCGAAATTTTCGAGAAAACCTAACATGAGCATATTATTTTCTCCTTTCCGAAAACAAAAATGTTTTAGGATTAAGGGCCAGAAAATTTTTAGAAAAATGTGAAATAATATTTTCATATTCTAGCCATGTAGAAAAAAATAGGCACAGTGATCTATTACTATCTGACGATCTATAATGAGATTTTCCAAGTCGATTATTAATTGAAGAATAATCTGTAAAGATATATTTAGATGATCTATTTCAAAAAGCAAATTTTATAAATCCTCGATTTTTTCTTGTGAAATTATTCTTTGTTTGCAAGTAATTAGTGTCGCGGTTTTTGTAAAATTGTCCGTTAGTGGTTCAGTTTTTCAATGAGACATATAAAATGGGGAACTTGAGTTTTTTGGATATATGCTACTGTTACTTCTTCATATAAATACTTTGTGGTTCTAGAGAAGTTCGCGGTTAATTTTATAAGAGGTGATGTAGGAACTACCTGTATTTTGTTGGTTACAGTTTGAGGAGAATGCGGAATTTTTCAACTTTGACTTCTGTAGCAATCATTTAGTCCATTCTTTTTGGGATCGGTTTAATATTTTTCTTGTGAAGTTTTATATTATCATGAAATTTTTCCGTATTTTTTCATCAGATTTTACATTTATTGATATTAATCTGGGAAGAAGTTTTTTATGTGGTCCTGATGTAGATCTTAGTTTTATAAGTAACAGATCTTTTGCAATTTCGGTTAGTTCTTTATAAATAGTTGTAGTTTTTGCTGTATTTAGTTATTGATAAACTTTTTGTTAGTGTCAATATCAAAAAGTTGCTCGATTTGTTTACGCTTTTTGTTTGGAAATTCAGATATCTATTTTGCTGACAATATCTAACAAAATTGGAGATTTTTAAATTTTTATAGCAATTTACCGGGTTTTCGTATTTAGTGTCTATCCTTATTGTTGCGTGTGTATTGTATTACAACCACCACTTTTTTGTTCGTCTTGCGATAGGTCTAAGGTCTGGGACTTCATCAGCTGTGGCCGTTCTCTATCTTTGAGGAGGTTATCCCGAAATACTTGGCTTGCTGACCCACACATTTTGAGCTTTATCATGTACTTGGTCGAGAGTTGCCTTGTTGAAGCTGGTTTTGATTTGGCTCTGCATTGACTTTGTAGCAAAGGTATATTGCGTCTATTGGAAAGGCTATGGTTTCCATTAAAATCTGAATTGAGACAGTGTCTGAGGACGATAAATTGTTTGCTACCTGGTCTAAAAGGTTACATTGGTGTTTGTGGTCTTTTAAATGGTATGGTCATATCAAACAACTGATATTATTTTCTTCTTGAATGTATTATTACGTTGGCACTACGAGATTGTTTGGTCTCCAAGCTTTTATAGTAGATCCGAAAGGTTCTCGCCATCTCGCAATATTTGTTCTTGAAATATTTTAATTTACTGTATTTGGACACAGGCTTATTGTTATCCAAATGGATGAAGTTGTATAATGTGTCGCCCTACATTTTGTTGTCTTAAATTAGCAATATGCCTTATTAACGAATTTTTATTTCTCTGGTTTCTAAAATTACTGGTCTTACGTCTTCTAAAACAAAGCTTCTGTAATTGAGAATTTCTTCCATAGCACACTCGTAAAGTAGAGTAGACCATGGTTACATATAATTGTTTTTTTCAGATGAGGTTCGCACTGGATATTATAAGAAACTATACCACCCAGAACAACTAATAACGGGTAAAGAAGATGCAGCGAATAACTACGCCAGGGGACACTATAGCATCGGTAAAGAAATGTTGGGAATTGTTATGGAACGTTTATACAAATTAGCGGAAAATTGTCACGGTCTTCAGGGATTTTTTGTTTTCCATTCATTTGGAGGAGGTACCGGTTCTGGATTTTCATCGCTGCTGATGGAAAAACTCTCTCAAGATTTCGGGAAAAAGAGCAAATTAGAATTTGTTGTTTATCCCGCACCACAAGTAAGGAGTTTTTATTTTATATGATCACCAAATTTGTTCTTAATATGAACATATAATGTTATATGTATAGATATTTAATATTTACCTTTCAAAGGCTGACACAATAGTTAGTAAAAAACATATTATTTTTATATTTTACCATGAAAAGCAGAAAATAGGGGATTCAGACATATGCATCAGGGAGCCATCTCGTACTAAATTTTCCCGTGTATAGGGTGAGTTAGGTGAGTAAATCACATTCTGGTTGAGGAACTTCTCAAAAATTCATATCATATTTCCAATAATTAGTGTGGTCCAAGTCAGTTCATCCTGACTCTGTAATTCTCTTTTTGTCACCAAACTACATGGAGGTAAAATGAACCGTTTTTAATGAATTTGCTTCCAAACGAAAATCTGCAAGTATTTTAAATCACTTATAAATTCCACTCAAGGCTGTTTCAACAGCTAAGCTGCCATCTTCATGGAATAAAGCCAAACTAAATAGGTATATGTTACTTACAGTTATCTCTAAATATATAAATCTTATAACACTATCAGTCAATTTACGTTTAGAATTGTCGCATTGTATACTACTAAACACTTTATTTCTTATTCTATAGTCTCATATTTAGTATACTATTCGCACTGTTTTATTTTTATTATTTTATGTGTGAGAGTATTTTTCTACCCCTAATCATTATTTCAGATTTGTACAGCTGTAGTTGAACCCTACAACTCCATATTAACTACTCATTCCACCTTAAGTCATTCTGACTGCGCATTCATGGTAGACAACGAAGCCATTTACGATATATGCAGACGTAAACTGGGTATCGAAAGACCTAATTACATTAATTTGAATCGACTGATTAGTCAAGTGGTGTCGAGCATAACAGCTTCGCTGAGATTCGATGGAGCACTTAACGTCGATTTGACGGAATTCCAGACGAATCTTGTACCTTATCCCAGGATACACTTCCCATTAGCATCATATGCTCCGGTTGTCAGTTCTGAAAAAGCTTACCACGAAGGAATGTCTGTAGCTGAAATAACTGCAGAGTTATTTGAACCTACTAACCAGATGGTGAAATGTGATCCAAGAGAAGGTTCGTATATCATCAAATTATTAGATAGAAGGCGTGTTCCAACCCAACGTAAAACCGATAAGCAACCGGTAATCGTATTGCGCGTAACATCATTGTAAACGGTGGCTGTTTTCCAATTAGCGCCCAATTGAGCACAGTGCGGCACAGTGCTGAGCACTGAGTGTTCCAATTACAGCACTGGCTGCCACAAATGAGCACAAGAAAGAAATAACTGTGCCTTTGGGATGTTTTATGTAGGTTTACCAAGTAAACATAAAACTTTATCATAAAACATGAAGTATGTTCCAAATAACGCCCGAAAATTACGGTACAGGGCGACACAAAAACACTTTGGGCTCTAATAATTGGAATTGAATTATTCTGTAAATAATTTTCGTACACATAATCAATAATCAATTGATAACCTATGAGTAATACACTTTTAACCTTATGGTGATCAGTGTACTCTACCGGTTGGTTTTAAAAAAACCATGTTCCAATTAACGTCCCAAAATTGCTGCACTGTGCGGCACAAAATCACTTTGTGCTCTGGTAATTGGAAAACAGCCGGTAACTCGTCACCGTCCACGACGATTATCGATTTTGTATCGGTATTTCGTTCTGTTGGAAGAACCTAGAATAAACGTTTGGATTATTATTTTTATTATGTTATAATTACACATCATTGCGCAATTTCACTGCGTTTTAGTCATTCTTTGTTATACAACGGTGTCCATTAAGTCCCGGGACGGCTGAATATTTGCTAAAGTACTTCATTTCTGGAGAGGGTCAAGGTCATTCCTTTAGTAACTTTGACCAATGACTTTGACCTTGGATTTAACCCTGAACCTCATTTTTGAGATTATTCTGAGATCAACCTCATTTGTTTAAATGAGAACCCCTATTTTTTATTGCGGAATCGGAAAGAGCGGGAAATTTTACGTCCGAGCATGGTTTGAGGTATGAGGTTGAGGTAAGCCCTAGAGGTTAAATAGAGCTCGAATAATGACTTCTTAAAAATCTCGCGAGTTCAGTGGTAAAACAAAACAATGGTCATACCCTAGATAAGTCTTAACAAGGAACTCAATGATGACCTTGGATTTGGATTCGAACTCATCGACCCCCAAAACCCCCGAGTAAGAATTTTCCAGCCAAATATGTGCTATTTCGATGATTTTGACCCGCCAGCCTTAATTCGCCATGTTAGATTGGAAAAAATTAAAATTTTGTTAGTTGATTCGAACTCAGCGACCTCCAAAACCCCTAGGTAAGAAATGTCAAGTCAGAAGAAGTCATTATTTGACCTCTATTTAACTTCTAGTGGTTGCCTCAACCTCATACCTCAATAAATGTCCGGACGTAAAATTTCCCGCTCTTTCCGATTCCACGATAAAAAATAGGGGTTTTCATTTAAAAAAATGAGGTTGACCCCAAAATACCTCAAAAATGGGGTTCAAGGTCAACTCAAAGGTTGCAATTGGATTCTTTACTAGAGGAATGGCCTTGACCTCTTGCAGAAATGAAGTACTTTAGCAAATATTCAGTCGTCCCGGGACTTAATTGACACTAAATTAACACCCGGTATAGCTACACCTACTGTTTGAATAATTTAGATCTTAATATTTTATATACTTTTATAACTATTTCAATTACATGTTTTCTTTTCTTCCTTCTTCTACCTTGACAGTGGCTCGATAGCAGAAGAAATCCATAATTTTAACAACGGAAGACTTTGAGAACATTAATAAAATTAAGCGATTAAATGCGTAATTGAAACTCCGCTACAAATTACTTTTGTTTATTTTTCTACTATATATAAAATTACATTGCAATTTAACCCTTAACAAATCTGCCGATTTATGAAACGCATTTATTTACAAAATATGCTTCTTATATCATCTTTACTGTTACAGGTAAATACATGGCTTGTTGTCTCCTCTATCGCGGAGACGTAGTACCCAAGGACGTAAACGCCTCCATAGCCCAAATGAAAGCCAAAAGTTACGTTAGGTTCGTCGACTGGTGTCCAACCGGTTTCAAAGTAGGTATAAATTATCAACCACCCACAGTTGTAGAAGGAGGTGATCTAGCAGGAGTCCAAAGAGCTGTCTGCATGCTTTCAAATACTACAGCTATAGAATCGGCATGGAATAAATTAAATAAAAAATTTGATTTGATGTTCGCCAAAAGGGCGTTCGTTCACTGGTACGTAGGAGAGGGTATGGAGGAAGGTGAATTTGGAGAAGCTCGAGAAAATTTAGCAACTTTGGAGAAAGACTATCAAGAAGTTGCAGCCGAATCTAGTGATTTTATTGAAGAAATTGCGGAGTAGCAGTTTTTAGACCAACAAATTGTAGTAATAAAACTTTCGAAAATTTATGGAAATTACTAGTAAATAAAGTAATTGGAGTTAGAAAACAACTTTAGACATGGACTTTTTCAAGTATTTTGAATAAACTTATGATTAAATGTTAATCCTTCAAAATAATAAAATAAATAAATTGTTATTTCTGACTTAGTTTTAGCATAGAATCGATAGGCTTTTAGCGTAGAGAGAAACTAAATAGAATTTTTCTGGTGAAGTTTCAACATAATATGTTCGACGCCAAGCAAGATCTAGGACGACTACCCCTGCACCCATGGGCGTACCGAGGGGGGACAGAGGAGTCAGCTGCCCCCCTGGAACTGAAAAACCTGCCATGAGCCATTAACGCTTCCCATAAAATTGATGACTTGCGCCCCCCTCCTGGACCAAAAAAATTCTGAATTTTCCCTCTCTAGGACAATTGTTTTTTCTGATTTGCCTGCACCTCCTATACCCTAACATCTCATTTTTGACCAATGACGTTACTCTATTCATGGGATCTAATAATGTACTCATTAGATAACTCACAAAAATCATTTTGGTTTAAAATAATTTCAATTGTAAAGGCTCAATTTTAGCGATTTTTTCTATGCGATGAACGTAAATCTGAGTATGTAGCAGATAACTGTGTTAGCACGTTTCGGCCAAACTCTGAAAAAGTATTCTTAAGACATCTATTAAATGGGATGTGTTAGGATATAGAAACACATGCGTTTTAAAAAATGTTGAGGTGGTCGTCATTAAAAATGGCACATCTTGTAAAAAGAAAGGTAAATCATTGTACAGAAAAGCAAAAACCTTGACTCCACTAAAACTTTGTGGTTGAAAAATGTCTCTAATCACGCTTTAGTTTGAAAATTGTTATCGTTATTTGACAGAAACAAGAATACAACAATCATCAGAATCCGTTAAACAATTTAAAAAATATATTTTTTATATACATTGTAGATTTTGTTTTACTATTTCCTAATTATGAAATCAGTTTTTAACTTAGAGAGGGTAACAGGGCTATTTGACTTTGTGGGTGGAAGCAGCCAATGAAGGATCTCCCAATCGAGTACACTTTTTAATTGTTTTTGTCTTGGCGCACTGTTTGTGAATGGTAGGCTACCTCCAGAAGTAACGGCTGTAGGTTTTTTTAACGATTTTTGTTGATCCATCACTCATTTTGTGTGTCCCCTAGATATTTCATAGCTTCGTATATTCCAGATTAAACTGCCGGAAATGGCCGAAATTTAACCTTATCACCGCTCTATTTTCAGCATTCCAGTCATAAAATCTGTTCTTTTAAAAAATATACGTTCTGTACATGTTCTTATACTATTTAAGTGTTCTAAGGCATTTATCAAATACCATAGAAAAATGAACTGTATTGTTCTATGTCAAATACTTAACCTAAATCAATACGAATGTCAACAACAAGGGGTGGTAACTCAGATAGGCAATGTTGGTCCAGCTGTCGGTGAACTGTAAACGTAGCCCCCTTCAGAACTCCTTCAAGTACTATTTCTTGACAGCTAATCGAATATATCCAGGTGACACAATGTGATCTTCTTTATCGACCGAGCTGCAAGGCAAGGAATCAAGCTCGATTAATTGTTTTTGTCGGCCATTACTAATGTAATTTTTGTCTGTGAAAGGTGAAGCCATTAATCGCTCTGTAATTTTTATTTCGAGTGGAATTTTGTATTAAATCCCATTCTTGGACTATTTATACATTGTTTTACGGTATTGAATAATTTGTAGCAGTAATAGAATATCTTTGGTAAGAAACAAGTACACAAGGGTAAGCATTTTTTTAAATGATTGTTTAATAATTTATAACTTTTGATGTATTTGACAGGACGCCAACAAAGTGTATAATAAAAAAGAAGTCTTCAACTGTAAATAGCCACAATGCCCAGAAACTTAGAAAACAACTATTGAAGTGGAAGAGAATAGCAAGAAGAGCTACTAAAATGAACACCAAATTCGTTTACAGCTATTACATCAGAAGAAATGTGAAATAAGGTATTTAAATAATGTTAATAGCACAACTACAAATTTCTTTTTGAGTCAAATGAAGAATCAAAAATTAAAACCAAAAGGAAGACGTTTTTCATTAGATGATAAAATATTTGCATTATCTCTGTATAAACAAATTGCCAAATGTTATAGATTTCTATCAAAAGTTTTTAGTTTGCCATCTCCTAAGAATCTTAGTAATCTTGTAAGTACTGTTCCTTTTAATTGCAGCTATAATGAACATATCTTCCAAAATTTAAATAGAATTGTTGATAAACTAACAGAAAAAGAGAAATATTGTATTCTAATGTTTGATGAAGTGTCTTTAAGTTGTGGCCTTACTTATAATTTTTCAAAAGATCATATGGTTGGAATTGTAGATTTTGGTAATGGTGATCGGCACCTGCACTTTGCAGTCCATGCATTAGTTTTTATGTTGAAAGAATGTTTATGGAAGTATATATGAAAATTGAAATTGTGTTAAGTAATAATGGTATGATTAGTTTTTCTGTAACAGTCACAACACCAATTAAATAATTGTTTCTACCAACACATCCCTCACTGTACATATAATATTGATATTTATACTGTTTTTGTTAGTTTTAACTATGAATCATTTTAATATATAAATAAGTAGTGCCATTTTCAACTGTATTTGTTAATTTATCTTTTGTAAATAAATAAATTTAATTTTAATATTAGTTTAATTTATTTTGATGGTACGTTGTCTTCTAAATGTTATTTGTGGCATATTGTTGATTATTTTTATGTGTTCTTAGGAAATAACATCACAATCGAAACAAAAATCTGTATTCAAGGAAAAATCAACCCTTTCCAGGTCTATTCTGACCTTGTTTTCAATGGCTTTAAAATTTATTGAAAATATAACATGCAAAATGAAAGTTTGATATATGACATTTAATCAAACTTTCATTTTGCATTTTATATTTTCAATACATGCTGTAAAGCCATTAAAAACGAAGTCAGAATAGACCTGGAAACGTTTGTTTTTTCCTTGAATATACAGATTTTTGTTTCGATTGTGGTGTTATTTCCGAAGAACGCATAAAAATAATTCGATGGTACAGCCCTCTATTGGTGACATTTGGGACCAGAAACTGCAGATTCCTTCTTTTTAGTTGGTGATGATCTGTCAAATTCAACAAACGTCAAATTTAGTACTTGAAGGAGTTCTGAAGATGCTTTTTATGCATATTCTAACCTAGCATGGGACAAAATGTGAACACATTTTATAACATTGAGTTGCCCATCTATCTTTATTGTATGATCTATGGTCAACAAATTAGATTGTCAAACGATAATCTTGCTATAAATTTTAAAACCGTAATTAACTGTTAATTTTAAATCTTATCATACATGAAGGTAATAAAACGAAATTCAGTATTATATTTATAATACATTATTATGACGACCAAATCTGAAGTTGATTCGAGCCAAAGTTGCCATATGTTAGATGATACATTGGAGGAAAAAACTGAAATCAATCTGCAAAATATGCATGAACTAGAAAACAATTCAAATGTTTCTTCCTTAGAGGACAGTAATGAGAGCATATCTACAAATGAAAATGTGATTATGGATGGTGACTTTAGAGAACAAAATAAATTGGAATCTGAAAATTTAGATAGTGCTCTTGACTCAGAATCAAATGATTCAGATACTACAACATCCACTACAGATTATAAGTTGTCTGAAACAATAGCATATCAGCAAAAAATTATTGAACAAAATGCTGAAACAATTAAAAAGTTGGGAGACAAGCTGAACAATTTGGAACAAAATAAATTGGAATTGTCATCTAAATTAGAACAGGTAAGCTTTGAATGTTGTAACAGTAATTGCATTTATACCAATTTAAGCATTTCCATTGATGAAACTATTACAAATTCTATATTTAAGTAATAGAAAAATTAGCTAAAATTGTGGTTTTCTAATTACCAGAGCATAAAGTGACTGTGCTGCACAGTACCACAATTTTCAGGCCTTCATGTTTTATGACAATTTTTTATTGTTTTCTTAAAGATAGTTATGGCAATTATGGCATCTCTGGTTTGTATCTGTCAAAGTGAACCTTTTAATTTTTAATTTTCTTGTTCAGTTGTGTTAACTTTTATTTCAATTAAAAACAGGGTCTGGTTTTAGACCCTGAAACAGTTGGACTATTTGAAATATACAGACTTTCAAGTAATTTGTGGTGTTATTCACCAAAAAAAAAAGAAGAAAAATATGTTTTATGTTAACTCGATAAACTTACATAATCATCTGAATGTAGTTATTTCTGGTGCTTATTTGTGCAAATCAAGAGAGCACTCTGCTCACTCCTGAATTGTTCATTCAACTACTCTCTATTTTCTTATCTGAAGTTTATTTTTAATTTAATTAAACATTCAGAAATTTTCTATTTCTAATTAATCTGGATCTGGGTGGATATAGTTCAATTTAAGCCTTCAATTTGTTATGAAATATTTGGCCCTGTGAATTAATTAATCTCAAAGAAATGCCTTGAAAGAGGTATAAGAATTCAATGAAAGTCATGAAATAGGTACTTGCCAATTTATTTATAAAATGTTCAAAATCAGGTACTTTATTTAAATTTATTTAAATTATATTTATTTGTCTGATTGTCAAATTAAAAAAACAGGCTGCATGGAAAACTAACAGTCTCAGCATCTTTTAGTTAAAATTACTGTCTGAGAAAAAAAATCCAAACATTGAACATTATTTTTCATTTGAAGACGCGAGATGTAAAGTCCGACATCTAGGATTTTCAGAAAAAAGAATGACACCATGAAGTATTATTTTTCATGTTGCTAAAATTTTTCGATTACATTATATAGTTTCTTTCATATTGTCACTGTGATCTCTGCATAATACTGCTACTGCCAGACCCAGAATGCTTAATAGAGTAGTGGGACTATAAACAATTTGCATGATTTGGGTTTCTTATATTTCTTAAAGTAATTTTTAATTCAACAATACTTTAACATTAAGCTAGGACTATAAACAAAATTCATAGTTTGGGTTTTTAAATGTGTACCTTATTTAGAAACAGCACCAATAAATTTATATTTAAAACAATAGACCTTAAAAATCAGGTCAGACCATGAAACATTTGGAAATATACACTAATTTTGTGAATTGTGCTGTCATTTCCCAAAAATAGTGCTTAAACACTGATAAGGAGTGTTTGATGGTTAACATGTCAAATGTGGTGAGGCCGTCTATTGCATAGTTGTTTCTGTTTAGATTCCTTGACTACTACAAGAATGAATTGCACTGAGATCTTCTGTTTCTGAGGGTGTTGGTGTATTCAGAGATTGTAGAGACTGTCAAATGTGGGCCAGATGATTTCTGTTTTATCTATAAATTTATTGATGCATATTTAGTGCATTTTGCCTATTATCAATATCTGTGAGTCAGATATATATCTGCCAAAGTTTTCAAGACAAACTTCCTAGAGTTGGTATGTAAGAATTTACTATTTTTAATTCTAGTTATTTTAATATTAAGTATGGAACTGGAGAATTAAACCTTATTTTCATAATGAGCTGGATATATGGGTGTGTACTATAGAGATGTTGTAGAGAGGAGTCTGCTGTGATGCCAGATGACAAAATTGACATCAAGATATCCAAGCCAACAGGAAGGCTTTGAGGTGGATGAGTTTAGAGCTTGTATTCTAATTTGTTCCATAAATTATTTGGGAGTTCTTGAGAAAGGGGCTTGAGGAACTTCATTGTCTAAAGTATTTGGAAATCAAAAATAGGTTGTAGAATACTTTTGGTTTCTGGAACTTCGTGAAGATATTTAGGATAACATTTTCTAAAATTCTATAAGCCCCTGACATATTTAAGAAGGGGGAAGAGTTCTTTATGTATGAAAATGCTTGCATGATTATGGGTTGAAAAGATTTGGCTAATTACATTGCTAATTCTTAGGTAACAGTTTTAGTCAACTGACAATAGACTTAAGAGGATGCCTGTTTTATGAATCTTGTGCAGTGCATAGATGTATGAAATTTGAAAAGAATCTCATGGCATAATAGTCTTTTGAATTTCAATCAGAAGATGACTTCTGACAATAATTTCTTCAGTTTTTCTATAAATAAGAGGATTATTATTAATAGTTTTGTAGCATGGAATTTGGAGTAAACAATTATTTTTGTTTACATAATCCTTGGTGTTTTGTCAGCAGGCAGAATGATTGTCACGGAGTTTTTTAAATTTGTATCTTTCACTGGAAGGTAGATTTGATTCAAGATCCTTACTTTATTGACCACTGCTAAAATATCCTGATGAGTATCTTCAACCTCAATATCTGACAGATCAGTCATTGCTACCTCAACTTGGGAGACGACTCTTTTGACTGGGGTAGTTTTTGGTTGCACTGTTGTTTTCCGGACTGTTTTATAGAAGTCTGCCGCGGTAGCAGATGAAACGTTCGGAAGAAATTTCACTAGACCACGGTAAAACAGTCCTGGATAATTTATAAACCGAAATGATTCATATTTACACCATTTGTTCGCATGGTCAACTAAAGGGTTGGTATATACTGCTGTCCGATATATGGTGCTATGTTTGTCTTTCTGACCGACGTAACTAACCTACCAGAAAGAACAGACCCACGTCTGCTGCCTCAGCTAGTTAATATATGAAATGACTTACAATTTGTTAACCTTGAAAATAATAAGTTAGTGGTTTATGTTATGAAATTGATTAATGCATTAATTGTTTTAGGCTACCAAGGAAAAAGACTCCGCAATAAAAGAAAAAGAAAACATGGTAGTACGTTATGCAGTCGGTGAAAAAAATCTTCTCAAAGAGAAACAACAAAAAGAGACAGCTGAGAAAAAACAGAAAGATCTGTTACGAGAATGTGAACTTTTACAGCACAAAATCCAGATGACCATATCTGAGAAAGCTCGCATCTGTCAAATGTTGGATAACAAATCTTATGAACACAGAACTTTACAACAAGAACATGAACGTACTAAAAGCGATTTAACAACGTTAGAAACAAAACTGAAGTGGTGTCAGAATAATTTGAAAAATGAAGTTGACGCCCATAAGGAATGTCAAAGCAAAGTGGAGTCATTGAATGCCAAGCTCCAAGAGAAAATTGATCAGATAGATCAAGTTAAAAAGGATGCTGAAGATTCAATTAAAGCTTTTCGTCATTCACAGGATAATCGTGCACACGTCTTAGGTAACGCCAGTAAATAAAAGTATTACTAATTGTATTATGTTCCTAGAAAAGTATGATATGTCTACAGAAAAGCTGTAGGTTGCTAAACTAACGAGATTGTCGATTTCTATCATTTGATGAAAACCTTAAAGTGACTCATAAAAATAACAGGTGATCTTAGTTCTTAATACACAGTATTGATTCTTTGAATTTCTCTTTAATTTTTGTTGGCTATATATTACTACAAAATAAAATTTAATTTACTTGTCTACCAAATAGATTTGGCATCTCGTCTGGTTACCTTGAATACAAATGTAATGTGAACATTATTTTTGGATAAATGGAGAAGGTAAAACTAAGTGGCTAATTTAAAGTGTAATAGTTCAACTGATAGAACTAATTTTTTCATTATTTATTTAGTGTAAAAAAATACCCAACTATTAATTCATCTTTCAGATCAACAAGTTCAGGAACAACAAGCATCTTTGATCCTTTTAAAACATGAAAAGAAAGATAGAGATCAACAAATTAAAAATTTACAGTCAGAACTCCAAAGGTTACAAGATAAACAAAAGGATATGTTACAAGAAAATAACGACTTATCATTAAAAGTGCAACACCTTGAAAGAGAAAGAGTTGAAAATGAACACAAACTCAGTGAACTGAGAGGCTATGCTGATCAACAGCGCCAAGAAGCGGTCGATTTGCAGGCAAAAAATGTTGAACTGGAACAATTAAAGCTACAACTGAAACAGTAAATATTATTTACTATATTTATATGGAGATTTCTATGGAATTTTTTAGTGTGCAAGATCAGTTAACTGCAAGCAATGAACAAATGCAACTGACGAAGCAAAGAAATTCCGAACTGGAGTCGGATATGGAAGCTTGCAGAATGAGAGAGGCGGAACTCTTGTTGTTCACTCAACAATTGACTGAGAAGAATGTCAGGTTGCAATCTGAATTTACATCAATGGAAACAAAGGTAACAATAATAACTATAGCTTCATCAATAATTTTTGAATGATGAAAATAATGAGAGTCCGTTGAAGAGGGCTCTGATTATTTGGCCTGTGGGTATTTCCCCAGAATTTTCCTGCAATAGATGACTATTTGAAATTTAAATAGACAAAGTGTAGTAGGACAATTTCGAGAAATTGTCTGGATTACCCAACCAAACTTTGGTTTACTCCTTGATGATGACAACTTAGAGTTATTGAAACGGCGTTGAGTGTTTAAAATAAAGGTTTGGTGTTAGGGTGCAAAACTGTATTTTTACATTTGTTACAGAACAGACGAATATGTTCTAATAGACATAATTGTCTACCTCTTGCAATTCTTAGTTTTTAAATTTTATTTTTTATTCTAGTAGTCTACTGCATCTGATTTATTTTTGTTAAACTCACTTTAGACCGACTTCACAAGTTACTTTGCTAAGTTCTATTATTATCTTTTACACTTCAGGGGTTCTTACAATAAGAAATACATCAACAGCAAATCAGAGGCTATTGGCCTATTTCCATTCATTAGGATGCCCTTATTATCTTGCAAATGAAAATTTTTGAATGCATCACTCAAATTTCATTTAATGAAATGAAAGGTTAGCAAGCATGAAGTAAACTTTTAATTACAAATACATTGTTATGAGACGAAAAACTGAGAAAATAATTATAGTTTAAAAAAATAAACAATACTATTTAGTAGCAAACCGAACTAAAAAGCAGAAAATAATTTTTAATTATGAACCGTTTATATTACAGCAGTCGAAAGTAAAAAGCGTGGAGTGCATTTCACAATATTTGCATATCTCTACTCTTATAAATAGTTGCCAATAGAATAATGATAAAATTTAATATTTCAAGCACCCCACGCTTTTTACTCTCTACTGTTGTAATATAAATGGTTCATAATTAAAAATTATTTTCTGCTTTTTAGTTCGGTTTGCTACTAAAGCGTAATTTTTAGTTTTTTTAAACTATAATTATTAACAGATATTTTCCCTATTTTTGTGTATGTTGCCCCACATAAAGGTTTCAACCTCTTCAGATTATGTGCATAATACTGTATTATGTTAATCTTTGCAGTTTAATGATTATGAAGCTAATCTTTCTGATTCATTGTGAAATTTTCTGATATATTATAATGTTTTTTTATTAACTATAAGCTAACATGCCAGGCAGGTTGGTTAGTTTTGGTATGGGATTTAGGAACATATATTTGGCAGAGAGATTGATTAAGGTTAGAGACTACATGTGGTGAAAATTATCATTGCAGAGACTGGAACATTACTATCTGAATCAGTATGCTGATATAGAACAGTGATATACTTTATTTAAAACATTCAGATTATCCTTTCAAATCGAGCCAAGGCCGAGTAATTAAACTATTCGGGAACTAGTGGTTTCTAATGAATTTTCAACGGTACACGTCTCGCCTAAAGTAATTTTCTCTTGCCGGGTAAACATTGCGCTTACACCATTTTAAAAGGTACAGATTATATCGTACGTCATTTGCATCATTTTCTCTTGAACTCCAGGTCCAAATAATAGATCTGTATCGTCGATGGTAATTCGAATCTTTTGGAACAGTTCGATGATAAGGAACTCTTCTACCTTAATCGTAGCGGAGTACCTACTCGCTATCCCCAATCATCTTATCAATTACAATTATTTTTAGGTACAACAATTATCATGTGAGCAAACTCTTCTCAAAAGACACATCAAAGAGCAGGAAACCAAGGCAACTATGCTGTCTGCAAAATTGTCTGAAGAAAGACTGAAATATACAGAGGAAGTGGAAAACTTGACAAAAAGTTTATCAGAAAAAACTAGATTGTGCAATCAGTACAAGCAAGAAGCTATTGATCTAAAAGGAGAGAATTCATTGGCAAAAAGGAAATATGAAATGTCACTGAGGGTAAACCATAATTTGTACAAACTGTGTTTCAAAATTAACTATTGGATTGTGTTTTAGGAAGTAAACAAGGAACTGCAGCATTGCAGAAAGAAACTGGAACAGTTTGATGATATAGAAAACAGGACTAGAAGTAGCTCATCTAGTTCTCTTAGCATTACAGAAAAGCCAGGAGAGACTGAGAAAGTTCAGGTAAGGTTCTCATTGTAATTTTGTAAGTGATTTTCAAATATTTATTTTTGATTAGGTTATCCAGCCGTACGCTAATATAGATAAACAAACATTAATTGAACACATTGTAAAGTTGCAAAGGATAAGCGCAAAGAAATCAGAAAAATTGGATTTCTTGGAAGAGCACGTCAATACATTAGTAAACGAATTACAGAAAAAAACGAAGTTGTTGCAGGGTTACATTTTAAGGGAACAATCTGGAATGTTGACTTCCAATAAAATGGACAATAATAAGGTAATTTTTGTGAATATTAAATACAAAAATGCAATTTGAATATTCTGAAAGTAGGGTTTTATGCAACATTATTAGCTTTTTACTGTACCTACAAATATATATAATGTTAATTTAATTTGATAATATACAGAAACTTCTAGAGATCATATAATAATAAAGTTCCTTTCAAATTGGATGAATTTAAAGAGGGATCTTCAGAATTTTATGTGGCTCTCCTAGGTGCGACTTTGTTACAAGATAGTGCATTTGTTATAAGATCCTTTTAAATTCTTCAAATTTGAAAGGAACTTTATTATTATATGATCTCTAGAAGTTTTTGTGCTACTACAATTAAATTCTCTTAGTTACGTCATAAGTCAAATAATAGATATTGTCAGTCAGTTTAATTTTTCATTTTAGAATTGTGCCTTTTTGTCATAGTTTCTTTGGCACTGACAACGGACTCTGACTTAGACTCCGAAACGTTTGTAAATATGCAGAAATTTCATGACTTGTGGTGTTATTTCCCAGAAAGTGCTTAAACATTGAAAAAATATGCCACAAATATCCTGCAGAAAACGACATCTCTGTAGTTAACAATTCTTTAATTACTGATTGGTGAATAACTTCAGTAAAGTAATGAACTAAAACTCTAACATGTATATTTGAGTTCCCCACAATCTTAAAAGTTTTCAGGGATGTCTCAAGCAATGAGATCAATTATGAAATCTGCAAATCGATAAATTATATTTAAAACAATAACTGACAAAATGAGTTTACAATCCAATATTAAATAATACAAGATCTCTAATGCAATATTGAGATATAAAGTTATTTCCATTAGACTGAGTCGACTCTCAAGCACCAAAATATTTTATAAGTCAATTTTAATTTTTAATTGCATTAATCCAGATTTGTAACTCATATAAAAATTAAATCATAAAAGCTTATAAAAAGAAAAAAATGAGTCGTTAATGACTGTTGCCTGTTTTATCTTATACCGGGGAATCACCGATGACTCAAAAACTCGAGTTTCGTCTATTATCATATCGCCTTTTTTAGACATATTGTAGGTTGGCTTGGCAAGCATAACTGAAAAAGCTCATTCTCTTTATGAAGAGAATAATTTAATTTAATGTTAAAATTATGAGAATATTAACACAATTACTACACAAAATATATGAGATAATCACATAATGAGTAAATCTGGCTCTCTAATCTACTCTCTTTTTAGAAACTGTTCTTCAGAAAACTATGTAACACTGGTGATTACATTCCAAGTGAAAATAGCTCTCAATGCATATTCTGAAACCAATATACAGTTAATAATCTTGTAACAGGCAAGAGTTCTATCCATTTACACTGTATTCACTGAAGAGATATGACAATTTATTGCAGGAGGACAAATAAAAGTGTCAAAGAAAAGCTAAAAATACTAATAACAATAAATAGTTTATAAGTTGAAAAAACATGTAGCAGTAGTTTCTTGTATAGCAGTTGTACAAAATCCCAAGATTTTGAATTTATTTACAAAAATAATATTGTCACAGATGATTCTATGATACCATTTAGGGACAGATTAATATTCAAACATCCGCTTGGAGAAAGTTCAGAATTCGACCTAGAACTATTGGGAAGATGCACTAAATATAGTGCCGAAATTCACGCGCCCTATTCAGTTTATGTATTTATCGGACAAAACTGTGTAACAACTAATAGAAAAATTAATAAGAAAGATGGGAAAACAATTAAACATGGCTTTCAACTAATTGTTAATAATAATCATATTCTAAGTTAAATCAATTCAGAAGATGGCGAGACAAGTATTAAATGTAATGGAAACAAAACATTTAAATAGCTCAGTAAACATAATGTCATACTCTCTCCAGTTTTAACCCAGACAATTGTGTCAAACAAACATACATAAAATCATTTCGAGAAGATTGTTGAGGAGGTCTTGGTTTATTTTGCCTGTTCATTGGGGTTTTCTCTCCTCAGATTTTTGCCTGGCTAAAGATAAGTATGTGAAAATTGTAAATGGAGAACAAATTGTAGTAAAACAATTGACAGTGACAATTTAAATTTTCTCTAAATTTTTTTACAAAAAAGAAAATCCGCATCAAAGCGATTTTTTTTAATAAACCTCGAATTACAATTCAAAACGATTGACGACTCCAGAGTTGGAGGTGGAACGTCTCCAAACACAGATAAGTATCACACAATATACAAAACTCTATATATACAGGAATATTTGTTGATTATTTTGTTTCTTTCTCTCGGAATTATTGTGATGAAGAATTTCTGTACGGACAGCCAGTAATTCGGGCAATTTTTCGAAATTGCCTTACTACATACACTTCTCCATTTACAAGTTTCAAATACTTATCTGTTGCAGGAAAAAAGTAGAGAAAACTCTTAACGAGCAGGCAAAATAGTACATAAAATAATCAATACTTCGATGGTAAACGGAATGTAAATAATTTTTTGCTGTCATACATTACTTCAAAATTGAAGGTTGTGTTTATATCCGGCAGTATATATCATTACTGTAAGAATTTTCGGTAGTTATTTGACCATAGCGTTTCTTGACGGCGGCCCCGATATTTTATGTATTTACAACATATCGTTGAAAGTTTTAACATGAAATTAATATCGACATCTAGAACTCCAAATTACCGCAACCAAACAACTGCCCAGAAAGAAAAGAGTATAAAATTTCGACTGCTTCAGTTAATCTAAAAATTATGTTTGCTTATTTCCCATATAGCATGAAATATGTTTGTGTAATCCATTTTTTTTTGGTTTCATATTTATGTATGTTTTAATTATGTGTAAAATACATGCCATGCACATGCTTGTAGAAGACTTTACGTTCCTTCAGTGTATTTTAAATAGCGGCAATATGGAGATGTGTGAGATGCTATTGATAAGTCTACTGTGAATTGAAGAGTGATAAAATTTCGCAGTTTCGAGCTTGGAAATGCCATGACTGTTGATGAAATATGGAGGGCTTCCGATCAGTCACTGAAGAAAAACATGCAAACTCGACGATTAGATTCAAAAAAGTCGGGAAATTAGTCAAAGGGGTATTACTGAACAATTGGGATACCGTAAAATATATGCACGATGGGTATCACCCAAGCCGTCTTGCTGACAAGAATTATTGGTTGAGACAAGAATTTGTCAGTGGAAAGAAAAAAGTTCTTACATGTTGGGAAAAATATCTTAGTCTTAACTGTGACATGTTGAAACATAAATGCATGATTTTGAAGTACATAAAATTGTAAAATGTAAAATTGTACATTGTTCTACAAGCATGTGTACATTAGTTCTATTCTTTTATTGAGGTTGAACTTGAAAATATCATAAATATACATATTTATATTAAGTGCGACAGCTAACAAGATTATTAAGAAACTAAATACTGATATTTAATTTATCTCGTTGCATAAAACTGCCTACTCAAAAATGATTTCTAAAAGATTATTAGAAAACATTAGCATTATTAATAATAGAGTTTGCCATGTTTTATCATAATTAATTGATTTTATTTCCAATAACAATAGTCTTTGAAATTCTGGTAAGTTATTAGTAGTGCTATGAGATGTTTCAGTTTTGTAGAAAGTTTGTTGATTCAGCACATATGCACATTAAAAATATATTTTTTAGAGGTCTTGTTAGATTTACCGCTAAGCTTACTTGGTAAGACACTCGGAATTTAATTTAAAGCACCTGATTCGCTACAGATAGCTATGAGAGTGTTATAATAGGTTTAGTACATTGATATCAGTGGGCGAGGAATTAAGTATGCCATTATCAAATATTAAACTAAAATTAATCCATACAGACATTGTCAATATTTGTAAGTAGGTTGCATCTAAGAATTAAAGTTTTCATGGCAAAATTCCATTGGGCAGGCTCGTGATGTGATTAGGCATTACATACCTAATCAAATTGCTAGGACTTGTTTCTTGTTTAGAAACAACAAGGATTTTGTATGTACATTGAATAGATCACTCTAAATTCCAGACTATGAAACTAATAATCCTACTAATTACTATGCTGACAAGCACTTATTTGACAAGTTTATTGTCCTATTCTAACTAATCTGTTATCATATTAAAGAAATAATTAACAGAATACGTCTCTGATTGAAGTCAAAAAGACCTAAAAAAAATTTAATCGAGTCTCCAGCTCTAAGACCAGTTGATGAGTACTGCGTAGGTAAAGAGTGAATTCTTGTTAAACTACACACACTATTTTACAAATGCAGTATTATATAAAATCACTTTTTTGAAAGGGTTTCCGCTTTAAAATTAATTGTGGTTTTAATTTTATACTGTTTATCGATCAGTTGTATTTATGTATAGGCGTGACGAGTTTAAAAAGTTTTTTTAGTGTACTGTTAGAAAAGTGTACTTGCTGTAAACTAAAGACTCATTTAGCCTTTCTTTCATCCTTGAATAAATCTCTTTTATAGCTCAGGTCATTTACAGAAAAATAGACCTTTTCTGTACGGACAGCCAGTAATTCCGGCAATTTTTCGAAATTGCCTTACTACATACACTTCTCCATTTACAAGTTTCAAATACTTATCTGTTGCAGGAAAAAATCTAAGTAGAGAAAACTCTTAACGAACAGGCAAAATAGTACATAAAATAATCAATACTTCGATGGTAAACGGAATGTAAATAATTTTTTGCTGTCATACTTTAAATTAAATTGAAGGTTGTGTTTATATCCGGCAGTTTATATCATTACAGTATATATTTTTATACTGTTTCTCGATCAGTTGTTTTTATGTAAATGCGTGACGAGTTTAAAAAGTTTTTTTAGTGTACTGTGAGAAAAGTGTACTTGCTGTAAAGTAAAGACTCATTTAGCCTTTCTTTCATCCTTGAATAAATCTCTTATATAGCTCAGGTCATTTACAGAGAAAAAGACCTTTTGGTGATAAAATTAATAGTAGAACAAAACCGACATCAACGTGTTCTAATGATAAAACTTGACTAATTGACATAAAATTCAAAATTTTTTTATCGATGCGTTTTTGTTTTTTAACAAAAAAAAACAGCAATAAATCGGTAACAATTTAGTTTTTTACCTTTTACACAAAATCAACCGATAAAACCATGTTTGCTACTATGGGCAATGTTGAAGGTTGAAGAGAACTGAAAAACCTACAAAATGAGCTACTATACGCTCAACTATGTTAATTGGTTTCTTAGATAATGGAACATTTACCCAAATTTCCTAAAAAATAAAAATCGTTTATATATTTTTCATTTTATAGCTAAAACATTCTTATTAACTATAACGATAGATCGTCTCATAAACAATTTATGTTCTGAAAAAAATACTGTAGCCCTGGTAGTTTTTGCAAAATGGAAGACATATTTTTTGAAAGACCATATATTACCTCACCGGATGACCCTATTATTATGAGTAAACCACCGTTGGAAAGTAGATCTAGAGATCCCTTATCCCACTTTTACAAAATTTAAAGTATACATACATATAAGTATTGAAAATATTTGACCAACCCGTAAAAAATTATTTGGAGTCCATTCGAAAAATTGCTATCTAATAATAAATAATCTTAATACAAATTTTAATTTTAAGAGACACATATTTATATTTCTTCTGATTTTTCGCTGTTTTTTGTTAAAAAACAGAAACGCATCGATAAAAAATTTTGAATTTTATGTCAATTAGTCAAGTTTTATCATTAGAACACGTTGATGTACTTTTTGTTCTACTATTAATTTTGTAACATAATTTCGTAAATGACCTGAGCTAATAAGAAATATATAAACGTAATTTTACAAATACGGTTATGTTTCTGGTCGCTAAGAGCTAGTTTTTGGTTCAACAAATTGACTAATCCAATACCCATTACACAAGACTTCATAAACTGTTTTGTCTTTAAATAATCTTAAACTATATAATGCATTTTTAATTATGGTAGGTGCTACTGTCAGTTTTTATTCATTAGACCTTTAAAGAATTTATGTAATATGAAATGTATATTTTACCAATTTCAAATTAGTCATACTAGAATATGTGAATTTATGTTGAGATCACTATTTTTTATTTGTCTCTAATAAACCTCTTACTCACTGTTTTTAAATATTATAAGTTTTTATGCAGAAATCATAAGAAACAAGAATTGAATCGTTAAGGCGATACTTGATGAAAATCCTTCAAACACTAAATAACAAACTAAAGAGTTTAGAAATGTCTACATAAAAATATTTTACACTACATGTGTTTAATCACTTTAATAGTTCTGTAAGAGATTCCTATAAATAGACTAATTTTAACGTACAACAGTAGTTGTTTTAAATACATTGTAGATATCACATGACGAAGCACGTCTAGTGTAAATACATTTTGTATGTGGAAATTTGTGAACTATTTGGTTTGTTATTTAGTACAAAAATAGTTATAAAGAAATGTTTGAAGGAAAAAATCTACAATTTCATATTATACAGCATGATCAAAGTAGATATATTTACCACACTATATACATTAATGATTACTAAATCAAAATTATTTCATATAGAACAATCTTTACTGAGTTTTGATTTGTTTACCCTTTTGGGCCACTCAAATCCCATAAGGGACCATCCATTAATTATGTAAGATGTTTTAAGGTGGGAGAGTGTCTGCTAACATCTTACAAAATCTTATATGGGGGTAGGGGGGTCTCTGAAATGAATTTTACATAAGATTTTTTAAATTTAATTTTTTCATTGCTTATGACTTTTATTTTACTAACTATTTTAATTTGACTTTAAGTACATAATACCCAAATCCAGATTTATTATATGCATTTAGTTATAATAAAATAAGAATTAAAAATTTTAACAATTTTAATGTAAGTATGAGTATAAAAAATATTTTAGTTGTAAACATCTAAAGGTCTAATTCTACGAAAACTCTTGAAGTCAGTTAGTACCCATATCTATATATGCTTAAATGTTTTTATGATTAAACTAGTTTCAATAATACAAAAATATTATATTAAAAAATGGAATATTGATAATGAAATTATTATTTCTTTACTATTATGAGATACAGACATTATTATTATAATTGCTGTATTACATTATACAATATATGTACATCATTTTATTTTTATTAATGAAGAATTTTGAAATAATGAATATCTTACATAAGGAATGGGGGGCGGGTAGGAAATGAAATTATACCTTACAGTTTCTTATGTGGGGGTGGCTGGGTGCAGAAAACCGTCAAAATTCATCTTACGTAATTTATGAATGTGCTCTAAGTGCATAGGAATGTAACACATTTTTTGGTAATATTTATACAAAATGAAGAAGAATAAATTAACAACGTAAAAACTATTAACTAATTCGGAACAACCAGGTACTAGAAAATCTTTCTTACTAAATAAATGTTACCAAAAAATTGTAAAAACTGCTTTTTGCTAGTGTATTTTAGTGTTTAAATATAAATGAGCTTGTAGTCTTGTAGTTCATCTTCAACATACTTAATTCTAGGCGAAGTTAGCCACAATGACAGGAATAATGGCTTCGGTGTACAGTTCTCGCAAAGCTGACGAAAATCTCACTCTCGAATTGTCTTTGGATATCAACAGAAAATTGCAGGCTGTACTCGAAGATTCCCTTCTTAAAAATATTACTTTGAAGGTAATAAAATTATTGGTCAAAGAGTTTAGTTTAGAATGGTGACAATTCTTGCTTCTAATACTGCTAATAAAAAGATTGATAAGGAGTTACTAGATTTGGAATGACATCTAGAATATTTTGCAAAACATAAACACAAACAATTGCATAAGTTATTAGTAAATTGAGAAGTTATAAACGATTCAAGTGTAAAAAGAAATTGTTAAATTTTTATAAACAAGTTTATGTAACTTATGATTAACAATAATTTCCAACTCACTCAGTTTAAAGATTACCTATTTCTTTCTGAACTAAATGTCTATTTCATCATTATTAACGATTTGCATTTCATTGTATAATATACATAACTCAGTAATATTAAAATATTTTTGTAAGTCAAATTTGTCAGACATCCTAGATTTTTTTTTCTTTATGACACCATTTACATGACTGTTAAAGTTTGAATTTTCGGCTTAGCCTTATAAAGAAATTCAATAATCGGCTAAACCAAAACAATATCATTCACAATTGTAAAGGCAATATTTAGTAGTATACATGATAGTAGAAACAAATGAAATATCAGTAAGATAATAATTATTTCTCGTGTGAAATGAAATAAGACGCGTGTTCCAACATGACGTAAATCACATAAGCAACCGGTAATCGTATGCGCGTAACATCATTCTAAACGGTACCTCGTCACCGCGCACGATTATTATCGGTTGTGTATCGGTAATTCGTTCTGTTAGAAGGAACCTAAGGTCACAGTAGTTAACACAGCAGAAAAATATTACTGTTTATTAAAAAATTTTTATTTCTTCATAAATTATAGGGGTTAAACTTCCAAAATCGTAATTTTGACAGTTTTGTTTTTTTTTAATCTCCAAATCCGATTGGTTAACTAGTGAGTTATTTGTTCGAAAAAAATATCATGCATACCTGTTGTATGCTTTGTTAGAACTTTGACAAAAACTTTTATTTTTATGATTTAAATAACTGATTTAAAAGTTTGTATTGAAATCTTTCACATTTGCGAGAAAATCAGCAAAGCTGTGCAATTGATTTTATCCCCAGTTTATTTAAGCTTATAAAACACATTTACTGTAGATACTATTTCTTTTAATCTGTAGCTGAAAATCACAATAAACTATAAAATTTGAAAAAATGAAACTTTAAACACTGATTAATTAGGAAATAATTTTTTTTTAATCACATTTGTGTGTACGCTATTCATCCGATTTATATCAGTTATGAAGAATTTCGATCATAAATAATTTGAAACTATTGTTCTAGATGTCAATCAGTAAGTCCTTCTGGCAGTAATCAAGAATTAACATCATTTTTATGTACTAGGTTAAATATCAAAATTGCAACTAAAACCAATATAATTTTTCAGGAAAACGTCGATACTCTCGGTAGCGAAATCGATAGATTAAATAAAATATTGAAATCTACCAGTACTTGAACACTTTAAAGTTAAACATGATTTATATTGAAAGAATTATTGTAAGTTTTGTGATCTCATTAGTTTTTAAAAAAATATTTTGTCTATATTTAGTGTTATGCGAATTTAAATTATTTATCAGGCGTTACAGTAGAAAGTCTAACAGTATCAACTTCACAGCATACTCCTACAACTTCATCAAGTAAATAGATGTTCTAATAAGTAACTAAATCGGTCTTATCTGGTACAGTCCTAATAGAGTGGCAAGTTGATTTTTTTATTTCAAAACTTTGGAGTTCTATAATTCAAAAAGAGGGGCTCATACAATGAAAATTATTTTCAGCTCAGATACTCACGCCCTAATGTTTTGCTTGAAGTTCCAGGACACCCAGTATATATGTAATGTTATTTTAATCATATAAAATTCTAGGAAGAAATATGAAGGAAGAAATTACTTCTGATATAGAATTATGAATAAGATGTAATTATGAGTTTTGAGAAAATAGACTACATCAAAAGCTTGATTTTCAGGTAATATTTCTATGAATGCTTCATATTGTAATAGTTTATTTATATTTATTGTTTTTATGTTTGTAGGACTATCTGAAGAAACATACTGTTAGACTTTTTACCTTTTATATTAAATAAATGTCATAATATGTCATTTTAAGTACAAAGCATTGAAGGTTAAATAAACTAGTCATTCCTTCATTTATAACAAATCTCTACATCACAAAGTTTCTAATCACTTATATTTTGAAAGCTCGGCAGTATTGTCTAACTTGTACTGTGAGGTTAAAATGTCTTCATTGATGTAAAACATTTTTGCATTTTAACGTCATTCAAATGTTGCAGTATTATAAGAACAAATTTATTACAACAAATCTATAACCGCTGTAAAATGTTATTAGCTCCTACTTCTGATATTTAATATTCTATTACTTTTCTCAAAATAGACTGACTGTAAATTTTCTTAAATAATATTAAAATTATTTATTGTTAATTTAGTTTTTTTTATACCTTCCTTTAAGATATGTACCCTTTCGCTGCGAGGCCGTAAAATATTTTTGTGTCTCTGGAACCGTATATTTACGCAAGCAATTTAAGTGTGGTATTGTGGTATAACGTACTAAATAAATCATAGACGTCTGAAAATGTGATTTATGTGCACTCATAGATTTTGTTCTAGACTGCGGAAACCGAACGAATCCGCAATCAAGCTTTAACTTGTTTGAATTGTGGCATTTGTAGCTTATAACTTATAAACATAAACCTAATGATTCAGTTGGTATTGAGATGTTATAGTAAGCAAGTGAATAAACATTAAAAATTTGTAGTAAGCGTCCCCTGAATGAGGACGAATTATACAACATTCTAATGAATAGTAGTGATTAGGAGGATAATTGTGATTTTGCGGGAATAAGAGAAACCCGTTACACTTGCAAAATTGTTGATGTTCCCTTGTGTGTATTACTATGTTCTGAAAAATATACTCATAAAAATACTTAAAATTTTTGTAAATTTGATAAAGTAAAATGCATTTATTCCTTATATGTACTTTTAATATTGTCAGAAAATAAAAATCAATCCGCACGGCTAAATGTATGCCGCACCTGAGACCCGAATTTTAAAATAGCGAAGATTAAAAAACGTAAAACGTGTTTTTAAGAATTTTCAGTTTAAAAAAGCGGACCTATCCTATTACAGTAATATCTTACCTTGCGTGAAATCATAGTTATGCAGTTCCTGGTTTCTCATCCTCACCTAGGTATGTTGCGATACTACTGGTATGATACCAGTATCGATACTTTGATTTTGATGCCAGGCATTGTTGGTATTGATACTTTTTTGGATATGGGTATTTTTGATTCGATACCAGTATCGATACTTGTCCGTTATTTCGATACTCGGGTAGCATCCCCCTCCGCTAAATTAGTAATTTAGTTTATCACACCGCTAAATTGGTTGGAACATCCTCTTTCGATACCTGTATCGGTACTACTACCGATATCGATCTTTTTGTTCGATACTACTACCGAGATCGATACTTTTATTTTGATACCCCTTGCCATACCGGTATCGAAACATTAGTGGTATCGCAACATCCTCACATTATCAACTGACAATGAAATTTGAGCCACTGAAATTCTTAGGAAGAATAAACAATGCAAAAATTCCTGAAAATACTGACATGATTTGTTATAGAAGAGTGAAGAATTGTTCACTCAGAACTCTATGTACGTTTGGTATTTTTTGCCAAGTACTCTAGGCCCCGGGCAGCAAATCTTTGGGAGCCCTTTGTTTCAATTTAATCCCCATATAAATTTGTGATCCTTGTCTCTACTATCTATAAACTTGGTAATGCTGACTTTTTTGTTTGTGCTGTTCTGATTCTGATTTAAAATTCAACCTGTTAAGCGATGGGTGACACCATGTGACGGATAGTTTAGGAATTAATTTTGTCCGCCATATGTTCTTTGTAATTTATATTGATCATCAAATTAATAAGAAATTGTGTTACAATATTGAAATAAGAACAATTCAATGTTGGATTAGTGTTGCAGTATTATAAATTTACACGTAAATCAAACTGCTATTTATCGGATAAGAGTATTTCCCAAACCAACCGATACGTAAGGCTACCCATCCCCATACAGGTCGAATATCGCAAACGAAAAGCAAATTTTGCAGGCATTGTGTATTAATTGAATGTTATATTTGTTTATTTACTATAATTTATTGGTTTTCTATAAACAAAGAGACTCTTAACGTATAAACTGGTCCCGGTTTCTTACACAGAAAATGTAGTTGAATGGGTATTTCAAGATCAAGGCAATATGGTCTCGGAACAAAGTCTGGAAACAATTGCAATTCTTGCATTACACAACAATGCCCATCTGTTTTCGTATGTGTAAGTGTAGGCTTCCGTTCAGAGCTTTAATATGTGACCTAATGAAAAAATTACGAGACCTTAACTGACACCTATCGATTGTCATTACCATTTCACAATAGCCTATATAAAAGTCTATTTTAGACATACTGATAACGGCTTTGACTCTTAGTGTACACACACAAAGGAAACCGGTTACCAGCTTACTGGCAGTCGGCGCTTGTAAACGCTGAGCATTTACTTTGATTTTAAATGAGAGCGAACACAGACAAAGCTTGTCAGCGCCTGTTACAAGCGCGTATTGGCGCCGGCAATTTTACCAGAATCAATTCACAATTCTTGGTCGCTGGTTTTGGTAGTCGGATTCAATATAGGTTATTATTAATATAAATTGTTTCATATAAAAAATGGATATTGAATGTCTCATATCTGTTTTTACAAGGTCTGCACTGTGGGACAAAGGGCTAAGGTCTCACAGTAATAGAAACGTGAAGAATTGGCTGTTTGTGCCAGTTAGACCAAGTTTTTGATAAACCTTTAGTTTTATCCAAGATATAATAAAATGTATTTGATGTCATTCTCATGTATTGAAAAAACCGTTCATCATATTCCTTCAAATTTAGAAATTGGTGATGATATTCTCTATAAACTACTCGCTCTTGATTTATTGGATGTGTTCCCTGCCTTGGTCTATGCATTTGTAAAAACACATTTTCCAGTGGCAAAAATTCTTCATCGGAGGACGATCTCGACATTGCCCTCACAAAATTAGCTTCCTTACTGGCAAAACCAGCGTTCTTTATGAACGTACCAGCGAGAACACCGGCGCCGCTATTCAGCGCCGACAGTAGGCGCTGGTTAACCAGATTACTTGGTGTGTGTACACGTATAGGCCCTGAGAATTTACTTTGATTTTAATTGAGAGCGAACATACACAATCAGCGTCTGTTACAAGCGCGTGTCGGCGCCGGCAATTTGACCAGTATGAATTTATAATTCTTGGTCGCTGGTTTTGGTAATCTGACTTGAATTTACAATATAGATTATTGTTAATATAAATTGTTTTGTGTAATAAAATGGATATCGAAAGTCTCCTATCTGCTGTTTTTAGAAGGTCTGTGCTGTGGGACAAACGGCTAAAGTCCCACAACAATAAAAACGTGACACAAAGTTTGTGGAATGAAACAGCAGCTGAATTGAAAATACATAGTTTCCGTTATTATCACTAATTTCCAATATTTAATGAAAATTACAATATGTATTCACGGGAGGACGAACTCGATATCTTACTGCACAAAATTAGCTTCCTTACCGGTAAAACCAGCGTTCTTTATGAACGTACCAGTGAGAACACCGGCACCGCTATTCTGCGCCGACAGTAGGAGCTGGTTAACCAGATTACTTGGTGTGTACACGTATAGGCCCTGAGAATTTACTTTGCTTTTAAATGAGAGCGAACATACACAATCAGCGTCTGTTACAAGCGCTAGTTAAATGTGTCGTTTTGAAAAATAACTTTTTAAAAAAGATTAAATTTTATTTAAGCGAAGTGTACAATAAGAATAACGGAATCAGACTGAACTACAAACAATGTAAAAGGTATTCAACCGTAAAAAATGCATTTGAGTAAAATTATTATTAAGTGAAATAGGTTATCTTGCGTCCGGCTACTTCTAGTTGAAAGATGCAGAATAGGGGTTAATGCACCACATAACTCCTCCATCCCTTAGAGACTGGTCGTCTATTTGCTGCTCTTTGTTTTCGGTAACATTTAATGAATACCACTATACCAATGATAATAAATATAGTGTAGGAGGGCCAAACCCAATGTGGACTTCCAAAATTAGTTGAACTGTGTTCTTCAAGGGGGTCGATGTTGTCGAGTGCTAACTGATGTATTTTGTCTAGAGGTGTGTCTAAGACTGTCACACTTTTTGTTAGGTTGAGGGTGACATTGGATACTTGAACTTCTGGGAGTAAAAATGGTTGACCGGGAAGTTCGCCCTTGGTATTGCCATATGAATATGCTGCTGTGCTTATTTGGCAGCTGGGAGGTAGTTTGAAGAGATAACTACCCTGGAGAGAAAATATCTCACTGGTACCACATTTTGCCTGGATGCGTTCTCTGGTTGGGAAAATTCCAATATAGAACTGCTCATTGATTTCTTCTATAATCGGACGTTTTATTTCTGCTTTCACTTGTCGACAATTTGGAGGGATGATGTCAATTTTTAGAAGTGAGAAGATGCAGTCTGGTTCGGCTGACTGGTAGATTAACGTGCCTTCATTGCAAAGATAATCAGGATCCAAAAATTGGCAGGGGTTGTCTTCATATTGGTAAGATGTGTCGCCCATGGTAAGGAAGGAATTTTGAGGAATTATTATTGTGTTATTGGCAGTTGGTATTGGAAATAATCGAAAATGTGTAAACGAGTCAGAAAACACTAAAGGAAATTCTAATGTGAAAATTATTTTATCATTAGTTATTACTACTGAAGTCTTAACAACATCGTAATATTTTAAATACTGGATTTTCTTACTATAAAGTAACTGATTATCTGAATGGGTTGTTAACATTTTTTGGACAATAAAATCAATATCATCAAGCGAGATGATGCTTGTGTGCAATGTTCCTAACCGAGCAAAAGAAATGCAATTTTCTATTTCTGAAAGAAAGTAAAGCAATGTATCTAAATTGATTTTAATTTGATCGAGAGCATCTCTAATTTCCATGTAATTAGTAAATTCAAAAATTGTTTTGTTAAGTTCTGTCCTTATTATTTTTATTTTATCATCGATAATTTCTTGGTTAAGAGAAATTTGATTTATCGTTTCGTTAACGTTCTTGATGAGATTATTTGTAAGTGATAAATGTTTATTCGATTGATTGATCAAATTGTTTTGACTTAGCTTTAACTCTGAAATTGCTTTTTCAAGTCTTTCAGAATCTTCGTTGTCCATTAAACCTGTAAGTCCTTTCATAACAGAACCTAAACCATTAATTAGACCTCTTTTGAAACGATTTGATCTTGGATGGATGCTTAAAAATTTCGATTGGACAGTTTTTAATTCAAAATCTAAGTGGGAGTGAAAATTTTGAAGAACATAATTATAGGTTTCACTTAGGTCATTTTGGATGGTGGTTTTGATTATTTTATATTGGTTAGAAACGCTACTGATTTGCTTCTCTATTGGGGAAAGTTCAATAAAATGAATAAATATATGTGAACCTGCTTTTACTCTGGCTGATCCTAGCTTGAAGGGGAGGATTCCTGGATTTTTATTAAGATTCTGCACTGTTACCTCTTGGCAGTGGTATAGTCCTACCAGGAGACTCAGGGGTATCCTGTAACGAGGGAGTGTCTGATATTATTCGAGGTTTCTTGAAACTTTGTTTGTGATAAGTTCCGCTTGTCGTTGTTACAGTTTTGTCATTATTTCGCAATATTTGTTCCAGGTTGAAACGGGGTTTTAGTTTATCTCTAGGGTTTTCGTTTTGCATGTAAGCGGTTTGATTTTCGCGGTATTGTACGGGGTCCGTTCGAGTTTCGTTAGCTTTACCAATAACTTTTTCTTTGATCTGGTGTGATTTGTCGGCAATGATTTTATAGAGTTCTTTCATTTTTGTTCTGTGAGTTTCTATGTAATTATTCACAAAATATTCGTTAAGGTCTAAATCGAAAGGGTCTTGTCTGTCAGTTTCACAGTGAATAATATCTATTGGTCGAAATTTAGTGACTGAATGAATGGAGTGGTTATACCCTATGATTGCTCGATTCATGTTATCTACAAGGGATAAGTCATTTTCAAGTGAAAGGGCTCTAAGATGTTCCAGAAGGGTGGAGTGAAATCTTTCGACAGGGCCATTTCCATTATGATGATGAGCTGTTGTATAGTGCCAATTTATTTTATGAACTTTTGCAAAATCTTTTACTAATTGCCCAGCAAATTCTAAACCATTATCTGAAGTTATGTGTTTTGGGATTCCATGATGTGAAATAAACTTTAAGAGTGAAGTAATTATTGCAGGGTTATTATTAGTTGTAATTGGATAGGCTTGACCATACTTTGAAAAAGCGTCTAAGAAAGTACAAAACTTTTGTTGACGAACTTGGAATACGTCTATATGGACAATTTCAAAAGGTTTTGTGGGTGTAGGGGTTATTTGAAGAGTTAGATGTTGTGGGTGTCTTTCGTATTTACTTTGTTGACAAGTGTCGCAGTTGTTAACATAATTTCGTACGTCACTGTCAAGTTTAGGCCAGTAATAGTTGTTGGATTTTATTTGGGCGATAGTTTCAAGAATGCCACGGTGATTATTTTTCATTTCGTGGTTGTACTGAACAATTTCACGTTGTCTGTCAATATTTGTTATGTCTCTAAGTTTAGTGTTACATTTTAGAAGAGTAAATGTTCCACTTTTGAATAGTTTCGGGAAAATGCGGCACATCGTTTTATAATAAAAGTCTTGTGGGTCATTAACAATATAAAAAGCATAAGTATTTTTTGGAATTAGTTGATATTTAGAAAATTCTGTTATTTGGTCTATAAAAGTTTCTTTTGTTGTATATATAAAGTATCGAATACCTTTATTGGGTTCTCTAAAAATCATGTTGGCTCTAAATTCTGGTTGCGATTTTTCTTCTATATAAATTTGATTTCTAAAATGATTAAAAGGTTTTTCAGTTATATGTATAGTTTGAATGGGGTTTTCTAAGTTTGAATGTACAGTTTCATTTGAATCACTTGCTTCTCCGACTTCTTCACCAGTTTCAGTTTCTTCACTATCTCTCTCTTGATTCGGATTAGGGTTGTTTCTTTCTGATGTTTCGTCTTCTTGCTCCTGAATGTCACCGCCAGTGTTAACGATCATCGAAACATTGTCTGCAGGTTGTTCTGTTTGTGATTGTAGCAATTCTCTGTTAAATTCTCTCATGAATCCTAAAAATGGTATATCGGAATCATATTGTGCTTCTTCAGTTTCTGTTGGGTGAATTTCAATACGAGAGAGTGCATCTGCATTCAAATTCTTCTTTCCCTTCTTGTATATGACGTCATAGTCAAATTCTTCGAGTTTCAACCTCCAGCGTACTAACCGAGAAATCGGTTCTTTCAAGGACATTAACCACTGGAGCGGTTTGTGATCAGAAATTACGTGGAACTTGCGGCCGAAGCAATACGGTCTGAAGGTCTTGGTTCCCCAAACAATAGCTAACAACTCTTTTTCTATGGTGGAGTAATTTTGTTCCGCGCTGTTCAAAGCTCTTGACACGTAGGCGATCGGTCGATCATTAGCAATCGGTCCTTGCGATAAAATTGCACCGATTGCAAAGTTGCTTGCGTCGGTCGTTAAGTTAAAGGGTTTCTCGAAGTCAGGGTAAGCTAGTATGGGTTCGTTAGTCAAAAGGGTTTTACAAACTTCGAATGCTTCTAGGAATGTTTTATCATGAACAATTTTAGCATTTTTCTTTAAACACTGTGTGAATGGTCGAGTAAGTTTTGCAAAGTCTTTTATGAATTTCCGGTAGTACCCTAAAAGACCTAAAAATGATTTAATTTCTTTTGTTGTTTTGGGTATGGGGTATTTCATGATGGCTTTAACTTTTTCAGGATTCGGTTTAATGCCTTCTGGGGTCACTATATGTCCCAAAAAAGCTACTTCTTTCCTGAGGAACTCACACTTATCAAGCTGAATTTTGAAATTGGCTTCTCTTAATCGTTCGAAAACCAGCTTGAGATTCACCATGTGTTCTTGTAATGAACTACTGAATATGATTATATCATCCACAAAAACTAAACAAATCCGATTTAACAATCCTTTCAAAACATTTTCCATCACTCTCTGAAAAGTGGCGGGGGCATTTTTAAGGCCGAAAGGCATACGCACATATTCATAATGCCCATTTTCAACATTGAACGCTGTCTTTTGAATATCATCGGGGCACATCTCAATTTGATGGAAGCCACTCGCAAGATCAAGTGTTGAAAAGTATTGAGATCTTCCCAATTTATTTAGAATGTCAGCGATGTTGGGATTTGGGTAACGGTCGTCGATCGTTTTTTCGTTCACCTTACGGTAATCGACAACGATTCTCCATTTTCGAATTCCAGATGCATCAGGTTTTTTCGGTACGATCCAGATTGGGCTAGACCATGGGGATTCACTGGGACGAATTATTCCTTGTTCGAGCATGGAAGTTATTTGTCGTTCTACTTCAGGTTTATGAACGAAAGGGTATCTATATGATTTTGTGTATACCGGAATTTCGTCTTTAGTTAGAATTTTGTGTTTGATTTTGTTAGTAAAAGTAAGTTGGTCATTTTCTTTAAAGAATATGTCATAATATTTGTAACATAAATTAAGAACGTGTTTTTTCTCTTCTGTGTTCATATGGTTTGTTCGTAAAAGTTGGGATATGTCAGGTTTTTGTTGGTCGTATTCGTCAAAAGTAACAATATGAAAAATTTCAAAGTCATTTTCGTTCACGTTTTCGGTTTTGATAAAATTTTCTAAGGAAATGGTTTTTAACGTATCGCTTAAATTATGGATTTCTGCCAAGGCATAATTACGTTCTGCCATTGAATAACAACTTGGAATAAATAAACTATCCTGAAATTTTAATGGTGGACCATTCTCGGTGGTGACAGGAATTTTTATTTTAATTGCGGTATGCGGCTCTATTTCAGTGAAAAATAAAAGTTTTTTCTTTACTTCATAATATTCTATTGGGATAACTGTTGAATTTGTAATTAATTTTGAATTAGGAAAATCGAGTCGAATTCCTAATTTTTTCATAAGGTCATAACCAATTAAACCATTGAAATAACTATGGAATTTGAATAGGTAGAGTTTAATTTTTTCTGAAGAATTGAATTCTTTGAAAGCAGGAATTTCTATACAGTGATTTCTTGTGGTTGTTTGAAAAACGGAGGAAACAGTAAACGGTTCTTCTAAAATTGAATTTGAAAAATATTTTTCTGCAATATCTGGGTCTAAAAATGATTTAGTTGCACCAGTATCTATTAATAATTTTAACTTTGGAGTTCCTATAGAAATATAAGGTAAATCCTTTTTGTTGAAAATATTATGAATTTCTATGTAGTTTCGGTTTCTGGTGGAACCTCTTGAAAATTTGAGTAATCAAAATTTTCGTAGGGATGACACTCGTCATAAAAGTTTGATTGTTCCGAATAATCTAGATCGTGGCTCTGTTGTTGGTCAATTTCAGATTCAGGATCAGGATAATTTTCTGAAGATGTTGAGTTTTCCGCAATATTGTTTAGTTCTTCGAAAACGAAATCAGGGTGAGAATATTGTATAGGGCGGAAGTGAGAAGTGTTTGGCCGAATTGTGCCATGAGATATACCGCTCATTGGTGTTGGAGGTGGAAGATTTTGGGCTTGTTTTTGGGGTTTCCAAACATTTCTTGGTGGTCCAAAAACTTGTCTACCAGTAGGTAAACGTCGAGGTGGTGTATTTATAGGCTGAATATTGACTGGGCCTCTGGGGAATTGATTTTGCTGAGGAGCAAATTGATTAGGTTGCATGAATCGAGGTTGCATTTGAAAAGAAGGTTGAATATTTGGTTGAAATCGATTAAATGTTTGAGAAGATGCAATAGGTTTTGGTTGAAATTTTGTTGTTTAATTTGCTTATTTGAATCATTAGTTGAAGTAGGTTTCGAAAAAGAGGGCTGAGATTTTTGAAGATATCTAATGTGATTATCAGAAATCATGAATTGCTGTGCATCAATAAGTGAAGTTGGTTTCATAGATCTTATAACTGATCCTTGCGGTTCACGGAGGCCAGCTAATAAAATTGTCAAAGCATAGTCATTGAAAAATATTTTCTTACTATTTTTTATATTTTGATCAGTAATGTGTATATCTACATAATTATGAAGAGCACTTAAGGTATTAATAACTCTATCATAAAATTGAACTGAAGATTCATGTTGATTCTGTCTTAAAAGGCTAAGATCAAACATCAATCCAGCTTCATTTCTACGATCACCAAAATTTCTCTTAAGCAAATCTTTTATAGATCCCCAATCTTTAGATACACTAGAATTAAAAACATCACGTGCTTGTCCGGATAATTTTGAATAAATACCTTCAACTAGTCTTAAATTAGAAATGCCATTTAAATCAATTGGGTTCCAAAACATATTAATTAACCTATCAGCAATATCTATATATCTAGCTAAATCACGTGTATTTCCGTCAAAAACAGGAACTAATTCTAAATCTTTCATTTCAAATGTTGGTCTGTTTGCACCAACTTTTTCTGAAATTTGTGGCAAAGGCATGATTCTTGATGAATTTAAATTACTACTATTTACTAAACAGTTATTTTCCGCTATGGAAGTATTTTCTCTTAAATCTAAATTACTTTTACTTTCTTCTATAGAAAGATTCGAAATCAATTTACTTACATCTAACTCGATTTCACAGTTTTCCGGGATCGGAGACAATGGAGAATTCGAGGAGTCTGACATAAAAATATGGAAATGTAAAGGAGAGCGACTTACCAATACAATTTCATCCTTCGCTTGTACAGTTTGGAAGTAATCCTTTTTTGTTGAAAAAAGTCCCAAATAAATTATTTCACGCACGACACTGTATTTTCGATTACGATTGTTCGTTTCGAATTAATCGATTGAAATCGAATGGATTTATCACTTTGATATTCCTTCGAAATAATCCTGTTCGCAGCGCCAGTTAAATGTGTCGTTTTGAAAAATAACTTTTTAAAAAAGATTAAATTTTATTTAAGCGAAGTGTACAATAAGAATAACGGAATCAGACTGAACTACAAACAATGTAAAAGTTATTCAACTGTAAAAAATGCATTTGAGTAAAATTATTATTAAGTGAAATAGGATATCTTGCGTCCGGCTACTTCTAGTTGAAAGATGCAGAATAGGGGTTAATGCACCACATAACTCGCGTGTCGGCGCCGGCAATTTGATCAGTATGAATTTATAATTCTTGGTCGCTGGTTTTGGTAATCTGACTTGAATTTACAATATAGATTATTGTTAATATAAATTGTTTTATGTAATAAAAAGGATATCGAAAGTCTCCTATCTGCTATTTTTAGAAGGTCTGTGCTGTGGGACAAACGGCTAAAGTCCCACAGCAATAAAAACGTGACACAAAGTTTGTGGAATGAAACAGCAACTGAATTGAAAATACATAGTTTCCGTTATTATCACTAATTTCCAATATTTAATGAAAATTACAATATATATTCACGGGAGGACGAACTCGAGATCTTACTGCACAAAATTAGCTTCCTTACTGGCAAAACCAACGTTCTTTATGAACGTACCAGCGAGAAAACCGGCACCGGTATTCAGCGCCGAAAGTAGGCGCTGGTTTACCAGCTTTCTTTGTGTGTGTACCCTAAGGCACAGAAGAGGGCTTCATTAAATTTCTTTATATGACTAAGCTGCAATTAAACCCCTCAAATATTACACTGAGAGTTCTTCAAAATGAATTGTAACTACATGTTTACACCGGAATTCTTCTTTGAAGCAGGCAGTTGTGAATGTTTGTTACTTTAATTAACGCCTCATCTTCCAGTATCCAATTGAACGATATTTATGGAACTCCATTTATTTAAAAAGATATTCATTGATGAAATATACATCTTTATAAAGCTGCATTAAATATTATTGTTACTGTGCACTAATAAGGTAGGTTCTCCATATAAAAAAACTTAATTCTAACACATATTTAAAAATAAATTAGTTAACTTATTTTTTCTCGTTTTTTTTTCCTTTAAAGATAATCAATAAAAACTTTTTACAGCTTATGAGTTATTAAAAAAATAAATAAATAGAATTGGTAATCGAAGTGATTACTCCGCACAGAATTCTATCTCGCACTGGATCACATATTGCATATATTATCTGATTTTCAATTAACTAGAATGTTTTCCTGTGTATTGCGCGTTGACCTTCCTCGTCGAATTCTCTTTTTGACACCCACATTTTCTTGAAAGTATCTAACGATGCCAAGATCGATCCTCCGATCCATGTAGAGTACAACCTTTCTTGCGGAGCAGAGATCTGAAATATTTATCTTTATTAGAAAATTTCACACAAGCTTAAAATATCATTATTTCAACAAATAAAAGTATAGGGATAACAGAATTACTTCATGCCAATGTTGAGATATTATCTTTGGAACACAATTTTTTTACAAAATTCGGAAATTGTATTTTATCGCATATGGAACGCACTAGTAGTATTTTAAAATTCGAAATTTTGGAACTAAATTTTCAAAACTGCAACCTCAGAGGAGAAACACCATTAATGGCATAAAGGAAGGGGCTGTTATTGGTTTCATCATAACTTTAGTTTCGTAATGGTCTAATACCCAACGGTTTTATAATGTCTTGATCCCTTTTGTAAATTTACGCATTCAGTTACTTGTCTCAGGATGTATCAAATAAGGATATTGAATTTTTCCTAATGCAGAACGTCCTATACCACCAGCATTTCATTCTGTCCCTTATTATACGCTATACACACACAAATTGACTTCCGCACTCGCGGGATTTTTTGGTGAATCGAAATGTGGATTTCAAAATTTTAACAGAACTTTTACAACATATAAAGACTGAAGACTGTGAATCTGAAAGTTGAAGAATTGAGGAGAATTGTTTCTGAACCATGTTATTGTTGATGACATTCTATATTGTGAAAGTCTTGGTCTACTATATTCAACATGCGGTGCTTCGACAAAAACCTGAGTAGATGCAAAATATTAGCTGTTTAAAAACACTCCAGTGAGGTGCAGGGTCGTAACACGGGGCAGTTCCTGCCGAATTGTGACGATAAATTACACATTTATCTTATAACTTTTGGGGAAAACGTTTAATGCCTACTTTATTACCAGTGAAACTTTTTTCCTATGCTTTCCCTTAGTGTGCATTTATAAAGTATACTATTTTTCTTGACCCCCCCTTATGAAAATGCTTAATTTACGCCCCTGGTGAGAAGGAAGGTAATATGGGAGTTGGGCGATATCTAGATGAAACGACAGAAACAAAGAATAAAAAAAGCATTTGATGTGACGGAAAAAGTTACGTAACGAAATATAAACGATGCAGCGCTTTAACTATTATGGGATAGAGCCTCTGAGTAATGGCTTCACTTACTTGGCTCAGTATTGCCACATTATACCACATACTGTGTATGATGAAATTTAAAATTGCTGTCATCAAAGTCAGTTTTATTAATATGATGGTTCATAATAAAAACTACAAAGTAAGATGACAGGATCAAATAAGTACAGATTCAGGATCAGGTGAACCTACTCTTTACCAATTTGCAGTTCATTAAATATCAAGTGAAGAAAACATCTGACGTGAATGATCCAGTTGTACAAAATCCACAAATGTCACTAAGAATGAGCTCGTCGGGGAATTGAGGTCAACATTGGTATGCACGAAATAGTGAAGAAAGACAAGATTCATCCATACAAAATATATGTAATCCAAAAATCTATTGAAATTAACTATCGAACGTTTTCAACGCCAACGCGTCTAAGTCTTAAGTGACGAGGACATTTCAGTTTCAGAGGTTATATCAACAAACAAAATTTTCATTACTGGAGAATTAAAAAAAAATTCATAAACAGTCAATGCAGAGCAAAAAGTGACCATTTGGTGCGCTATTTTGGGACAGAAAAATATTCTCTCAGTTTGGTGACATACCCTGGCCTGCAATATCACCTGATATAAATCAATTTTGTCCTCTACCGGGATCAACCTACCACCCCTGCGCAACTACAAGAAAATATTTGAGGTGAATTTGTGAAATTGCCTAAAAGATGGGGAGAGTGCTTGCAAAATGAGGGACATTTAAGGTTCGTTCCAACAAACAAATTGGCGATACACAACCGATGATAATCTTCTTGCGCGGTGACGAGTTACCGTTTACAATGATCGGTTTTCCGTCGTGTTGGAACACGTCTTTAGAAAACATTAGTCTGAAAAAATAAAACTCACATTAATGTACATTTAATAAAAATATCGATAACCAATAAAGCTTTGTTCTTATTATGAATTTTTATTATCTAAGAAATTATCACCAAACACCTGGTATAAATTCTTTATGCTTACACATATGAATTTACACTCTTACTTAATGTTTTTACTGCAAACAACTATTGTTTATTTTGTTAACACATATAATATTTATTAACCTGTGCTCACATCAGAGTTAATTATGTATTTTGTTGAAATAAACTACAGTTCATGGAGAGTTTCTTTATTTTCGTAAAAGTCATTATTGAATTTATGTTTTTTTGGGAATGACATTAGCCTTGAGGAAAAGTCTTTATATTTCAAAATTTTCAAACCTCGTTGCTTGAAAGTCTGTATACTTCAAATAGTCCAAATGTTTCAAGGTCTAAATGTCAAATTGTGATTTACTAAATTTGTCATTATGAACTTTTTAATTTGTAATTTTCTTGTTCATTTCTGTTAAGTTATTACCATTGAAAAGGAGCTCTGATTTAGACCTTGACACGTTTGGATTATTTGAAATATACAGACTTTCAAGCAATTGTGGTGTTATCTGAACTATCTTTAAAAAAAAATCAAACCTGGGTTTTCCCTATTCAATAAGATCACTAAAACTTAAAACTCTTTGACATTACTTTTGACGAATGTACAATCTTATAAAAAAGTCACACCTAGGAGCACCACATAAATTCGGGTTTTTCCAAGCTGAATGGATCTTTATTATTTACAATATTACTATATTTTTTTGTGCGATCTGAATCTATGAAATACCAATAAATATGTTAAGTTAAATCACTTCATATTGTCAAACATGCTAATTCTAAAATGTCTTATAATTATAATTGAGAACTTTTCTATATGTATGGTTTGAGTATTCCCAATCAAACATTGCGAATAGGAAACAAAAACCTAAGCCTAAAAATGGCAGCCCAAAAAACTTCAATTAATAAAAGAACTGAGTTTGATATTCCTCTGTCATAGCAGAAGTAGGGCTGCAAGTTTTTTAAAAGAAAATAAAGAATATTTACTAATTAAGGTAAAAAAATAAAGTACAGCATCTGAAAATAAAGTATTTTTTATTTAACATTTTTTCATAAATATTTTTTGTTACTTCTCGCAACATCTAAAAAATATACGTTACTAAAGGAAGTATAACCATCTTTGCACTCAGTATCCATATTAAGATAGTATATAATATTGTATACATACAAAATTGTTATATTATTGCCTTCTAAGAATTTTACAGTTTTATTAAAAATATTTGAAATGAAACTACAAAAATGTAAGTAAACATCAAGCAAGTCATGAATATCATTGTTATTCAGCAACAATTAATTTTGTAAAATCACTGGGCAGTCTGCTCCTAAGCTCAGACAATAATTTTTATGGCTTTCCAATTTAACAATATTGTATCTATACATGGTAGGAGAGAGCCATCAGTCATTTAGTTCCTAGATGGCGTTTGAGTTCATGAGAATCTCCATCTATGAATTTCTTAAAATTTGAAGAATATTTATTTAAAAGTGGGAAAAATGAGCATAGATTAGCATTTTTGTTAATATTACAACAAAAGAATTAAATTTAAAAAAAATCGATTCAGGTAAAATAAAGAATTTTTACGTACTTTATTGCCTTGATAAAGTATAAAGTACGTTTTGCCGAAATAAAATAATATATTTTATCATAAAGTATGGGTGACAACCCTAACTAGAAGTGACAATCGAATTCTGGTATTTTCAGCGCTATCTATTCAAGGCCGATGGTCATATCAGGCGAGCAGTTTACACTGCGGCGGGTATTGAATCGACAGCAGCGAGAGAAATGAACAGCGTGAACAGTTTGGTTTAAATAGCATTAGTCATTTTGTTTTGTAAACAAGTGAATTTATTTTGGTAAAACAAAGACGTTTGGAAGCGAGTGTGAATATTAAAATACCTTTTTTTTATTTAAATTGATACATACCTTAATTTGAGTTTCTTTAGGTGCCATCTTCTTAATTTCTGACAGTAACCTGTCACCAAATCCTTTGAATAATGTTGATCCACCTGACAACACAATATTTTTGAAAAGAACTTTTCTAAGATCCAAATCTGATTTTTGAATAGAAAACATTAGAACTTCATGAAGACCTTCGCATTCTTCCCCAATTATGTCAGGTTTGAACAAAATCTCTGGAGCTCTAAATCGAGCTGGACCGATCTTGATGACATTGCCGTCCGGCAATGTATAATTTATTTGTTCTATTTCCACAGACTCTTCTTTGATGGGATTGTTTGATAAGTAACAGGCTTTTTCTTTTATGGTCCTTACAGTTTCAAACTCAGCAGTAGTACGGAAGATCAGGCCTTCTTTTCGCAACAACAACCTAAAATAAATAATGCTTTACCACAATATTCCTCTAATTCTCATTATTTAAAAACATACAAGTTTGGTTACTAAATTGTGAAATTTCAAGTTTATTTTCTAAATTTTCAAGAGGGCACCTGTCAGTTGTTTTTAATTACAAAATTGAATGAACCCTCTGAACTAAAAAAATGTTTGTTTTGATAATAAAGACTAAGTTTTATTTAAATGAAACTAATTTTTTGTTTGTCTTAATGATTAATTCAGAAAAAAAATGCTGCTTTATCTGCAAAGTTAATCAAGTAGTTCCTCAGGAGGGATCAATTATTAACTATGTGGATACCACAGAAAACTCAAGCACAAACATATAGATATAATCTATATAAAAGTGATCATTTTCAAAAGTGGAAAAATGCATGAAGATAAAATAAAAAATGAATATGTTTCATAACAACCTTTAATTATCTGTTTTGTAGATTTTTTGAATTAATTATATATTTCAAGAAACTTGAATAACTCAGTACTCAAAAATCTACAACTTAATTATTTTTATCACATTAGCCCATTGATATTACCTACCATGTCAAAGATTTACTGTAACATTCTAACAAAATATCTAGGATTTCACAGCTGGTGTGAATGGATAAATGTGGTTTACTGGCCATTTTACGATGGTCTAGTGAACATTTCATCTGCAACTATGAGAGAAATCTTAACAGCATGGGCAGAAATGGGACTTTGTACAATACCTGCCATGCTCCATTTGGAACAATGTTACCCCTCAATCAGTAATTGTATAAAATTTTAATACAATAAATTTAAAAAATCAAGATTCAATGATATTTAAAAAGTGTTATTCATGTAATGTTTGAAAGTATAGAAATTAAAACTAACAACTCTGCAAATATTGCAGTAATTAATTTAAAGAACTTATTGTAAACTATGTAATGTATTGAAAAATGGAAAATTAAAATAAACATGAGAAACAAAACAGTTTTTAAATAAAATAAGCTTGCTCTTCTGTGAGGTTGAAAACTTTAAGTTAGACATCTTGTAATGCCAACTTTATTTAAATAACTTTTTACCCCAGTCATTAGAGATTAGATTTTTAAGTGACAAAATTCAACAGCAAACTGCTTATGCCATCACATTAGTAATAGTTAATAGACCATAATTGATTTGATTTTAACAGCAAACTCGAAGAAGTAAATTATTTAAACAATAGAAACCCATAAAAATGTGATTGTTTTGTTTTTTCCTTGTGTTATGAAAACTTATGGAGAAATCGTAATACCCTCAATGGAAAAGTTGTAAGGAATCGGAAAACCTTTAAAATGGCATTTACAAGTCCCGATCGGAGGATTTTTCGCTGAGAAAATCGAGAAAAACTGATAAAAAATTACTTTTTTATAATTATAACTTTGTTATAATAAAACTGCAAAGTTAATTTTTCACTCAATGATAGACTGCAATGTTAGAATTAATTAAGCTCAATATGGATTTTCTGGGATAAGTAGTTTTTGCAGAGTGCGATATTTTGTGATTGGTACCATATTAACTGCATTTGTCTGATAGGGATATACCAAATACATTTTGAAAGCTCCTGTCAAGTCCTTCAATTTGTATATCTTGGATTTCTGTTGAAACGATGTAAAAGTGGTTAAAAATGCTTGTGAAGAAAATGTGGAGGGGTTGGCAGCTAATTTAGGGGAAGTGTATGTGAAGGGTTGCTGACTATTGGGGTGAATTTACCTCAAGGATGCCAGTAAAACTTGAAGTTTTCGATGCAGTAATGGAAAATTCTGATTCTATTTTTTATTATCATATATGTCTTACACAATTAAATATATTATCACTAAGATGTAACCTTGAAAGTCATGAATGGCATGTCCAAATAAGTAGAGTCACTGAAGTAGACATTAATGTCATTATAATGTATTGAGCATTTTATGTACTGGAACATGCAATTTATGCAATTATTTTCAAAATATCCTAATGGGATTCTTTTAATGAACAAAAAGATTGCTCAGTACAAAAATATTTTAATTCTTGACATCAATTGAATAAAACTGTGTATTAATCTAAAAAATCTTATATTCTGACATATCTACAGAATTATACTTATCGAGTTAAATTGAATAATAAATATGTTACCTTAAATATCTAGACACATCTCTTCCAGCAATGTCAGCTCTAATAATGCTATGTGGTAAAGCAAATCCTTCATAAATAGGCACTGAATGTGTTACTCCATCTCCTGAATCTAGTACTACACCTGTAGTTCTCCCAGTTGAGTATCTAAAATTAGTTATTTTTACATTTTTTACAGATATTTGGAATCATTTATTTACAAACTAAGTACAGCTTGCATAGAAATAAACAAAGCTGGAACATTGAATGTTTCAAACATTATTTCAGCTGCCTTTTCTCTATTAGGCCTAGGATTTAATGGTGCTTCAGTTAACAAAACTGGGTGTTCTTCTGAAAATGTTGATAGCTGATCTTTGCTGTAAATGTAGCTCCATATTTTTTCCATGTCATTCCAGTCTGTTACAATTCCATGTTCCATAGGGTATTTAATGGATAAGAGTCCTCGATGTTCTTCAGCTTTTGGTCCAATGAAAAGATCCCCTTCCAATGCTCCAGCCATAACACGAACATGTTTTGGCCGACCAACACTGCAGTTAAGATATAGTATATTACATATATAGTATTTGACAAAAATAAATACATGCTACTTACTAATTTGGGAACCTGCATTTTGGGATTTGACCACCAGCAAACCCTGCTTTGATGACCCCAGTACCCTAACAATGTTAGAAAAATTACAGAAGTGAAATAATATTTTGTGATAGTACTTACATTATCTATAACTACCGGCTGATTCACAATTACATCATATGCTTCCATTTTATATAAAAATAAATTATTTCACACGCCTATTTATTACTGTAGACTGATACTGACAGATATGTCAAACTTAACCGGAAAACTGTCATTCAAATATTATTTATGAATTCGTCTTCTACTTAGCTATTCTGTAATAAGCTAAGAAAAACTGTTAACAATATAGAATCCAATTATATAGTATATTACAAGAAATTTATATTAATTTCTGTATTAGTACAAATTATTATTAAATATAAACGTCATATGCTTACTTGTTTTAGAGAGTTTGATCAATTTTGTTGTTTAGAGTCTATCAAGAGGTTCTATACTATAGTATTCTTAGAGTACTTAGATCATTTACCATCTAGATATAGCCTGTCAACCATAAAATCAGGGCAACGCTAGAAAGAGAGGGCAACAGAGACAGTAAGAGGCTATTTCACTTAGTGGGTGGATGGTCGGTGGACGCAGCCAATGAACAACATGCTTTATTGGAAGCAGCTCCCAACCGAGTGAAATAGCCTCTTGTCCTCTCTATTGCCCTCTCTCTCCTTAGTCTTACCACGACATTTGTGCACTGCAGGCTATCTCTAGAAAGTAAATGCTCTAAGTTAGAGTATTAGCAGTGAGTAATTACTCACTGAGTATTAGTCATTCACAAGATTCAGAAAAAAGGTTGTGCTTCTCAATTTTTCAGTCAGAAATATTTCGTGGTAGGCATAAAAATATAGACGTTCATATGAATGTAAATGAGCTTTTTAATAGATTGCTACAAGTTTGCTAATTAATTAATTAGGTTTTTTTCTGGGTAAAACAAAGTGCCGTTCCGTTTCTACTCAGTTTGTTCTGTGGTCATTAGTCATAACATAACCTCATTGCATTAACTAACTGTCAACCTCAACAAGTGTAAATGGGAGTTGTTTTTTGAAAAATATAATATTTTGCTAATTATATATATCTCAGTCAATTTATTTTGAGACATGGACTCGAACTGGCCTTTAACACTGACTGCTGAATTGCACAAAAAATATCTAACAAGAATGTTAAATTGTAAAATACCCCTTGGTTCCTTAGATTCAAATAGGTATTTTAGAATTCTGAAGGAAATATAATGTAGCTTTAATTATTTCTTGTTCTTGCAGGCCAGTATTAATGTATTTTGCTGTAGCTGGTTTAGAAGTATTAAATGAAATTGAAGCTTTAAAACCTGATAGGATAAAGTCAATCATTGACTGGATTTATTCATTACAAATTAATAATAAGTTCAGTAGTGGTTTCCAAGATTCAACATGTTTGAATACTAAAGAAAATAAAGGTCAACCAGTTCCATATAAAAGAGCACATACTGCAAATACATATGCTTGTTTAGTTACTTTACTGACATTGGGTGATGATTTGTCCAAAGTTAATAGAAAACAAATTATTAACAGTAAGGAGATTAATTTTACAAAATATATATCTATATAGAATTCTACATACTTTACATATTTTTTTAAGGTCTTAAAACACTTCAGTTAACTGATGGGTCTTTTAAGGGAGCCTTGGAAGGTGTCGAGAGTGATATGAGATTTGTTTACTGTGCAGCCTGCATATCGTATATTTTAGATGACTGGAGTGGTGTGAATGTTGAACTTATGGTTGATTTTATTTTAAGAAGTATAGTAAGTACATAAGTTTTAAGTATACATTTTAAAGAGTTTTTGAGTAATAGTAAAATATTATATTTAGGTTTAGATATATTTATATTTAACACCCACTGTTCAAATAAAATGTAGGTATTATTTTGTTATAAAGGTTGACTCAATTGAAAAAATACATTACAGGAACATGAACAAAATTGAAATTTTTGCAACAGAATTAGGCAATTCATACTGAAAGTCACTATAAACAGTGTCAACTTAAAATTTTGCAATAGATTCTGTGGATTCAAAAATTTACAAATATTCACTTTCAATGCTTTTATTTTTAATAAAATAAATTCACTGTTTACAAACACACTTAGTAATAATAAATACAGCTGTTTACTTCATTCACTCTTGATTCATCACACACCACATATTTTAAACTACTCAACTTGTACAAACGTCGTTTTAAATAGCTAATGTAGAAAATACCAGAATTCAATGATTATTGCTGATTTGTCAGAGCGTATTCAAGAACCTTATCGAAGTCATTATAACTTCTATCGAAATTTCAGTTGTCTTTATCGAAACTATTAATTTAAAAGGTTTCGTAATGCTTTTACAGGTATTAAATGAATTTTATAACAATATGAAATAAAACTATTTTCCGCCAAACCTCATCAAAATATTATGTTAAAAAATAAGAAAGTTCAGTTGTAAATTTTAAAATGATTAGTACAATTACCTGTCAACATATCTGCAGTGCAGTTTAAGGATTGTAAAATGTTTATTGCAGATTATAATCTACCAAACATTTCCTGGAATAATGTAAATTTAGGACTGACAGCCACCTACCCAGAGGGTAGTCCTGCTCTGGCCCTAGTGAATAGTTTTAATTTTTTAAATCTATACCAATTAAATTCAATTACAAATAGTAGATCTGCTCAATTAGATCTCCTGTTCTCTAACACAAGTGACACAATTGCCTGAAAAGCAGTTGATCCACCATTCCCAGATAGCATTCACCATAGCTCTATTGAATTTAATATATCTTTAAGTGACTTTGACAAAAAGGTAAGTTACGAAGAATATTTCTTTGACTTTAAAAATGGCAACTACTTAGAAGCCAACTACTTCCTGGCAAACTTAGATTGGTATTAATTATTTCTGGGGAGAGAAATAAACGAATCTGTTGAAATTTTTATGGGTACCTTGTACAGAGTTTTGAACTTGTTCATACCTATTAAAAAATTTAAGACATCAACCTTTCTGTTGTGGTTCAGTGCAGAGCTTTGATCTCTAATTATAAAAAAAAAATGCTCATAAACAATATAAAAGCACAGGTAATCCTATGCTTTATAATATCTTTGCTGAATTACGGGATAGATGTGCAATATTAGAGTCAAAATGTCATACAGAACATATTAAAAGGATTGAGGGTAATTTAAGAAATAATCCGAGGTCATTCTGGTCATATGTTAATAATATTAAAATATCATATGGTCTCCCACTATGTATGACAGACAATGGATCAGAAAGTCAGAACACTGACCAACTCTGTGAACTCTTTGCCTCATACTTTTCCACAGTTTACTCTGACAGTCGTTCTGAAAATGTAAACTATGGCGATTTTCTAGTATCAATTGATGTCCAAAATTACAGTTTTTCAGTTAGGGACGTTTATGAAGGTATAAAAAACCTGCCTTCAAAATTTACCACAGATCCAGACGGTATACCGTCATTTTTCCTGAAGAAATGTATTTGTACAGTATCAATACCTATTACAATAATCTTTAACTTATCCCTAAACACAGGTAAATTTCCCGATTTCTGGAAGCTAACCCATCTTAAACCAATTTATAAAACGGGCCCTAAAACAGAGGTCAAAAACTACCGGGAAGTCTGCAATCAATCTGAGATCCCTAAACTTTTGGACAAGCTTGTATGCCAACGGTTCGCATGGGAAGTCAATCAAATAATCAACCTAGAACAGTTTGGATTCGTCAAGGGAAGGTCGACTGAAACCAATCTAGTGTGATATCAAAATTTTATACTGAGTCAGGTGGAAAAGGGAAGTTGAGTCTGTCTATACTGACCTTTCTAAGGCATTTGACAGGGTTAACCATGATCTCCTCATCGTAAAATTGAAAGCCTTAGGTATTAGGGAACCGCTGCTATCTTGGTTTAAAACCCTTATTAAAGGCAGATCTCACATGGTGAAGATTGGTAGTTCAGTCTCAAGGGAAATACATGCCCTGTCTGGAGTACCACAGGGGTCCCTATCCTTTTCAGCCTCTTTATGGTTGACCTTAAAACCTGTCTACCAAATAAGAGCCCTTTCCCGATGTTCGCTGATGACGTAAAGTTGTTCAGATCGGTTGATACCTTAGAAGATGCTTTACTTCTCCAACAAGATATAAATCACTTTTCTTATTGGTGCAAGGTTAATAAAATGAACCTAAACATAAAAAAATGTTGCCAAATATCATTTGGTAGAGGACTAAACCCCATCACCTTTCAATTCCAAATAGAAAACAATAATCTTAATAATTCTTCAGAAATCAAGGATCTGGAAATCACTTTTGATCGTAAGCTATCTTTTAGATCACATATAGAAAATATAACATCCCGTGCCCTAAAGATTCTGGGATTGATTATTCATAGCCTTCTGCTTTCGCTTCTAGTTACTCGAGTAACTAGAAGCGAAAGCAGAAGGCTACGAGAATTATGCCAACCGACCTGAAGAGGGCAGATGTGACTCTGCCGAAACGTCGTCATTTTACCATCGATCCCGGCAGGGATCAGTTATCAACTACGCGGATGAATTCCCGGAAACCACCTAAAACATTTAGTGCCCGCGAAAACTTAAAAACAAATATATATATATATATATATATATATATATGTACTCTGTGTAAATGGTCTTAACCGTAAATAAATAAACAATATGTATAATGGGTGTTCTTTATGATTGTTTGTGGATGTGAATAGTTAGGTATATTGGAATTTTTTGCTTTTGTATAAAATGCAATCATCATGGTATAAATTATTTCCACCCTGATTTTCTTGTTTCTAAAATCTTCAATTGCTTATTTCAAGATCTAATTGTAATATTACTTTTGTAGTCATATGATGGAGGAATAGGGCAAGGTCCAGGACTAGAATCGCACTGCGGATCGACGTTTTGTGCATTAGCTGCACTCTCCCTCAGCAATAATCTCGACAGACTGACCCAAGCACAACTGGAAGCTGTACGTCGATGGCTTCTCTTTCGTTATGATAGAGGATTCAATGGTAGACCGAACAAGCCAGTTGACACTTGTTATTATTTTTGGACAGGTGGTTCCCTTAAGATACTGGACGCCTACGAATTTATTAGTGATGAATATAAGAATCAGTATGTTCTTATGGCTCAAGATAGAAAGGGAGGATTTTCGAAATATGTCAATTCTGTCCCAGATCATATGCACACTTACTTAGGCTTAGCTGGATTAAGTCTGATGAATTTTACGGGACTGAATAAAATGTTTACTGAACTGAATATAACGCAGAAAACCTATGAACGTTTAAAAGATATTCAGACTAGTTGGAGATAATTTTTTAGTATTTACAAAGACAGTGTTTATTCTTATTGATATCAAACTGTGAATATTTTTTATTTTGTATAATTACAATATATAATAAATGTTATAAGAAGCTTTTTTTTACTTTTCCAAAAAGTACAAGTAAACTTTTTCTGTGTTTCTGCTTGTTTTAAATCCAAATTTCACCAAATTTAAATACCAGTGTTTATAAAGTTTTATGATAAAAAACTAGTAAAATTTTTTGTAAGCAAATCAACAGCTTACCCACAAGCACATAAAGAAATTTTTAAGTAAACAAATTTACACTTTTTAGGCTCTTGAGGAGTTCAACAAAAAATGTTTTATTCTTAACTGTTTTGATTGGAACTTGGTTTGCCATAATTACCACCAACATTACACTGAGGACAAATCAGAGACTGATTGCTAAAGACAAACATATTCACCAGAAACAAAGTGTTGTAGGCCAGAAAATTCATATATATATATATATATATATATATATATATATATATATATATATGAATTTTCTTTCAAATAACAAGAACCAAGCTGGATTCCTTTTTTTAAATGAATATTGCATTTATGATTTCATTATCTGATTACCAACTCACAGGTGAAATCTAATAAAAAATGTAGAAAATGTTGAAAATATGAAAAAAGTCCAATTACTGAAATTTAAAAAAAGTTCAAAATGGCCAAAGAATGTTTAAAATCTAAGATTTCAAAAATGCCAGAATTATTAAAATTTGTAAAATATAAAAAATTTCAAAAAGGTCAAAATAATGGATCTCCAAGTGTCAAAATCCCCAAAAACTTCATAAATGTATAGCTTTACAAGTTAAACAACTAACACTGTATTTTTAGAAACAGTTGGACACAAGATGTCGCCATACAATGCTCATAAAAGATGTTTAAACTGTTAACACAAAAAAATATAAAAAAATTTTGAAGGTGTGAAAAACAAAAAAAAAAGTGTGTTCAAGATAAAAATGTCGGATTCGCTGATTCCCTTTCAGTTAGAAAGTTGAAACATATTCTTAACAACAAAAATCCTGTAGTCATTTACAATTTGTGTTTCAGTGTGAGAAGTTTAATAAGTAACTGAAGTTCCAAAGTGTGCTGTGAGAAAAAGACTAAACTAATGTAGTCGCCGCAAGGTAAGCAACAGTTGTATTTCTCATCCTTGAATAAGCCCCATACAAGTGTGGGTGAAATGTGTGAAAACTTTGATTATGTGTTGGTGAAGATATATAAATTAATTTGAAAAAATAATGCCGTCCAAATCCAGAAAAAGCAGAATCAGCTAACTAGTTATAATGTAAATCCAATAACTAATATATAGAAAATTATGCCTAGATCTGTTTATTATCAACTTGCATTTATTTATCTATACATATACAAATATATTACATATTCATACTATGTAGGCAGTTTTTTATTGTATATATATTTTTTATTAACACTTGACATGTTTCAACACTTATGTTGTCATCAATTGGAGTAATTTGAGTCATTAGATCCATTTTAGATAATGATAAATCAGTGTTGAATATGCATAAAGGGCTGAAAATAGTTCAGTGTAACAATTTAAAAAATATGTTTGTTACACCAAATGTCCCCCAACAACTCCAAACTCTGCTAAGAGTTTCTAATAGTTTCTGCATCTCTCAGAACTTTATTTAGTCTTTTTCCAATTAATTTTGGATAAACTTTGTTTTTAATTCTAAATTCTTTACTTTGATGTGAAACAGCTCCATTCTGAAGCTGGAATTCACACATTTTTCTAAGAGGTTCAATTAACTTCTTTTGGTAAATATCATCATTCTCCAAGATGGATAATGTTATTGCTGCAGTTTCCACTGTACTAAGACAACCATCAGTTGGTTGTGTTCTTATAATATAATTACTAACTTCATTCGTCAACAATTTTATTTGTTTTAATTTATGTAAAAGCACACTTCCTGTATATATGGCCTTTGCTTGTGGCCAGGTCCCATCAATTAATACAATGTTATATGAATTATGTGATGTGTTCACTTCTCTAATATCCATAGCTGTGGGGCTAGGGTACAAAAGTAATGTATTTGGGGTAGATAAGATTGTTTCTAATTCTTGGTGTTGTCCTGGAAATCGTTTTCCTTTGAATACTAAACATTTACTGGGTTCTAAGCCTAAATGCAACATTGTTGATGTTCTAAGGCACCTCTTTTCTTCAGCTGGATGTTGTAGTAGTATTATTCTACTTTTAGGTGACAAAGGTGGGTTTGGAATTGAACTACAGTAACACACTGATGATGGTCGACTACAAAATTTGTTTTTATAGTAATTTGAAATAAAAGTTTCAGGTTAATTCATACTGGCATTTATCACAGACTGTTCTCATAACGGGTGGATCAGCTGGTAACGAAGCTAGATCTTCGAAAATTTCTACCTCACTCCACATATTTGTTAATTAATGCATCCCTATGACAAAAATACTTATATATACATTTATATATTTAAATTAGCTAAAATAAGGTTAATTTTTGACACAGAGCAAACAATAACAAATTCCACAATTCTATTACCCATTCATAGACATACTTATAGACTGAGCACATAAGTATTTCTACCTTAGAGCATGTACTTATAGTTAGCCTGCAATGCACAATTATAGTGGCAGCAGAGACAGTAACAGGCTATTTCTATTGGTGACTCGAAGCAGCTAATGAACAACATGCTGAACGTATTTCATTTTTCATTAGAAGCAACTCCCAACCTCTTTTACCTCTCTTTTTTTTAGTCGTACCACGATATTTATGCATTGCAGGCTACCTGCATATAGTACAAGCTCTAAGATTTCTACATGTATAACATGCTCGAAAGGTATAACTATGAAATTTTATAGGACTATAGTTATAAACAAACTTTGTATTGTTGTTACTTCAATATTATAATACATAATTACATATCAACTTGATAATATATTCAAACTATATTTTACGGACAAGTGTATTTTTTAAACCAACCGTCACGTAATGCTAAAAAGAAGGGCTTCGACCGTGTTATGCTCGAAGGTCTATGGTACATACTAAATAATAAAAACACGTCAACTATCAATTATTATTCCAGTTGTCAACTTGACAACAAATTAACCATAGTTTGCCAGTATATTAATCTGCATTGAAAATTAATTTTTTTAACTAAAATGGGTGACTATATTAATAATAGTAATCAGAATGATTTTTATTGGCAACAACCAAATCAAAATTCAGGAGTGAATCAAAACTTTTATGAACAAGACTACTCCCAATTTGGAAATCAACAACTTGGTATGTTATTTCTACCCCTTTTTGCAATTTATAGTTATTGTTACTGTTTTAACAGAGTTCAATACAAATGACTACAGCCAGCAGAATTTCTCAAATTTTCCACAGATGTTAATTCCAACTCAGTATGATGACATTTCTAAAGCTCCTGTTGGCACTGACGAATTTGATGAGCCACCTCTTTTGGAAGAGCTAGAGATATTCCCAGATCGAATTTTAGAGAAAGTTTTGGCAGTGTTAAATCCATTAAGAGGTCATGGACTTACTGATGATGCTGAATATTTAACAAAAGAGTCAGACTTAGCAGGTCCAATATCGTTTTGTTTACTTTTAGCAGCTAGCTTATTTATAGCAGGGAAAAATGCTCATTTTGGATATATTTATGGCATCTCTATGATATCCAGTATTTTAATGTATTGTTTGTTATCACTTATGTCATCTTCTGACGGTACATACACTCTAAGCACTGTGGGGAGCATTTTAGGTTACTGTTTAATACCAATTGTGGTTTTGGCAGTGGTAGGGATATTTTTTAAACTCAGTGGCCCTATAGGATTAATATTAGGGATTTTAGCCATTATTTGGTCAAGCATATCTGCTTCAAGACTTTTTGTTGCTGTTTCTGGAGATAAGCAACAACAACCTTTGATTGCATATCCTTGCATGTTAGTCTATGGAATATTTATTTTGTTAGTTTTATTTTAGTTATTTAATGAAATATACTTTTCAACTTCATTTTAAAATGGTTTTGTTTACTCTGTTATCTCAATAAAGCTTAAATTCTGGATGTTTTAAATACACATTTTAAGTTAAACATATCTGCAATCAAAACTACTTAACAATTTGGAACAATATTTTCCATTTAAACACTACAACAAAGTAAGAAACCAGTAGAAATTGTCTAATATTTGCTCAATATATTACAATTTGAACATTTGAAGTATATTGTAGATTTGTAGATTTAGTTAGTCTACTAATTAATATTAATCTATTTAAATATTGATAGTTTGATTTAATTAGTAAAGAATTAGGCCACACTTTATTTTTTCATATTTATTTTTAAACATTAAACAATTTTTAACAACTATTAAAATAATTTTTAAATGAAGAGTGTTATTAATGTGACCCTAAACTAATTTGACTAAGCTTTTTCTGGACATATGTTTGAATATTTTCGAATGTTCCACCCCGTCCCTGCCTCGTGACACCCTTGAAGCAGACTATGTGCATGAAACAGCCAATATAAGCCTCAAACCTTGGTAAGTTTTCTTCACATTTCTGTGTTTGTAACCCAAGTAAACCTCACTAAAAGTGTGGTTGTCATTTAATAATAATAATAGCTTTTATTTCCCAACAGTTTCCCATTTACAGAGCAATTTTACAATGAAATAATTCCACAATAAATAGTAAATTAAAGAATAAAAATTAAGAAATCTTAATTTAAAATATGAATCTAAAAATATTAACAATATAGAAATATTAAACTAAAAATTAAAAAATATACTTACTAATATAGATAATAATATAATTATTTGGCCTTTCATTCAGTTCCACATGATTGGCTTATTCAGGTGCTGAAACTCTATAAAGTAAATAATTGTATTGTTAAAAAATAACCAAAATCTTTCTGAATGAAGCTGACTGTTCGATACAAACCGACTCTATCCCAATCAGAAGGGGTATATTCCAGGGAGACTCCCTTAGCCCGCTGTGCCATGAAACCACTCTCACACAAACTGAACGCGACTAACTTTGGATTCAGTCTCAAACACAACAACATACAAGCACTAAAGATAAACCATTTGTTATACATGGACGACTAAAAGTTGATGGCAGCTACGAAACAACAGCTGCATGAAATGCTTAAAATAGTAGAAGGGTTCACCAGTGACATCCATATGCAATTTGGCCTAGACAAATGCTGAATTATCAATATAGTAACAGGCAAAATACAGCAGGGGCCCTATGAAATGAGAGATGGCACCTCAATTGAATCCATGGAGGAAGGCCATACTTACAAATACTTTGGAATAAAGCAGGCTCAACGATTTGATCATTCCACCATGAAAAACGACCGATCAACAGAGTTCTATAGAAGGGTAAGACGACTGTTGAAAACTAAGCTTAACAGTAAAGATCTGTTTCACGCTATTAACACCTACACATGCTCAGTACTCAGTTACTCATTTAGCATATTTAAATGGTGCAAGACTGACATTGAATAACGACAACGGAAAGTTCGAGTTCTACTAACAAAAGCTAAAAGCTCAAAATCGCCATCCAAAGAGCTCTGTCGAACGTACAACGTTGCCACGGTATGAAGAAGGAAGAGGATTGGCAGATATAGGCAAGTTACGTGATCAACAAATTTCTAATTTGCGTAATCATTTCCAGAAACTCGCAGAATTTTCTGATCTACTCAGAGTCATATGTCAGGTTGATGACTCAACACCTCTGCGACTGACAGAACAACAAGTTCAAGGATACTACCACACAACTGATCGGAAACTGCTCAAACGGAAAGAGAAGCCGCTTCATGGAAGACATATAAATGACGTCAATCAAGATTACAGTTCAGCGTCGAACTACTGGTTGATTTCTGGTCATATGTTTCCTGAAACGGAAGGCTTTATATTGGCAATCCAAGATCAAGTAATTCCAACTAAGAACTATCTAAAGTACATCGTCAAAGACCCTTCTATAAACAGGACAGATGCAGATATGGTTGCCAAACATCTGAATCTATCCAGCATATCACAGGAGGTTGCCAAGCGTTCGCTGCAACTGAATACAAAGAACGACACGATGTTGTGGCAAAAATACTGCACCAGCAACTAGCGCTGCATGAAACTCGAGCTATCACAGTCAGTAAGAACTATATATACAAACCAGAATCTATTTTAGAAAATAACAACTACAAACTGTACTGGGACCGGACGATATTGACCGATCGGACTGTTGCTCACAATAGACCAGATATAGTTTTGGTAGATAAAGTCTCTAGAAAAACAACATTAATTGACATAGCAATCCCTAACAACAATAATATAAATATTAAGCAGGTTGAAAAAATAGCCAAATACAGGGATTTAGAATTTCAAATACAGAGACAATGGGACATGAACAACACTCGAACGGTACCAATTGTTATGTCAACAACTGGTACATCTATTAAACAATTTGAAATACCTAGGAATAGACGAACATCTTTACCAGCTGATGCAAAAAGCCGTCCTGTTAGGAACAGCCCGGACGGTCCGAAAATTCATGGGAAACTGCAGCCACGACGCACACCACGGGCCTGATAACCTGGCAAGGGCTCCCACAGAGCTAAACCCTTTTGATATATAGTATATCTGGGGTTTAGTGAATTTTCCCCTAAAGGTACGCTATGCGTGTCTTAGAGCCCGAAACGTTTGGAATATACAGCAATTTTCTTAACTGTGGTGTTATTTCCCACGAAGTACTTAGACATTGAAAAATATGCCACAAATATCATTCAGGAAACAACAACAAGCATTTCTCAAATCATGTAAGTTGCATGTAAAAATGTCACAAATATTGGATATCTTGTTTGCATTTCTGCACATTAAATGCAAAGGTGATTTTCACAATATTGGTGTTTTACATAAAAATGTATAACTTCGTCTCGAGTTCAATCTAGGAGCTAAAATATTAATTTGAGATAGTAGTTGCGGACAATTCACACTACCTTTCAACAATTCATGTAGAAATGTAACTGATGCTTGACATCTACGCCAACGACACAAAGTCAAATCTATAAAACAAGTTCAGATAGTTGCTTCCTTTTGGTGGATAGTGTCCCATTACTTTAAAGTTTAGGAATTCAAGAACTTTTTCTGCACTTTCTCAATAGCATATTGTATGTATTTTGGGTTCCAAATGATGCCTCTGTACTCCAATTTTGACCTTACTAGGCTAATGTATAAGGCAGATGTGCCGAGGGGTTGTCAAAATTTCTACAGTTCCTATATATAAATCCATAAGTACGATAAGCATAATTAACGGTGATATTAATATGATCATTAAACAAAAGTTGATTGTCAAAATGGACTCCTAGATCTTTGATTGTATTCGTGCGCTCTAGTACAATATGGTTATTTGAGTATGGATGGTATTTTTATGACAATACGTTAAGATCTTACATTTGGATATATTTAAATACAGTTGATTCTTCTTGCACCACATCAATCTGCTTTTGTAATTTAGTGCAGTCCTCTGGGGCAGAGATCGACATATATATTTTTAAATCGTTCGCAAACAGTAATTTGTTACATTCTAAAACATTGCATAAATAGTTTATGAATAATAAAAATAATAGTGGTCCCAAATTTGATCCTTGGGGAACTCCACTTGTTGCAAGATAAATGTCTGAACAATAACCATTGTAAAATACATATTGTTTACGTTGATCCAAGTAAGATCTTATAAGTCCCAGATAGTTATCACAGAAAACCAAACAAGTTAGCTTACGTAGAAGTCTAGAATTACTCACTTTGTCAAAAGCTTTCGAGAAGCCCGTATGGACTACGTCAACCTGCCCTCTATTATCTAATTTCTCACAAAGATATTGACTAAATGTAGCTAAGTTGCTAACTGTTGATCTAGAATTCATAAATCCATGCTGTTGAATAGATAATATATTCTTAACTGACTGGTAAATCCGACGATAAAGCACAGTTTCGAAAACTTTTGCAAAATTGTTCAGTATACATATAGGTCTATAATTAGTGACATCTTTCTGATCTTGAGCCTTCTAAATATTACAAACTTTAGCTATCTTCCAGGTATCCGGAAATACGAAAGTCTTTAGAATCAATTTGAAAATAATTTGTAACGGGTAGTAAGACCCGCAGACAATTCTTTTATTAGAAAGAATGGTATTTTATCGGGACCAGAAGTGAACTTATCTTTTAATTTTTTTCCTGCAACTAGAATTTCTGTTTCAGTAATAAATTCGCAGCTAATAACTGACAAAGTATTAGAATGGAGATTTAAATTTATATATACAGCATCGTTTTTAATTTCGGGAGGGGATACACTTTCAAAATATGCCCGGAATGCATTTAAAATTGATTGAGGATTGTTTAGTGTTGTATAACATATTTCCTGGAATTCTAGAAGACTTGTTTTTCTTATTTACAAATGACCAGAGGTACGTATGGTTATCTTTTAAACTAGTTTGTATGTTATCCAAGTACACTGTGTTTGCTTGTTTCATTTTGTGTTTAATTAATTGTCTTAATTTCCTAAATTTCGTATAACCAGTATTATTACTACTTTGCTTCAGCTTCCTATGTATCCTTGCTTTGTGTTTAATAAGTTTTATGATTTCACTTGTATACCAGGTAAGATAATTAGGTTTGAGATTTGTATATAAAGGAACATGTATATCAAGGATTTCATAAAACTTATCATAAAACTTTTGCAAAGCGTCGTCACAGTTTGAAGAATTTTCCAGAAAATCCCAATTTACATTATTAAACTCATGGTACATCGTCAAGTAGTTGGCACGTTTGAAGTTGTAGTTTTTTGTACTTACATTACTGTTAAAATTAGTTTGTTTTACAAATATCCCATTAGGTTCAATAGTCAATGAAGCATGATAAGCATCTTCATTTACAAGAGTAATACATTCTCGGTTTACTGCACAATCTATATTAGAAGATTAGATTAGATTAAGTCTAACAATTTGCCATACTTATTGAAACTGTTATTAAATTGTTTTGCTTGTAGAAAAGATAATAAATTATTAATTGAGCGTGTTTTCGGGTCATTTACACTATTTTCGACAAAGTTTGTACAGTTAAAATCACCCATTATGATAAACTTAGCAGAATTTACTATTTCCCACCTTTCAAGGCATTCTCAAAAATTCTCAAATTCATCTAGAGGTAAGGACGGTGGAATATAGACTACTGCTAAATAAAACAATTTAGCTAATATGGAACATCTACAAACTAGGAAGTCAATTTCTGGAAAATTTTTGAACAAATTGAGAAGTATCAACAATATCACAAGTAAGACTATCATCTACAGCAAGCAAAACACCTTTTCCCTGTTTACATTTCACTTGATCAAATTTGCGGTTACTGCGGAAAACCTCAAAGTTAATGGCAAATAGTTCATACGAGTTTACCTCACATATTAACCACGTTTCGCTAAGACCTATGATATTATACGCACAATGACTCACATTTGCCGAGAATTCGTCCATTTTGCTATTGAGACCCCTGACATTTTGGTAGTAGATTGTGATGTTGTCGCTGGAATTACTGTTGGGCGCGTTTAATTTAAAGAGACGATTTAGGAACATTGTTGAAATATTATATACGGCAGTTATTATCGCCAGAATTTCGTCTATCAGGTAATTCTTGTGTGACTTTTCGATAATGTCCCATTTGCCTTTTTGTTTTATCCGAGGATATTATAATGTTTTTATGTGTTCATGTCTCTTGATATTTTTTTGGTATTTTTTAGGATTTTGTTAGATGCATTTTGGTTTTCCACTACAACTTTAATTTTACTTTTGTTAAACACTCATAGCCTAAATATTTTGAAGTCTATATTAGCCAGTTCTGGAGATATTGTTGTAAATATATCCGAAACAACTTCTTTATCACACGCAGCCTGCCCTGCCGATGACTTAGATTGGTTAGGTTCCGGAACGTTGAAACACATTACATTATTCATACTTATGTTCAAGGATAGAGCTATTTTCTTGGCCTTCTTGAGTGCTTTGCGGTAATTTTTGTGCAGAGCTACTTTAGAAAATTAGAAGAGCTCTCTGGCCTATTTAAGATTTACCAATGCATTAGTTGTTGAAACTGCATCGAACTGTCTTTTTAACATTGTGCATTAAAAACTATCAAATGCAGGTGTGATTTCACAAGTGAACCTTCAGCAACTGACAGATCTTGAGATTTTCTTTTGTTTGTAAATTTCTTTTTTGTCCTTTATTATCAACTAATCCTTTCAGTTTACCATGTTTTTCTAATAAAATTTTGATATCCACTCATCAACTTGTTGTTGTTGTCTATGTGTTTGTTCAAACATATCATAAAAACTATAAACTGATTTTAATGAACCTTTTTGGATGAAAAGTTATTACACTTAAACACTTGTATAGTGTATCTCAGTATATTGATGGAACTGGAAATACGGCGAGTAAACCTCTGCAATGTTAAATGTTATAAACACTCAATCTAACCTAATGTGTTTTTGCAGCTTTCAATCCACATACAGTCCCTATTAATATGTGCCCTAAAACACACCCTTAGGAAGTTATAAGCCCTTAAAAGGGCTCAAAGAAAACTTTTTCCAATCGCCACTTTTACTAATGAAACACTGCAAAGCTCAATTGACAGTTTATCAATAACTTAAATTGTTAAGCATTGTGGCAACGTCAGTCTTTTATTTGCCATCGTAAAGAGATTTTTGTCATTTTTGGCCTAATAACTTAAAGAGCAGGGTGATTTTCAAATCAATTTACTCGAAAACCATTGGAAATATCAATTTGGACAAACAAAATATTTTTTACATATTATTGTAAAAAAATTGAAATAACAAAAAATACGGTCCGAAGACCCCCTATTACGAGCCGAACATCCCCTTCACCAACTTAAATAAGTTATGTAAGACCCATACATTTTTTTCCATTTATTTTCGCCCGTTTTGTCAATAACAGAAAAAAGTATTGTTTGAGCCCTTTTACAAAAACAAGCATAAAAATTGCAGCCCATATAAAGTCGATTAACGAAAGAACTGAGTTCGCTAAGATTCCTGAATACACTCTGGCAAATCTGAAGTGATTATCGGATTCTAGTATCTTCCACGCTACGTACAAGCCGAGTAGTTTACAGTGCGGCATGTATTGAATCGATAGCGAAATAAGTGAACAGCTGTTTCAATAGCGTTAATCAATTTTGTTTTGCAAACAGTGAATATATTTTGCTAAACATTAGTATTAATTCCAATGAAGAAAACTCGCTATAAAGAACTAGTAGATATTCTTATAGGTTCAAAATGGTTTTTATCTGACAAGTTTAGACTGCTTACAAACTATTACAGTTTCTGTATATGTTTGAAGGATATAGTTGTGGCGTATAGTTTGTCAATGTTTAAGCACTTTTTGGGAAATAACACCACAACTCACGAAATTACTGTATATTTCCAAACGTTTCTGGGTCTAGGTCAGACCTCGTTGTCAACGGCAAAGAAACTGAAAAAAAGGTACAATTCTAAAATTTAAAGTTAAAATATTTGACAATAGTATTTGCCATTAACAACGGGTCTGTCCTAGACCTCGAATCGTTTGGAAATATACAGTAATTTCGTGAATTGTGGTGTTATTTCCCAAAATGTGCTTAAACAGTTTCTGTTCTTCTATATGGGACTCTATAGGATGTTTTCAAAGGGGTACCCACTCTTTTATAAAATGTTTCTTTGTTATATATCTTTTACCATACATACATTACATACCATATAAAATATATCTTTTGCCATCGTCTAATCTATATACTATTATAAAATTGTAGTTGTCCGTTTGTTTGTTACCTCATCACGTAAGAACTACTGAACTGATTTTGCTGAATCTTTTTTTGTTACAAAGCTTATAGTTTGACTTAAAATCTCGTATACATTTTATCTCCCAACATTGACAGTACCGGTAGAAATATGGATAAATCTTCTATGTAGGGTAATACATACACAATTAGTCAATTGGTTCCACCGCATTCACCAAATTTTAGATACTTGCATCAGCTTAGTTTTTATTAAAAATTTGGAATATGGCAATGTAACATGTTTCAATTTAATAAAATTCAACTGATACATCAATTGTAATTTTACAGGGTGTTCCATATATAGGATATGTGAAACTTAGAGCGGAGTAGAATTACATGGATTTAAAAAAATCTTGAAAAAAAGGTATATGAGGTGGTCCGTAAGCAGCTGCATATATACAATGTGGGGAAATATGGAGCAAGTTATATGGGGTGGTTCAAAAAAGATATATTAGTGGATCATAAATAGTTGCATATACCAGGTAAAGTTGAATTATATTTATACAGGGTGGATAAAAAAAATGTGTTATGTAAGCAGTTAAGATATTTGAATTTTCTTGAGCTATTATAGTAATTATGAAATGGGTTGAAAGAAATGTTAAAAGTAATTGTTTATACAGGGTGGTTGAAATATAAGATGGAATGGAATTATAGTTTATAGGGTGATTAAAAAAATGTTTTATATCCACAAGTAGTTCACAAGTTCAGAAGTAGCACATATATGCTGGCTGAAATATGTAGCATAGTATAATTACAGGTGGGTTTAAAAAATATTATAATGGAATGCTATGATCTGCAAGCTGTTGCATATACCGGATAGATGAAATATAGGGTGGACTAGAGTTCTAAGTATACAGCAGTGGTGCAAAAATGTTACATCGTCCATAAATACTTGCATATATAAGGTTATTGAAGTATAAGAGTAGTAGAATAATAATTATACAGTGTGGGTAAAAAAAAGTTATATAGCTTAGAGGAATGGAGTACCTGAAATATGGGGTCACGTCAAGTTATAGTTACACAGTGTGGTTAAAAAAATATAAGGAAATATTGTGAAATAGTGTAGCTCATAATCAGTTGCACAGATAGAATATTTGAAATATAGGGAGGATTAGAGTTAAGTAGTTGATTATTTAAAAAATTGTTACATAGGGTACCGAATAAGCAGTTGCAGTTTTGGTAAAATTTATTGGGAAGTGATGGATTTATATTTATACAGGATGATACAAAAAAACTTATACTGGGTGGCCGATAAGTAGTTGTACATACCAGGTGGTTGAAATAGACGGTGAAGTAGAAGTATAGTTTAACAGTGTGGATAAAAAAATGTATGAAAAATTTTCTAGAATAGAACATGAGCTGTGTTGCATATATGCAATATCTGAAACATGGGTGAAGTAAAATTATAGTTATACAGTGTGATTAAAACAATGTTAAGTGAAGTTGCATATAATGTCAGAAAAAAAATGAAATGGTTATTTAGCGTAGTCCATAAGCAGTAGCATAGATAAGATAGTTGAAATATAGAGGGGATCAGAATTGTAGTTAAGTGTTTAAAAAAATGTTATAGGTATATGGTGACCCCTAAACAAGATGCATATACAGCGTGGTTGAAATATTTTATAGAATAAAATTATGATTATACATGATAGTTAAAAAAATTATAGACAAATAAGTTATAATGGTTGGCTAATTGACAGCAGTATATACAAGATGATTTAAATAAAGATGGAAGTAGACTTATAGTTATAGAAGGCAGTTAAAAAAATGAGTAAATTTTTTAGATAGGGTGACCATACAAAGTTGCGGTTTGGGTAAAATATTTTGGGGATTGGTGGACTTGTAGTGGTACAAAAAAAGTAATAGGGTGGCCTATAAGTATAAAGTAGACCATGAACAGTAGCATCCTGATATATGGAATACCTGACATATTGGGCGAAGCAATATTATAGTTATATATTGTGTTTAGCACAATGTTGGAAAAAAGAGCATATAAAAGATAGTTAAAATATAGGGCGGAGGAAAATTATATTTTACGAAGTGGCTCAAAAATTATCAGAAATAATTGTTATATAGCGTAAAGGTTGGAGTAGGATTATAGTTAGGTAATTTAAAAATGTTATATTGGTTAACAAATAAACAGCAGCTTATACAGGATGGTTGCACTATAGGGTGAAGCAGAGTTACAGTTATACCAGGTGGTTCCAAAAAATGTTAAATAGAATTATTATATAGGGTGGCCCATAAGTGCTTGCAGTTTCGGTGAAATATATTCGGGATTGGTAGATTTATAGTTATGTAAGGTGGTTCAACAAAGTTAGAAAAAATTGTTATATTGGATAGCCCATATGTTTCATAAGTTATTTTTGCAAAGAATTCTATATTCCATACGCGGGTGAAACCGCGGGTAACGGCTAGTCTTTAATAAAAAAAGGATTTGACGTTAGTTGTCAATGTGAAATTACGGCTGCGAAATTTATTGTAGAATTGTATATCACTAATCTTAATTACTGAGTGTAAAGAAGTCTGATTTTGTATAATGGTAGAAATAAAGTGTATATAATAGAGACAAAAGATTAATAACCTAGAATGAATATTATTAGTACTATTGTAGAGAGAAGTACAACGGCTGTTACAAAAACTCAACGGAATGTAAACCTTCACGGTGTAAGTATACATAGTGAAGTAAGCTAGGGTGTATGACGTGTACATATACAAAGTGCAGTATACGCAGCAGTATACAGGGTGTTAGTACAGAAGATATTAGCCGCTAGCCTGAGACCCCGAATTAAAGATGTGGAAAGTCTGCCTCGGGCACAAAAAATACACTCCAAGCAATTTTATTATATAAAAAATGTACTTATTCGTTGCATTTAAAACACTGTTTGACATGCTATTTCAGCGGCTATTTTTCATTGACTCATTAAAATTTATTACAATTATTAACTGATAAGCAAGCAACGGTATAATGTTGACACAGTTTTATCGTGGCCAGGCCAAAAGGCAAAAATAATATATATTTATATTCAAATGTTCCTAAGAAATAATAACAGAATGCAAATGTAAGAAGTGCCCAGTGTAAGGTACCTTTATGTGCATATTGAAAATGTTATTTGTATTTTAAATATATTATACAATCCATAAAAATGAAGTTAATCTTAATCTGTTTTAGTTTAACAGGTAAGTAGTTAAGATAACATGATAACAATATTTAAAAACAAATCAACACTATCATACGTTTATTTATCGTGAAATGATTGGTTGAAAAAATTATATGAGTCCACAAATTTCGAGGTTCCATAATAAAGTAATTAAGTTAAACCCGTTACAAAAAAAAATAAAATAAAAAGCAAATCGGGAACTTCGAATGCTTAGAAAAACTTCTCTACTTCAACTCCTTTCCAATGATAAATCACACGTATTGGAAAGTAATCAGTATCATAATAAAATTTGAGATTGTAACTTGCAAGGTGAGAACTACAAAAAATAAAACTTACACCAAATTGTAATAATTTTTTATAAATGTTGTTCAAATCGGCTTCTACCGCTACGTGCAATCGCGACACTTTTTCTGACTCCTACAATGGCAGTCTCTAGTCGCATCTCATCCCATATTATTTCAAAAGCAACATTTATTCTTGCTCTTAACTGCTCTTTGGTTTTTATTTCTCTCTCATAAAAAATCAAAGGGAGTCAGGTCTGGCGACCTTGGAGGCCAGAGAGTATAAGGCCAGTTCTCTCATCCACGCGTTTGGGAATGAATTGTCCAGGAGCTCTCTGACAGGTCGCCTATAATGTGCTGGACAGCCATCTTTTCTGTATATTTTTGGTCTGTCTTCCAATAGGACTTCATCTAATAAGATTGATAAATCATTCATTAAAACTTCAAATCATTTACGAGATATAAATAGAAACCAAGGTGGAGTTAAGGAAAAGAATCAATGTTGCGTCCCAAAAAATGCGGGATGATCGATCTTATGAGATGAAATCCCATTAGAGGCAGACCAATAATATTCAAAAAGATGACTGGCCAACACATTATAGGCGAACTGTCAGAGAGCTCCTGGATAATTCATTCCCAAACGCGTGAATTGAAAGAACAGGCCCTATACTCTGGCCTCCAAGGTCGCCAGACCTTACTCCCTTTGATTTTATTGTATGGGGATGGGCCAAGCAACTCGTTTATGAGAGATAAATAAAAACCAAGGAGCCGTTAAGAGCAAGAATAAATGTTGCTTTTGAAATAATATGGGATGAAATGCGACTAGAGACTACCACTGTAGGAGTCAGAAAAAGTGTAGCGATTGTATTCGTAGCGGTAGAAACTGGTTTGAACAAAATTTATAACAAATTATTGCAATTTGGTGTATGTTTTATTTTTTGTAGTTCTAACCTTATAAGTAAGTTACAATCTTACATTTTATTATGATACTGATTACTTTCCAATAAGTGTGATATATCGTTGGAAAGGGGTTGAAGTATAGAAGTTTTTGTAAGCATTCGAAGTTCTGGATGTGCTTCTTATTTTTTTTGTAACTTGAAAAAGTGTTTAACTTAATTAATTTATTATGGAACCTCGCCATTTGTGGACTCATATAATTAATTTTTTCAACCTATCATTTGTGTCAAATATCGAGTGCAGAAGAGCAAACAAACATCATAGATTCGATTTAAGTTTATTCGGTGAAGATACTGTGAAAAATAAAAAAGTTACAATAGTTTCAAGACAAAAATCTGAGAATTGAAAAAAAAAATAAATTAAAAAAAAAACCGTAAGGTATCTAGAAGTTATATGGGCTAAATAATAATATCTACCTTCTACAAAACACTCAGTATAACAAATTTTTGATACACCCCCTGAATAACAATAGTTTTACCACACCCTTACTTCAAAGACCTTGTCTAAGCAATTACTTATGTTCCAAACTATATAACTTTTTTAAACCGCCCTGTATAACTGCAATTATACTCCACCTTATATTTCAACCATCCTGTATATTCAACTGCTTTTTACAATTTTTAAAGCCTTTTGTATAACTGTAATTATTCTCCGTCCTATAACGCAAATATCCACTTTTTATAACTATAGTTTTGCTCCCCTCTTATTTCCACCACCTTGTATACGGCACTACTTATGTGCCATCCAATACAATATTTTTAGAACCACCCTGTATAACTAATTCAATTCCAACTTATATTTCAACCATCATTGTATACAACTGCTTATAGACCACCTAATATAACATGCACGCACGCACACACCTTCAACCGTATTCCACACAGAAGAGATCACCGGAATAACAAATTTTCGTTTTAATAAGCTAACGGAATATTTTCTGCCATTTCACGCGACTATAACTTCGTCTCTAAATTAAACTGACTTCAAAAGCATCAAAATGAAAATCATTACAAACACCCTGTACGACATACTTTCATGGCATATCTTGACATTTAAACTAGATATTTATGATGTAAATTTGACATTTATCATGATGTTTACAGTTTTTGTGCATATATTTTTCCGATTTTCAGAAATATACGTTATAGAAATATATACGGAATCAAGCTGGAACATATCTTTGTATAATACAATTCATAATATTCAAATTGATTGAGCAGTTTTAGAGAAAACAGTGAAGATTCATTGAAAATCGCTGAAATCTAGTCCCTTACTTACTTTTTTTTTCTGATTTTCCAGAAAACCTCAAATCTCATGTTATAGACAATTATATGGGACCTTTCTGTAATGTAGTTTAAATCATCAAAATTGCTCAAGCCGTTTTTGAATAATCGCTCGTCATACATAAAAAAAAGTTGTAGACGAATTGATAACCTCATCTTTTTTGGAAGTCGGTTAAAATTGGGCAGTAAGGAGTAGCGAAGGAAGAATAAAAGCCTTCTCTAATCTGGAAAATTCCTTGCAACGAATTTTTTTTGACTCTAAAGGGACTTTTACTGATCGATTTTCTACATGACCAACATACAGTTAATGCGGATTACTACTGCCAGATGTTACGATTGTCAAAAGGCGCGTATTCGAAACAAAAAACAAGGAATACACTGCAAGAAGTGAGCTCCCTCCTAACTTGTCCCCTTTTGACTATTTCTTGTTCTTGCCTCTGAAGAAATGAAAAAGCGGAGAAGCACATGCGCAGTTAGTTTCAATATTCTATGAACAGAAAATACTGAAAGTCCCAACTCGGTGGCAAACGTGTGTCGAACACGCAGGAGGGTATATTTAAAAATAGTTAAAACAAGGATTTGTGTGTAATATTATTCAATAAATATATGAAATTACCGTTTCTATATGATTCAGCCTAGTAATTGTTTTATTGACTTTAATGATAGAGTTTTGGAATTATTAAATCGATGGTAGTATCACATTTAATCTATTCGACGATTTTAAAACGAAAAAAAGTTATCTTTTGTTTTGTACCATACCACTATTAATTTTATAGTAGGTATAATGGCCTGCTTTTAATGTTCAATTTTGTACTATTACCTTAATACGTTTTTATATGTAAATGAATTTAGGACTGGGTCATTCGACCTCAAAATATATTATTTGATTCAATGAGAATATACCCTAAACGAAAATGTTCTTTTTTCAAAATTTTCTGGCTTTTCTGCCACAGAAATAGCGTCCAACCCTTTGAAATTTTGATGATTTCATGGATCTTTAATTTTACAGCCAATATGATGATATGACCATAGTTTAATGTGTAAATGAATCTTATAATGTACTAAATTAGGATCTTTAGAAAACAATATCGTCAAACATTAAACAAAATAAAATGTTTACTTGCGCACATAAAATACATAATAAATTGAATAATTTTATACAAATACTAGCCGGTAACCGCAGTTTCACCCGCGTATGGAATGTACAATTATCTGCAAAAGAAAATAGCGTATGAAACAAGGAGTATCCTACCTATTTCTAATTTGTGAACCACCCTACGTAACAATAAATTAACCAATCGCGAATATATTTCACCCAAACTGCAAGTGCTTATGGGCCACCCTATATAACAGTTTTATTTGAAAAAAAATTTACACTTTAGTGCAACAATCCTGTTTATGCTAGTGTTTATTTGTCATCACATATAACACCGAACTATACCTTTAGTCCACCCTATATATCAGTTTTGCAACTGCTTATGGTCTACGCCATGTAACAATTGTTTCTGAAAATTTTCTCCACCCTATATTTTAACCACCCTTTATATGCAACTTTTTCTCATATTGTGTTAAATACACTGTAGAATTTTCCTTCGCTCGATATTTTAGGTATTTCACACAGTAGGTATTCCTATATAAAAATTTATTTCAACATTTTTTGATACACGCTGTGCAACTATAATTCTACTCCGCCCTCGATTTCAACCACCTTGTATACAACTACTCATTATAACATTTTTTGTACCACTCTGTATAACTATAAATTCACCAATCCCCAACATAGTTCTCCAAAACTGCAACTACTAATTAATCACCCTATATAACAATTTGATTCATTTTTTTAACCGCCTTATATAGTTATAGCTCTACTTTCATCTTTACTTAGACCATCAGGTTTATACTGATGCCAATTAGTCAACCATTATAATTTATTTGTCTATACGTTTTGAACCATCCTGTATAACCATAGTTTACTCTACAAAATATATCAATCCCCTATGCATATGTTTTGCTTAGGGACTACCAAATATATTTTTTTAACATTAACTATCACACTGCACCAGTATATACTTCAACAATCTTATCCATCCATTTTTCTGTTATTTTTTGAGCCACCCTGGAATGTACAATTTGTCTCCACCTTATATTTTAACCCCCTCTTATATGTGACTTTTTCTAACATTCTTTTCATCACACTGTGTAACTATAATTTTACTCCTCCCTCTATTTCAACTATTGTATATGCAACTTCTAATCGGTCACCCAGTATAACATTTTTGTACCACCCGGCATAAATATAAATCTACCAATCCCCAACATATTTCACCCAAACTACAATTGCTTATTACAACTCTACTTCCATCCTGTTTATACTTTTGATAATTAGTCAACCATTATAACTTATTTGTCTATCAGTTTTTGAATCATCCCGTATAACCATAATTTTACTCTACAAAATATTTCAACCACCCTATATGTATATGCATCTGCTTAGGAACCACCTATAAAATTTTTCGAACATTTTTTTATCCACTCTGTTTAACTATAACTCTACTCCTCCCTCTATTTCAAATACCTTGGATTTGCAATTACTTATCGGGCACCTAGTATAACATTCTTTGGTCCACACTGTTTACCTACAAAAATAAATCCATCAATTCCCAATATATTTCACCAAAATTGCAGCTGCTTAGGGGGCACCCTATTTAACAATAATGTTGAATTTTTTTTATCATCTTGTATGTATATCTATACTTCAATCTTTATTACCTTATATATGCTGCGGCTTATTGTTTACCCAATATACGGTACTTTATTATACTTCTAGTCCATTCTGTATTTCAATTATCCTATCTGTGCAACTGATTATGAGCTAAGCTATTTCACAATTTTTCCTTATATTTTTTGAACTAGCCTTCATTTGAAACTTTTTCTAACCTTGTTGGAATCACCCTCTATAACTATAACTTTTCTTCGCCCTAAATTTCAGGTACTCCCTATATGCAACTGCTCATGTTCAACTCTATAAAACAAAACTTTTCTACCAATTTGGTACCCATCCTATATAATTATAATTCAACTCTACGCTACAGTATAACCTTGTATATATAACTACTTATAGGCCACCCAACATTTTTGTACCACCTTTTATTCTTAGAATTGTACTCCTCCCTATATTTCAACCGTCCTATATATGATACAGCTTGTAGATCATAACATTTTCTCGCAATATTTTTTAAACCCACCTATATAACTGCGTCATATTTCAACCATCCCCTATAAGCAATTACTTGTGGATATTAAACAATTTTTTTAACCACCTATAAACTATAATTCCACTCCATCTTAGATTTCAACAATATTTTATAAACAACTGCTTACAACACTTTTTCAACCCGTTTCATAACTATAACTCAAGAAGATAATGCAAATATCTTAACTGCTTACATTACACATTTTTTCTAAGATTTTTTTATCCCCCATGTATAAATATAATTCTTTCTACCCATATTTCAACCACATTTTATATACAACTATTTATGAGCTAAAGATTATAACATTTTGTAATCCAACCTGTATAAATATCCACCCATTTTTCAACTGCCTCTTATATGCAATTATTTATGGCCACTCAGTTCAACTCTTTTCATGTACCCTTTATAACTAATTCTACTCCCCTCTTATTTCAACCACATTGTATATATGCAGCCGCATAAGGTCCACCTAATATCACTTTTTAAGATTTTTTAAATAGATGTAATTCTACTCCGTTCTAAGTTTCCTATATATAGAACACCCTGCAAAATTTCGCTTCATATATCAGTTTTTTTGCAACATCGAAACATGTTACATTGTTGTTGTGCATATTCCGAATTTTGAATAAAACCTTAGCTGATGCAACTATCTAATATTTGATGCGTGCGCTGGAACCAATAGAGTAATTGTGTACAACCCAACATCATAGAACTTTTTTCGCTATATCTACCGTTTCTCTCAATGTATGGAGATAAAATGTATACCAGATTTTAAGTCAAATTATAGGCTTTACAACAAAAAGATTCAGCAAAATGAGTTGAGTAGTTCTTATGTGATGCCCGAACAAACAAACAAACAGACAAACTTACAATTTTATAATAGTACTAGCCGTTACGTCCTTGTACGGAATATACAAGTCTTTGCAAAAAGAAATAACTTATGAAATATATGGGTTATCCTATATAACGATTTTTCCAAATTTTTTGAAACACACTACTTAACTATAAATCCACCAATTCCGAATGTATTTCACCCAAATTGCAAGTGCTTGTGGGCCACCCTTTATAACAATTTTATTCGGCATTTTTTTGAATTACCTTGTATAACTAACTCTACTTCACCTTATAGTGCAACCATCCTGTCTATGGTGCTTTTTATTTGTCACCCAATATAAGTTTTTTTAACACCTTCTTATAACTCTACTCCACCATATATTTCAGCTATGCAACTGCTTATGGTCTACGCTAAAGAACAATTATTTTTGATATTTTTTGAGCCACCTTGTGAAGTACAATTTTTCTCCACACTATATTTTAATAACCCTTTATATGCAACTTTTTCAAACATTTTGTTAATCACACTCTAAAACTATAATCTTGCTTCGTCCCATGTTTCAAGTATTCCAAATAGTAGGAACTGTTCATGCCCTATATAACAATTTTTTTAAACTTTTCGATCCACCCTAATGGAAATGCCTGTGCAACCCTTGGTGTGTCACAAATTTAAAAACACAGTTTTGCACCCTAACACCACACCTTTATTTAAACACTCACCCAAACTGCAACTGCTCTTCGGCCACCCTATATTACAATTTTAATATTTTTTTTTGAACCGCCTTGTATAACTTTAATTCTATTTCCCTCTACATTAAAACCATTCTGTATATACTACTGCCAGTCCGTCAAACATTATAACTGATTTTTGAACCATCCTGTATAACCATAATTTTACTATGCAAAATACTTCAACCACCCTGTATGTTCATCTTCTTAGAGGCGACCAAATATAACAATTTTTTAACCACCCTGAAATGTATAATTTGTCTCCACCTTATATTTCCTCCACCGTATATGTAACTTCTCCTAACATTGTTTTAATCACACTGTATAACTATAATTTTACTTCGATCCAGGTTTCAGATATTGCATATATGCAGCAGCTCATGTTCTATCCTACAAAACTATCCTATATGTGCAACTAATTATGAGCCCCGCTATTTCACAATTTTTCCTCATATTTGTTTAACCACATTATAAAGTATAATTTTCCCCCACACTTCATTTAAGGCACCCTTCTTTTGCAAATTTTTCGAACCTTGTTTGAATCACACTGTGTAACTATAACTGTATTGCTTTCCATATTTCAGGTACTCCATATATGCAACTGCTATATAACAAAATTGTTCTACCATTTATTACCCACCGTGTATAATTATAAGTCTATTCCGCCGTATATTTCAACAACCATGTATATATATTTCTTTATAATACTTTTTAAACCCACCTGTACAACTGTAATTATACACCGCTACATATTTCAACCATCCTATATATGCAATTACTTGTGGATATAAAATTAATTTTTGAACACTTTATAAACTATACTTACACTCGATCTCATATTTCAACCACCCTGTATAAACATTTTTTAAAACAATTTCATAACTATAACAACTCAAGAACATAATTCAAAAATTCTAACTGCTTACATAACACATTTTTTTAAAAAAGTCTTATCCACCCTGTATAAATATTCTATCCTTATTTCAACCATATTGTATATGCAACTACTTATGAGCCAAACAATATATCACCCTATGTAAATATAATTCTACTCCGCCCGTTTATGAACCACCTGGTGTATGCAACGATTTATGGCCCACTCAATATAACTTTTTTGAACCACCCCCTATAACTAATTCCACTCGCCCTTATTTCAACCACATTGTATATATGGAGATAAGAATATTAAATACACCAAACAACAGAACAATATAAAATCAGTCCAGATTGTCAAATTTATTCTGTCAAAAACTTAAAACTTGAAAAATATAAAAAAATAAAATGTACATAATGCCAAAAATAGCAAAACTAACAGCAATAACTAAAAATGTCACCGTTTAAAAACGTCAAAAATGTTAAAAATGACAATACCAAAAAGTAAGAAATATCAGAAATGTCAAAAATGCCAGAAATGCCAAAAACGTCAAAAATGTCAAAAATATCAAACATGGCAAAAACGCACTAAAAAAAAACAAAACTGTCAAAACCACCAAAAACGTCAAAAGTAGCAATGAAACGTCAAAAAGTGAAAAATGAAAACTGGAAAACCACAATATCAAATGAAAAAATCTCAAACACGTCAAATATCTCTAGCTTCTCATATTAAATCCAAAAATAATGTATTTTTAGAAGCGGTTGTTATCATATGATATATGAATGATGTTAAAATGATTTTCTCAAAATATATAAAAATTTAGGGAACGTGAAAAGTACCAAATTAAAAAAAATGGAAGATAAATATGTATGTCAAATAACCCGATTTCAGCTAGCAATCGTATATAAAGTTATTGATTAAAATTCAAAATATGAATACTTGTTCTAATGAAGATACTTCAAATTTATTTTACATTCATGGCGGATGTAATAAAATAATAACTAGAGCGTGCCGACTTTTTAATGATATCCATCTGAAATGAACAACAAAGTGTACAGAAATTTTTTTTGTTTTACGATTAAATTTATAACAAACAAGGAGATGCTAAAACCGGTGACTGAAGGTTAGGTTAATTAAAAGTGAAAGGAACAGAGGCAAAGAGTACAGTGTAAGTCTTAAAAAAGTTAAAAGGGAAAGTTCTTTAGGAACACTACGACTTTTCCGATGATAATAATGATGATAATGATAACGAGGGCCCAGAAAACCATTCTCTCATACGCGGAGAATGTGGCCAAAATAACGAAGTATGACACAGTAGCATTTCATATGATCTTTGAACCTGTGCTTTGAACTAACTCACTCTGCCTGCACTGACAGTGATGCAGCAATACTATTTTTGCAAAAAAAAATCCACAGGTGTTTGAATGATTTTTCTTGAAGAAGATACACCGCATAACACAAAAAAAGTTTTGATAACATATTTTTACTTCTTAGTTAATTATACTAGCAAAAACCCAAATTTTGGCAGTTTTTGTGACTTCTCAGCAACACAATAAAAACTTACAGTATCAAAGGTAAGTGTGTTGTATGAGCATTTTTAAAACCTATTAAATGAGATGTTGACAGAGAGAATTGGTTAATAATAAGTGAGTTATTCACGAAAAAATTAAAACAAACCTATAATTTAGTGGCTATTGAAAATACGTATTAAACAAACTTACTTTTGACACTAGAACTTTTCATTCAGTTGCTGAAAAGTTACATAAACTGCCAAAATTTTGATTTTTGCAACTTTAAAGGAATAAAAATTTGATAATTGTTTTTATCTGTTAAGCTAGATATATTCTTCAAGAAAAGCTAATCAAACACCTGCTGAATTTTTTTTGTAATTGAAAATACTACCTTCGTTAGAGTTTTAGAGTTCCAAAAAGGAGGAGGTTATCAAATCGTTGGCATCTTTTTCTTTTTTATGTATGCTGAGTGATTATTCAATAACGGCTTAAGCAATTTTATACAGGAATATTACGGAAAGTTACCATATATATTTATATTTTTATTTTAATTTAACTTTTCTATATTGTTAATATTTTTCTATTCCTATTTTAAATTAAGATTTATTTATTTTTCTTCTTTAATTTACTATTTTATTGTAGAATTATTTCATTGTAAAATTGCTCTGTAAATGGGAATTGTTGGGCAATAAACGCTATTATTATTAATAAACGCTATTATTATATAATTTTCTATAAGGTGGAATTTGCGGTTTTCCAGAAAATCAGAAAAATAGTAATTAAAGGGCTACCTTTCAATGAACTTCAACGAATCTTCACTGTTTTCTCTAAAACGGTTAAATCAATTTGAATATTTTAAACTATATTCTACAATAATATATTTCACCTTGATTCCATATATTTTTCTATAACGTAAAACATCTCGTTTTTCAGAAAAGCGGAAAAATATGTGCAAAAAACAGTAAACATAAATGTAAATGCCAAATCTTCTACACAGATTTGTATCTTAAACAACTTGACATAAGTTATGTTATATATAAAAGTATATCGTACAGGGTCTTAGTAGGTAACAGTTTTCATTTTCATTCATTTGAAGTCAGTATCTTTTTTAAACGAAGTTTTTTACGGGGATTTAGTAGAGAGAAATGGCAGAAAAGATTCAATTAGTGTACCCAATGAAAAATTGTTATGCCGGCTAAATTTTCTATACTGTATACAGTTGTCGGTGTGTGCGTGCAAGTATCAAAATTCTAGCAGCAAGCAATGTGCGAGGTTAAAATAAAGGGCGGAGTAACATTACAATTATCGAGGTGGGTTCAAAGAATATTAAAAAGAAATGTGATATTGGGTGGTATAGCAATAGTTGCATATATAGGATAGTTGAAGGTGAAATAGAATGATAGTTATACAGGGTGGTTCCAAATGTTGTATTTGGTGGCACACAAGTAGTTGCGTATACAAGGTGGTTGAAGTAAGTGTGGAGTAGAATTATAGTTATACAAAGTGAATCAAATAATATTAAAAAAAATCTTAAATAAGCATAAGCAGTTAAGATATTTGAATTATAGGGCGGCGTATAATTATAGTTATACAGAAGAGTTAAAAAAATGTTAGAAGCGGTTGCATTGGTAGTATTATAAGGGTGGATGAAAAATGTGTTATACTCGTATAAGCACAAGGAATTAGGATGTTTGAATTATAGGGCGAAGTATAATTATAGTTATAAAGATGGGTTGAAAAAATGTTAGAAGCAGTTGCATATAATATGTACAGGGTGGTTGAAATAAAGGGTGGAGCAAAATTATAGTTATATACGGTAGACAATGACCAGTTGCATATCTGGAATACTTGATATATGGGGCGAATTAAACTTATAGATATACAGGGTGATTCAAACAATATTAGAAACACTCAATAGGTGGGACAACATTTTTACTTATACAGGATGGTTTAAAAAATATCAGGGCGGTTGCAATATCGTGTGGGGTCAAATTATAGTTTTACAGGGTGACTAATGCACAGAAGCATACACAGGGCGGTGGCAACATAGGGTGAATTAGAGTAATATTTATACAATGTGGTCTAAGTAAAAAAAATGAGAGAGTTAATAAAATACACTTAAGTAATCAATAGAATTGCAGATATTTAATCACGTTTAGAGCAGGAAAATAACTTGAGGAAGTTCGTACCGCACATTTAAAAATATATATATAAATTATATTATATTAAGGTTGATTCAGCGGTGATTCCATAATTTTTTTTTCTACCGTAACCCACTATTTTTCAGAAAATCTGCAAACTAAAGGCAAAAATCCGTAAATGCCAAGGTAAATATCACATAAATATCTTTCCAAATTTAAAAGACCAGATATGTCAGAAAATTGTTATTGATTGCATGCGGTTTTCATTTTAATCAGTTGAATCCGGTTCTTTTTTAAATATAAATTATTAAATTTATTATTAGCTGTTAACTCCAAAGATGTAGTATTGCTATTTTATGTTTCTAATGAAGCTATAATTTAAATTTTAAGTTTAATTCCTAATTAAGAAACTGTTCAGAATCGATTAGAAGTATGCTTTTCGTTAACAACCATTAACTGATAAGCCAAGAAACGATTTAAAGTTATTTGTATCATTTTATCGTAGCTAGGCCAAAAGCCAATTATAAATATGGTTTATATTTATATTCACAAATAGCAGCAGCAAATTAAACGATATGTAGTGTCTGTACTGTAAAGTGTATTTAGTGACAATCTTGCATTTTTTATTTAAATTTTTCATAAATTAAATAGGCAATATAAAATGAATCTGATCCTAATTTGTCTTAGTTTAACAAGTAAGTGCAAAATAGTAAAATCTACAAAAAGTAATGGAAAATAAATAACTTTATCTAAAAAAAAATCATTATCAGTATCATTTACTGACATAAAAGTAGTATTATAAGATAAGATAATTCTCTATTTCAACCACCTGTATCTCGAGGGTAAAGAAAATCTCAAAAACGTTTCGGTTTGAAAGAGAAGAGTTTGGTCAAGTGCGAGTTGGGCTCGCATACTAAGGGTTCCGTACCACCTTCAAGATTCTAATATTCCAGTTTCAGACTACCAGGGGATGAGTGCATTTTCTTATATTTACCCTAATATCTTTTAAAGGAAGCGTTTTAAATTTATAAAAAATATACACTTTCATTTTCCACACATAGACTTATTATTTTATCTGCTTCAGGATTAGCTTGATTTTTATCAGAATACATATGTATTTAATTTTCTAATTTGGCCCCCAAAAATTAACATTATAGTTTTTTTTTGCTAATAAACTTTCAGAGAAGCCTTTTATAATCTATTGTCTGAGTTTTGAGGCTCTGTAGATTGGAAGATAAAGGGCAAAATAGGTCAAGTTTTAAATTATAAACTATTAAATCTGTTATTCAAATTATTTAAAAATACAAATAAAATATATTTTTCAAAATTAAAGTGGGAATTAAGTCGATGTTAATATCTTTTAAACAAATGATATAAAAATATGATATATTTGTAATTCGCATAATGAGCCTTTTATCTGTTATATTACATGATGCGTTTGAAAATTGAATTTTTATTTTCCATTTAATTGTATAATTTGTCCCTAAAATTACTATGGGAGTTTTCTAATATTTTTTCTTATAAATTTCAAGTGAGCCCCAGTACTCCTAAATATTTTCAAAATTTTAGGTTGTTTGGTTTCGGAAATCAAGGGAGAAATGAAAATGTTTTATATCTTTATGTTAATATCTTGTAAACAATTAATTTTAAAAATATGAAAAATATATATTTGTATTCCTCATAATGAGCCCTTTCATTTGATGTATTGAATGATGCGTTAAAAAATATTTTTTTATTTTCCATTTAATTCTATAATTTGGCCCCAGATATTAATATTCGGGATTTTTTCCTGTAAAAAACAATTAGGTCTTATAGTTTGGGGAATAACGGGGGGAATGGGTAATTTTTTTAAAATATTTTTTTAATATATTTTAACATATTTATTTTAAAAAAATAAAAAAACCTATTTGTATTCGTCATAATGAGCCCTGTGATTTGATATATTACACGATCCGTTAGAAACAATTATAATTTTTTATTTTCTATTTAATTCTATAATTTGCCCCCCAAACTGAACATTAGGGGTTTCTCCTTATTTTTCCAGTAAAGTTCAGGTGAGGGGCTATACCTCCATTTTTTTTCAAAATTTTCCAACTTATGGTCTCGGAGATCAGGGGGGGGGAATTTTTTTTATATTTTTGTTAATATCTTTTAAATAATTTATTTTAAAAATATGAAAAACATATATTTGTTTTCGTCATAATGAGCCCTTTCATTTGATATATAACATGATGGGTTAGAAACAATTTTAATTTTATATTTTCCATTTAATTCTGTAATTTGCCCCCCAAAATTAAAAGTAGAGGTTTCTCCTTGTTTTTTTCCAGTAAACTTCAGGTCAGACCCTATACCTCTAATTTTTTTCAAATCTTTACGTTTTATAGTTTCGGGGATAAGGGAAGGAGGGGGGGGATGGGTAAATTTTAGTTTATTTTCGTTAATATCTTTTTAACTATTTTTTTTAATATGGGGATTTATTTTTAAATTTTCATTTAATTCTATAATGTGCCCCCCAAAATTAATATTAATGGTTTCTCCTTATTTTTCCTGTAAAGTTCGTTCTATATTTCCTATTTTTTCAAAATTTTAGGCTCATTAGTTTCGGAGATCGGGGGGGGAACGGTCGATAAAGTTTTCCCCCCAGTAGTACCCCTAAAATCAAAATTTCTTCTTTTGCGATATGTACTCCTGATCGGGTCACCAAACTATACATTGATACCAAATTTCAACCTCTTCCGTCCAGTAGTTTAGGAGAAAATTGCTGTGATGTGACAGAGGCAAAAATCCTGAGTGATATTATAAGGGTATCCGTATATTGTATATACGGAACCCTAAAAAATGAAGAATTAATCGACGCACGAGTCTCTACCCCTTCCATTCTGTTCTAAACATTGAAAAATTCCGAAATTTTGCAGACACACTGTTTAAGTTTTGTACATAAATAGCCCCTGTAATTATTTCCAGTATTTCCATTTAAAGGTTATGTTGATTTACTTCTCATCTTGCCACATGGGCTGCATAGTTCCATTTCAGTTCTGTTACCTCTTCGGCGATGCCTTATATTTTGCTTGTATGTTTCGCATTCAAATCACTGTTCGATGATCTTTAAGTTTATGTCCAATATTTGACGCGCTTCGAATCACTCTTAGTCTGCTCACCGATTATTCTGTAAGAGTTTGAGCTTTGTATGCAAGAACTGGTAGGTAGGGTCGATCTAATACTCTAGAACATAGCTTTATTGGTAATTTTTTGTTTATTAATGCACTGCTTAACGTCCCAAAGTCAGTCTACTTTTTTTTATAACTTTTGATTTTTGATTCTCTTTTCCAAGTTTAATCATATGTCCTAAGTAAACATAGTTATTCTGATTTCCGGTTCTTGGTGTTCGGCTCTATTTTCTGTTTTAGGGATCAACTACATATGACTTGTTTTCATTAGATTTTTAGACCTATTTCACATATTATTTGTCTTGCTTTTAAGCCTTCTTCCATATTCAGAATGCCATTATTATTGTAATGTTTTTATTTTCACACTCGGGTTCAGTTCTTGGATTCATTTAAAAACACAGTCCATCTCACTCTAATTTCCACTACTTTAACACAATTTATATTCACAGAACTATTTACAATTTATCTTAACTTAACAATAGGACCGTCGAATACTGAATGAATCCCATCGCCAGCTGTCCGTTATTATATATTTCTCTCGGAATTATTCTGGCAAGTCAACGAACTTACGGGAACCTTCTTTCATGTGTTCTGGAAGCTTCAAGGGAATTCCCATTAAAGGCAGCGGTCGGCCTGTTGAGAGACAAAACATTTCGGATTCCCATAAGTATCGGCATAATGTCCCTTCCACGAACTGGTTGATGGCCTATTGCCCCAGCTTGCCAAACCAATTTTTTTTAAATCATCTTCTAAAGCTTTCATAAATAGCTGTGGTGGAAGAAACTTTACTTATCTTAAAAATCGTTTTATACTAATATGTTAGATAGCGGATATAGCGTTCTTATCTACATATATACTTACAAGAAGTATTATGTATCGGTGATCCATTTTGGCGTTTTTTAGTGACCTCTTAATTGCCAATTGTACTACTGTGTCGAAAACATTCTAAAATAGTTCGAAATTTTTGCCTGCTGATTTTTCGATTAATCTTATTTCTCATTGTCAATAGGTGTTCATCATCACCATGATCCTTAGTCTCTATGTGTCCAGTGTTGGACAGAGGCCCCTCGTAAATCTTGATACTCCTTTCCGCGCTATGTAGTTTGTATCCAGTTAGATATATGTCTTATATTTTTTACCCATTTTGTGGGTGGTCGTGCTGGGTTTTGGCAGGCTGGTGTCTTGGTATGCACTCAAGTTCCATTTTAATGCGGTCAACCTTCAAATAGTATTTTCGAGACCCGTTCTTATTTCTGCATTTGAAATTTTGTCTTTCAAAGACACCCCTAGCATGCTTTGTTTCACGTTAATTGGGAGAATTGAACCTTATTTATCGTCTTTTTAGTTAGTGTCATCTTCTGCACTCCATACGTCAGCACAGGTCAGACACACTGATCGAACACTTTTCTTATTTAGCTTGTTGGTAGGTATGAACTCAAAATTTGCCTTAAATTTCCAAAGGCTGCCCAAGTAAACCCTATTCTCCTTTGAAGTTTATCACTTTGGTTGTTTCGACTCACACAGATTTCATACCCTAGATATTTATTGACCTGCTCGATCTCATTATTATTCAGAGAAAATCTGTTTTACCGGAAGTAATGTCAATTTTAAAATTTGCAATGAAACACCCTGTATAGTATTTTAGTTTCTGATGAAACATTTTATTGCGAAAACAAAAATATCGGGTTTGATATTGTTTACTTCAATACCTACCGAGATATTAACAGAAAAGTAACTAAGGAAAGGAAAAATTCGATGGTAGCTAAACTCGGTTCAGATTTCATTTACGCCCGATATAAACAAACCGCTCGGTAAGGATTTGTATTGCTATTGGCCAATCGGTGGCATTTTACCGTCACAGCCAACAGCACTGCTTGTTCCATAGTCGAATTCACGTGCGTTTGTTTAAATCAGGTGCAAATTAAATCTGAATCAAGTTTAGTAGTCCATGAAATTCATTGCAGAAATGACAGTAGTTGTCAAAATAAGTTATTAGTTTTTTTATTTGAACGTAAAAAGATTGTATTGTTTTAATTTGATCGTAAAATGGCCGAATTAAGTGAAAGAGAAAGAATAGAAATATTAATGATGATTGGGTATGGGGAGAGGAAAAGGACGCATCAAGCAGTTTGTGACCTTTTTAACATTGTTCATCCGAATACACAAATATCTCGTTCAGTAGTGACGAAAACTTTGCGAAGGTACGACACAAGTGGAACAGTTAGCAATTTACCAAAAAGTGGACGGGTGAAAAGTGCAAGTAATGAAGGTGTAGCTCAAAATGTTGCTATATCTTTGGAAGAAAATCCTCACTTATCCACTACCGACCTCGCCAATATGCATGGAATTAGCCGTCGTTCAGTAGGAAGGATATTAAGGCAAGAAAAATATCATCCATACAAAATTCGCCTCGTTCAAGAACTCTCCGAAGACGATTTCGACAGACGTTTGCAATGTTGTGAAAAGATGATGGATATTTGTAACCGTGATAATAATTTTATAAGAAATGTGGTGTTTTCAGACGAGGCTACATTTTGTTTACGGTTAATCGACATAACTGCCGCTACTGGTGGCAAAGTAATCCTGATTGGGTACAAGAGGCTCATAGACAACCTCCCCAAAAATTGAACGTTTCGGCCGGCATTTATAACAACAGAATCGTGGGACCCTTCTTCCTACAAGAAACTTTAAACGGAGATAGGTATTTACAGCTCTTGGAGACACAAGTTATTCCGGCATTGGAGGTAAATGGACAATTACCAAATAATATCTGGTTTCAGCAGGATGGAGCACCACCCCATTACGCTCGCATTGTTCGAGATCATTTAGATAGGACATTTTATCACAGATGGATTGGAAGAAGGGGTACTTATGAATGGCCTGCACGAAGTCCCGACCTTAATCCACTAGACTATTTTCTGTGGGGTTACTTAAAGTCTAAGGTTTATGTTGATAGACCAAATAATTTGCAAGAATTAGCTGCAAGAATAACTCAAGACATCCAGAGAATTACACCAGAAGTAATAGCTAATGTTACTAGAGAATTTAAAAACCGACTTGCTTATTGTCAAGAAGTAAACGGTGCTCAGTTTGAACATCTAATACATTAAGTTTAGTTAAGTTAAGTTTCAATGTTTTGAAAATCACTTAGATTTAGTTAATAATTGTGATAATGTATTTCTTTAATGGATATTAGATTTTTCCTTTCCTTAATTACTTTTCTGTTAATATCTCGGTAAGTATTGAAATAAACAATATCAAACCCGATATTTTTGTATTTGCAATAAAATGTTTCATCAGAAACTAAAATACTATACAGGGTGTTTCATTGAAAATTTTAAAATCGACATTACTTCCGGTAAAACAGGAAGTTCAAAATTGTAAAAAAATTTGAAAACAAATAGGCAATCTACTGCAGTATCCACCTTCCAAATTTAATTTTGACATCTCTAATAATTCCAGAGATATTTGATTGGTTCCACACATCTGCCCATCATTAAAAAAAATTATCCAACCCCCACCCCCTAAAATATTGTCCAACCCACCCCGAAAAAAAATTCTGGCTGCGCCCTTGGTTTAGTCGCTCTGTAAACAATGATTTTAGATTAAACTAATTAAACCTTATAGTATTTGTATGTATTTTTTGTGTATAAAAACTACGTTTCAAAAAATTTGCTGTTGATTTACAACTTTGTTATAGTTACTTCAATTGTTTCTCAACAACTTCGATATTTTATAATTATATGTAGAGTATTTTCAAGGATTTTTCAGTAATTTATCTCAAGTGGGAGTTTTTGTTTAAACAGTTTCCGTTGGGAATTTACTGAATTCTTCTTATCGTTTCTCATGTATGCATGTAGATAGATTCTGTAATTACATTTTTCTTGTTATTTATCTGTCTTCTGGTTTCAATAAAACGTCGTTTGGCTCTCTTTTGTCCAGAATTTTTAATAATTTCTTGATCACTCCCCATATTTTCTCATTCTGTTACTACAATATTTTATACTGGGTTCGAATAAAGGAATTAACTCGTTATAATTACTTTTAAAACAATTACGATTAACCTCATTCAGAAAATTACAAAATCAAATTCTTTACTAGACCAACTACAATACAATTACAATATAATATTCAAATCATAGATAGATGTGTCTTTAGGTTCACTCTAGCTCTAGCATCTTACTGAAACATGAAACATCCAATCTAATCTAGCCCTCACTCGTTCAATCGCAGAGTGCCCATTTACTCATTTGAATTTCTATATCGGGACAGAGACGAATTAAGGCCGAAAGCAAGGTTTGTAGCAATATTTTGTTCTTCAGAAAAAATGGACAATAATATAAAGCAATATCTTATGGGTCTTATACTGGAACAAACCTGATCACAATAGTTTGTACAATCTCATCGATATATTAATTGTGCAGCAGTTAATATTTCAAATATTGCAAATGTTTCGAGTCAATATCCTCAGATTTTGTATAGAAAACCGTGTTTTATATATTTATTTTTCAGTATGTTTATCTGAGCAAACGACACCGAGTGTAAATCTTCCGTTAGGAATAGTAGAGGGGTTTACGAAAGAAACTATTAAGGGCAGAACGATTTTGGCTTTTGAAGGTGTGCCCTATGCTCGCCCACCAGTGGGAAAATTTCGGTTTAAGGTGACAGATAAAAATAATTTGTTTATTTTATTTATATTACAATATTTAATATAACCCACGATTTTGTTATTCTAGGAACCTGTGCCTCCAAAACCATGGCCTGGCGTATGGAAAGCTACTACATTGTACAGGTGCTTACAATATAATCATTATACTCCACCAGAGCAAGATATGGTCGTGGGTAAGAGCACTAAATTGTTTTTCAAATATTTTTTATTATAAAAAGAACATACTGAAATCGCCGTCTCAATTTGACTACTCCACAAGGCTCACAAAAAGACTGATTTTAACTCTATATTAGTCTGAAGCTGGTAGACAATGTAACTCGTTCCTGGAAGCTATTGAAACGTTGTAAGACCAACCACTTCAAGACGATGGAAGTCCAAGCAAACTTGGAGGATAACCCTCTATGTCTCATTAGTAGACTGTTAAATCTTGTACGGAGCGTGAGTACGCAAATGTAGATGGAGTAAACCAAAACTTCCCAAACCGGAAGTCGGAATATTGGCCACATGACGGCCCACATGAAACCCTATAACGTTAATGGTCAAACTTTTTTTCGAGAAAAGTAGAATCCAAAATACCATTTGGAATGTCTTCGATGACACATTACATATTAATATTCAAAAAAATGTATGAATTAGATGTTGCGGTTTTAGTTCAATGCTGGTTCAATGCAAGTATATAATTGACGAAGGACCTTTAGCGGAACAATCAATAAAACACGTGCCGTCGCGTAAATGAATCACCAAATAAAAGTTAATCACTGACCTTTTACGTCGAAGCGCTGCAGGTGGTGTTTTCTTGGTTCTTCTTTCTTCAGAGGCTAGCCCCGCAACAGCAGGAACTGATTTTAGAGCTTCGTCTGGACAATACGTTACACAAAAGAAACAAAATGAAAGCGGTTTAGCGGTTGTTACGACCGCAACTATAACTCGCGAAATCGTAACGCAATAACAACAAAAAGCGGCCGTCTTAAGACGGAATCAAAAGCGTCCAAATAGCTTGGAAGTAAATACTCGAATCACGAATACTGTCTATATTTTACACGCAAAAAACACTTAAAAATAGTATTAGCGCGACGGAAGGTTTTGGAAAAGGTGCAGAAGTTTAAAAATCAACGAAGTAATTCAATCAAATTTAAGCAATACACTAAACAAATTGCGGAAACGCAACACCATTTATGGTTAATTTCTTGCCAAAATATGGATATAATCGAAAAAATAGCAAGAACAAAAGTGTTTGTTTTTCACCTTATATACATATTATTATAATATTTATCTTGCGCCCCGGCAAAAATCAAGAAACCCTCGAGAAGTTAATAATTCTGTATATAAAAAATAGCAACAACAGCCGCAGTCCCGAAAACTTAACGAAAAAAAAACTGAATCGACGTGATTCCAAAATCGAATATCATACACTGACAGACCAGAGATGAGTGGAAAAATCTATAAGAATATAAGACGCCTTTGCTTTATGCGTGGCAGTTTTGACTTGAGAGTAGCGTGAAGCATATCAGCTATGTTATATTAGTCACATTGTTTTGTTAACAAGTGAGTTTTATTTTGGTAAAATAGAGACATTTAAAGTGGGTGTGAATATTTGTGCATTTGAATCCCCGAAATCTATACTAATATATTAATTTATAATAATGCAAGGACAGAAAATTAGTGGCAATCAGACCATGTTTCTTTGGTTTTCCCTCAATGTCTCATCCTAAAATATTGTGTAATAAGTAGTAGTTAGTTATTTTAACACTGTCAGTAATCATTATGTACAAAATTAGATTACTTCCCATTAATTTAACTAATTAGGTATTTTTAGACTCAGTTTCTTACTAATTTTTATAATAAATTGCCTAGCCAAGCCCAATAACCATTTATAAAATTGAAGTATTAAATTGCTTCAATATTGATTAGAAATAGATTAATTATTAAGGATAAAATGAAATATATTAGTTGGGTATTTTGGAATTGTGATCTCAAGTAACAGATGGTGCTATTGGAGTTGTCACCCAACATATCTCTTATTCAGTCACAAATGGGTATGCAGAGCAATCCTTCTCCACCTCTATATGGTTGGTTTCAGGCTCATGTAATAATCATAAATTAAATTTAGGTTTTCATCTTCTTTACTAACTTACTCTTATTTACTTCTGGTTTCTTTCCGTTTTAACAACCTTTCATTCTCAGGCTTTATTTGAATCTCCAGTTTTTGGAATTGAAGGGGCAGGTCAATAGTGTCATGTGTGTAACTTCATAAATAAAAATTATTCTGTTTCAGAATTTTTCATTTACGTTCATAATTACGTAAAAAATGAATGCATCCGTTACTTTACGACCTCACTGTATAAACTGCAACCAGCTGTCTAAGAATTTAAGTGTTTTCAGAGGTTGCTTAGTAATCCCATACGAATGAGATTTGAATCTTTTTTCTTCCGAATCTGCGTTCAATATTGTCCATCCCTTGATTAAAGCTTAATTTTTACTTTCCTCTTCAAAGTCAATTTACGCCCCTGTTTTCTTCTATTGATCATTCCACTTCAATTTCGCAGTAAATTTGCAAATCTTTTTTATCAACTCTCTATTTTCCATTAGTTTAAATTCATCCTATTTATCTTTTTATTTTTATTTCAGTATTTTGACTGTCTTCGGATTTTTTTCTTTTACCAACTTTACCTCTCGTTCTTCAGTTGTCTATTTAGCTCTTTCCCATATTTCAACTCCATCTCATTTAAGTTTCTCTACGTCAACCTTTGTTATTTGTTTACTCAAAGCCCCTTTTTCCGTTTGGTGCCTACTGAAAATTTTCAGTAAATGAATTTAAGGTATATGTTATGCCTACATCTTGTATTATTTGTTTTATGCCTGGCATGATATGGTATATATAATTTTTTGTCTTTGGATTTGATTCGGTCCAGGTCCACTTTATTTCGTTATTTGTTTTTGGGAAGAAGACGTTCATTTCGAATACAACTTGTGCTGTTAAAAATTCTATCCAACCTCATCTTTCATTTCATTTCTTATAACTGATCGCTATATACTCTATATATTCCACATGTTCTTTTTGCTTTTTTCCTGATTTTTTGTTGAAGTATCCAATCATTAAAGTGTGTGTACTATTATCTACAATTCATCAAGTGAATGTATTGAAGTTGATGCATAACACTATTATTTTTATCTGCTATTTTGGTGTCAATTGAATGATAATCGGAGCTAGTTGTTGATTTTTCTAGTAAATGTTGTTTTTAATAATTATAAAATTTAGTCCACCTTGACGTCTCGTTTCTACGCTTTGGTAATAAAGTATGTGTCCGAATTTAAGTGTTACACATTCTTCTCCTTTATCTCTTATTTTATTTTATTGAGTTACTTTTAAAGTTCAAGACGCTTTTCACCTACCATAATTCGTACGTTTACAGTTCCGATTGCTAAAGTCGTTTTTCTGTGATAGCCTGCTTCAGTCCGTTTTTTTTTGTATTGGAGAAAGAGATGTGTTAAAGAATACAGCCTGAAGTAGACCTATCTTAAATCAGTATCTTCCCATGACGACAAATAACTAGCTCTATTTTTATGTGTTTACTAAACATAACATAGCACAGTTCTATCACATTTAATATTTGTATCTTTCTTAAATTTAAAAAATGTGTAAAATTTTAAGCTCACTTTAAAACATAATTTGAAGATAGGTAATTTAAAGCAGTATCAGATTTATTTTAAAAAAATCCATAATTTTCTATAATTTTACTAAAACATTTACTTTCAGGCGATGAAGACTGTTTATATGTAAATATCTACACACCAGATCTAAATCCAACGAAAAAATTCAATGTTCTGGTTTACATTCATGGTGGAGCTTTTATGTTCAATTCTGGAGGCTTGTATGGACCTCAAATTATATTAGATAGAGATGTTGTGTATGTAACCCTGAACTATAGATTAGGGCCTCTTGGTAAGAAAAATAAACTGAATATATTCTTTCACGACTTACGTGTAAGTGTTTTAGGTTTTCTCAGTACTGAAGACAACGAGTTACCAGGTAACAATGGATTACGGGATCAAATTCAGGCCCTTAAATGGGTAAAGCAAAATATAGAATATTTTGGTGGAGATCCCAATTCAATTACAATAACTGGAATGTCTGCTGGAGGAGCTAGCACTGAATTTCACTACCTATTCCGTGAATCAAAAGGTAAGTAAACCAATGTGAACAGTTATTTCAGATATTCTGAGATGAAAAAAAGAATTACCATTAACCGCACAAGACAGACAAATCATTTAAAATGGTTAATGCTCCACTTGTGGCTTTGGGCGTAAAAACACCGCGGATACATATCATGTATGAACCGTGTTTACTCTATGCATTTGTACACGATGTTTACAAATTATATTCACGGTGTATACACAGTGAATACACAGTGTATACACAGTGAATACCTAGTGTATACACATGTGTATGTACATTCTTAAGATATTACTTGAGTTTCTACGATTAATATAAACCATACTTAAGGTGAATAATTCTCAACCATACCATATAAAATAAGAAATAAATCGAATAGTTAGATTATATTCTCATTAAAAAAAATAATGCATTATTCACACAAACGTTTACTGTTAATATAAGTTTTAACACATCTCTAACTGAGGTTATATGATTTGCACACATTTGAGTACTATGTTTTTTTCCAAAAAATAAAAACGTTTATTACCAGTTTAACTCCTTATACATCATCCAATGGAGCTGAATTAAAAAAAGATTCATTTTTACATGCTTGAAAGCACTTGTAAACATGCAGTATTCTATCGACCAGTATGTTAAATGATGTATGAAAATAGATATTACTCACCGTGTAGGCAGCGTGTATACACCGTTTAATTAGCGTGTATACACGCCCACACAGCATGAAATATCTGAAGAAATATTTCACTGAAATATTTCTGCAATATTCCTATGTCCACGACAAAACACCTACTGAAATATTTCATGAAATCTTAGAGAAACATTTCGTGCAATATTACACCAATATTTCATGAAATATTTCAGGAGAATTTTAGTCTTGAATATAGTAATATTTTGGAAAAAATTTCAATAGATACTTTAGACATCAAATATTTTAGCACTATTTTAAAATATTTGACTCCAATATTTCTGAAATATTGGTATGCTCACGGCAAACAAATGTTTTGAAATATATCATGAAATATTACAGAATATTTCATGAAATATTTCAAAACGTTTTTGTAGCTAAAATACGAAGATTTCTGAAATATTTTAGGATACTTCAAAACAAACATCAAATATTATATAAATATTTTTAAATAGTTCAATAAAATACATTTAAACTATTTTTATATCTACAACAAAAGATCTTTTGAAATATATCATGAAATATGACACAAAGATTTTATAAAATATTACAGGAATATTTCATGAATTATTTCAAATGGGGTTTTGTCGTGGACATAGCAATATTGCTGAAATATTTCAAGAAATATTTTGAAATGTTTCAAATCAAACCAGAAATATTGCATAAATATTTTAGAAATATTTCATGCTGTGTGGGCGGTGTCTACATATATCAAAAGTCATGGTTTCTTTTCTGAAAATGTAATTTGGATTGTCCATTCGTAAGAGTGACAAGATGACAAAATGTAAAAGTAATTATGTTTTTAGGTCTTTTCAAAGGAGGAATTTCTCAAAGTGGATGTGTACTCAATCCATGGGTATTAATGGAGAAAGCATTAGAAAAAGCGAAAAAGGTATCGAACCTCGTGGGTTGTCCAACTAATGATAACAAGTTGATGGTGGACTGTATGATGAAAAAGCCTGGCCGGCAAATTGTACAAACTGTGGCACATTTTCAAGTAAGTAAATAAATGTATCAACTTTGTTAACTATATAATGCGCTACGACATAATGCACTTTTAGCCGTTTTTATACAATCCATTCTCACCATTTGCTCCAGTTGTCGACTCATGGGCAAAGAATCCTTTAATACCCGAACATCCATATGTTCTACTTCAGAAAAAGAAAGTTCAAGACGTGCCATGGTTGATTTCTTATGTTTCTGCTGAGGGTTTATATCCAGGATCAGGTAAGATAAACCGTCATTCCTTAATGACAGAGTCTGCCATTATTAAGCTTTTATAGTTCCAAGAACAAGAGCATATATTAATTTTCTCTTTTATGAATGATTCTTTTTATAGGGGAACATATTCTGCATTACCTATTTATACAAAAAATACATAACTATTATTTTAGACTTTTATGGTGATAAACATTTGGAATACATTGAGAATAACTGGAATAAAGTTCTTCCATATATTTTACATTATAATGATGTTATATCCGCTAATAGCATGGATGACGTCGGTGAGAAAATTAGAGAATATTATATGAAAGGGGAAAAATTAACGAAGAAAACATTTAGTCGACTTATACAGGTGAGGATCTTATTCGGTACATATATCATGATAAAATTCATGTCATACATACTGAATTGATTCGGTGTTGGAAATCCATAATGACAATTAACTGAAAGTATTTTCACCAGAAATTTTCACAACTAAGTTTTTTATATAAAATAGTTGAACATGTTTCGATATGTTCAATATTGATTATCAAAAACTAAGGTAGTTTATATATTTGATTCCCTGTTTTTAACGAAGTGATTATAGAAAATGTTGAATCTGTATTATAATGACCACTAGTAATACAACTGACATGAAGGAAATTTCTCGGCTGCTGTTTGACGTTTTGGAGAGTTCCTAGAAGAAATATATAAATCCGGAGAGCTGACGGAAGCATTCATTCAGTATTCGAGTGCCGTATAGTAAAGATCAGGTGTTTAAAATTGATTGTAAATAGTTCTGTGAATATAAATAGAAGTAGTGGAAATTAGGGATGTTAAGGATATGAAATTTCGGATATGGATACGGATATATGAATAAAATTATATCGGTTTCAGTTACGGTTACGAATATGAAATTATATCGGATTATTCGATAGTTTCAGTTATGGATATTAGATTTTTTGGAATTGAATTTGAACTGACAAATCACCGCTAACTCGTCATCGCGCACTTCGGTAAGGGATTGTCAATTGGTTATTTTTCGGTTTCGAACAGCCTTATAAAGTGCCTCTCATTTTGATACATATCCGTCCTTATCCGAAACTATTCGAAACTTTTATATCAGATTCGGTTACGGTTTCGGATAGATTTTTATTTCGGATATCCGATAGTTTCGGTTACGGTTACGGAGCTCCATAACATCCCTAGTGGAAATACATTATAGTGAGTTGGACTGTGGTTATAAATAAATATAAGAACTGAACCCGAAGTGTAAATAAAAACATTACAGTACCAAAAAAAGTTTGGACCTATTTTCGAGCCAAGGTCTTTCGTATACCAGTTACTTGCGCTAAGGGAGTTATGGCAAGTTTTTCTTTCTCTAAATGAGTTAGTCGATTGTGGCGTGACGCCCACGCGAGATATATTAAAATTAAGTTAAATCGCTGGGATGGTCGATTTCCCCGTTTTTTTTAATTTCATTTGAAGAGTTGACTCATATATCCACTCAGACACATACACGGCTATGTCATCGTCGGTAATAAAATTAGAATTTATCCATATTAAAAGCTCGATGTTAAGGAGAACCCCTTGTAACTTACATTGTCCTAGTGAATCTAAATTAACCCAAAAATATGTTTAATTTCGGTAATTTGACGAAATAATTTTTCCTAATATTAACTACTCATTACAAAATATTACGGAGTGTTTGCAGTTCTATGTTGAATGAGTTTGTGTGAGTTGTCGACTTTCTTCAATTAAATTAATTGTGTAAATCTTCATTATTTTGAAGAAATTGATCAGTGTAGTGTGTTACTATGTACCGTATACCATATATATTCAGCAGTTCGACTTGACCCCACTGAGGGTAGGTTTTAGCACCATAAACACTAAAAAAGGAAACAAGACAGCTGAAATTGGGTGGCTGATCCCCTTGGCCCCACCCTCGGATGCCCCAATGATACACAGTGTATATTAGTCTGAAGTTGGTAGATAATGTAACTCGTTCCTCGAAGTTTCCTTGGACTTCCATCATCTTGAAATGGTTGATCTCACAGCGTTTCAATAGCTGTGTAACTGCTATCGTCATCAGGTGAATTACATTATTCATATTCGAGTGACTAAACAGACTGATCACTTTACCTCTGTGACATCCCTAGTTTGTATCAATTTGAAAAATTGAGTAGTCAGAATGGGTAATACTAATAATTGTTTATTATTTTGAAATCATTTTCTAGGCCATGAGTGATCGACTTTTTATAGATGACATCGAGAAAGCTGCACGCTTGCATAATGATGCTGTGAAGTCACCTGTTTTTAGTTATTACTTTGATTATAGAGGGGTTCACAGTGCTACTGAATTCCGTACTAATACTAACGAAGATATTGGTAAGTAAATTAAATGCAATGGTTTTATTAAATTCTAATGTCGATATTTTCAGGAGTATCCCATGCTGACGATACAGCGTATATTTTGAAAATGAAACTGGATACTTTATCGAAACCTGAAGATAGGGAAATCAGTAAAATTATGGTTGACATGTTTGTTTCTTTCATGGAAACAGGGTGAGATAATTATATGATAAACTAATGATTCGCGAAATATAATAAAACCGATACAAAGCAATTATGGAAAATGTTCAAAAAGGCTTTTACTTTAACGCCAACTGCCATTTATATTGTCTAAATTAAAATTCATTTGCTTATTGACGTAAAACTTGAAGGGATTGTATGACTTCGAGATTTTAGGCTCTAGTCAGTTATGACACATATCACTTTATTGGTTTACACTCCTTCACTCTTCCCGATTTCTTGTAGTTTTCTATATTAGCTATTAGTCTCTTTCCATTCATTCGTTATGTATGCTCTTTCGTTATTTTTACTTTCTTTGATTTTTTCCATTATGTAGAAAATATTCAATTTTGTTCTGTTTCTTATTCTGTGGGTCTTTATACATTCTGTCACTTGTCCATGAAATTTCAGTTCTTGTTCTTGAATTTGACTTGCTTCTTTCGTTGTTATAGTTTGCCAACTTATGTGGTGTAATGACAGCAAATGAACGTTAAATTAATATATCTGAGAGGCTTCCGCGGTCATTACTATGAACAAAGCTAGGTTCCGGGTGAGAACCGCGTCTGAATTTTTTATATATTCGACGTTTCGACTTCTGCTTTGGAGCCATTATCAAGAGACAAAAGTGAAAAAAGGTTCAGAGTCTAGATCGAACTCGGGGCCTCAATCTGCCTACTCCCCAAGAGTCACTAGGTAACTGAACTGAATTTGAGTCTGCTGTGCTTCTTTTATTTATAGTTAGCGCTGGGTTAGAAGGGGATGTCACGTGATGAGGCTGTGTTGTGATTGGTCGCGTGTTGGTGGGCGTGTCTGCTTTGTTTAATCTGGCAATTACGGAGGTCCATGATGTGGGAAGGTTAGAGCTGTCATCGCGACGGTTTAGACAGAGGGGTCTTTTCTCTATTTCAATTGCTTCAACACTAGTCAAACTATAGCTAACTTAACCGGGAACCCTAAGGATAAAGTACTTAATGAGGATCGCGGAGTTTACGAAATTCCATGTCGCGATTGCCCACAAAGCTACATCGGTCGTACAAATAGGCGCGTCAACCTTGGAATATATGAACATTCTTTGTCAGTTCGCAAAAAAGGATCAGACTTCCGCTCTCGCGCATCATAATATCCAAACAGGACACTCTATCAACTTCGAGGGCAGTAGGACTATCGTATCTCTTAACTCCCTTAGGGCATCTACTATTCGTGAAGCAATTGAAATAGAGAAAAGACGCCTCTGCCTAAACCGATGCGATGACAGCTCTTGCCTTCCCACATCATGGACCTCCGTAATTGCCAGATTAAACAAAGTGACATCCCCTTCTAACCCAACGCTAACTATAAATAAAAGAAGCAGAGCAGACTCAAATTCAGTTCAGTTACATAGTGACTCTTGTGGAGTAGGCAGATTGAGGCCCCGAGTTCGATCTAGACTCTGAAACTTTTTTCACTTTTGTCTCTTGATAATGGCTCCAAAGCAGGAGTCGAAACGTCGAGTATATAATAAATTCAGACGCGGTTCTCACCCGGAACCTAGCTTAGTTCATATATATATATATATATATATATATATTTCAGAAAACCAAACGTGACTACTGACTGGCGCCCCTTGTCGAAAGAAAAATCAGCACCCTTTATCCAGCTCCACATATCAAGCCCAAGAGAAATCTATGTAGAAGAAGTGGATGGTAGTTTGGGTAACAGGGAGTTCTGGAAATCATTAGGTTTTGAAGAAAACGAAAACTTACTAAAAGGTCATGACGAACTGTGAAAACTCAAAGAAAATCTAGTCTTTAGTTGAAATAATTTTAATAAAAATATTTGAAATAAATCAACACGTAATATTAACATCTGAGGTTTTTTACTTACACATTAAAATTAATAAATAAACATTATTTAAAGCAATTCGTTTGTTAAAAGTACATAAAACTTTACACTGTAACTCCTACTTCACCGAGAATATCCGACAACCTTTCCAAATGAACTGAAACTGATCCCAATTCTTTTCCTGATTTACTCCTGTTCAACAGTTGGAAGGCGTTCATGTATTCGAGCTCGGAAAATTCAGGACCCTTATCCACAATACCATTAAGGATTTCCTAAAATTAACTTTAATTAAATCATTCTAATAGCACCTTAATAATTTGTGTTAATTTTGGGTGATAACCATGACCTCAAAAATCATATCAAGGTCAAATTCGTTTCACGAATGGGAATCCCGACTTTTCATTAAAGATTTGGACAGAGGGCATTACCATGACTTTCAAGGTCATACCTGTGTTTTTATGGAAACCCCTATTATTTAACAGGGAACATTGCGGAAAACGATGTTAAAATATGCCTTGAACATGAGTTGAAGATATCAAGGTCAAAATCATTTTATGAATCTAAATTTTACGTCTAGGTAAGTCACTGAATAAAATAGTATCAAATGGTTACCCAATAACTAATTTAATATTAATAACGAAAAGTGAGCATAACCTACAAACAATGTTTAATCAAACTAAGATGACTGCTAGAAAATTGTATATACTAAATTCACCACAAAAACAAATGTTTGATTGCATCAACTCATTGGAGACAAAAAGGAATCACTTATGAAGTTATGAGAAGCTGCAAATTAAAGTAAGAGAACAAGTGAATATTAAGTCATATTTATAAAATAATGGCATAAGATGTGGCAATAAAACTATACACTGCAGGAAGAGATATAATGCTGGACTATTTACTAAAACATCTTACCTCAGGAGTTAGGAAGAACAATTCAAAGTAATGTCTCGCGTGGTCTAATGCTACTTCTCTGGTCATTGTGATATTGGTGAGAGTTTGCTGAAGAGCGAAAATATTCCTACACATTCTTTGGATACCAGCTTCATCAATAACATTCATGTATTGCGCTGAACTTATTAAAATTTTAGCTATTAGATGGCCCAGTCCTTCGAAAATGTACTGAAAGCATAAATAACTGGTAGTAAGACATGTACATCTGGAACTGAGTTTCTTACCTGGCACTTTCTTGGATGTAGACTAGTCGTCATGGCCTCGTCCACATTAGCCAATACCCTACTTAATTCTAACACTTTGGGATCAGGTTCATGAGTTTCTTTATTGTAATGGGTTTGCGTTAACAAATAATGAAAACATTGTACTCGCACCTCCAGGTGTAGCAACAAAAGGCACGTGTTCGCTAATTCGTCAAATTCTTGAGCTATACTAGTTAATTGTTGTAATGTTGAAGCTGAAACTGGAGGTGAGCACTCGTTGTGGTGAGTGTGGCTATTGTCTTGTTTAGGTGGCGATAAAGTTGATGGTTCCTTGCGAAATTCGCTTGTAAATTGGAACATTCTAACTGCAAACCATTCCTAAAACAATAGGGATCTATATGCTAAAATATATTTGGTGACAAATAGAATGTTCTTACCATACTCTCCTGTAGTTGTGCTAGTTCTTTAAGCAAACTCATATCAGAGAGAATTTCTGAAGCTGAAACTCCACCTTCTCCTAAGTTACTTGCCAAAATTTCAGCTTCTCTTCTGTTCCTCATTCTAACGTCTTCGGGACTTTCTTCTTCGGAAGGTTGAGATCGTTTTAGAGTTTTTCGATTTCTTTCGCTTCTAGCATGGAACTCTTGTTGAGCTTTGAGGTTCAACCAGTTAGGTAACGATCTGAAAACAAAGCATCTTCTATAAATCATTGGACAACTATATACTAACAACAAGTTTTTTTAATTATGAGTATTTAATACTTGGCTTTATCCTAAGGATGTTCGAAAGCACTCTCGAGAGGAAGACGACAAACAAGGTCACGCTATACTTTAACATGGGAATTTAAAATCAGCACCAACCTAAAAATATTAAAAAATACCAACCCCCATTCATAAAAATTAAATGTTTCCTATAGGAATGCGTGTACTAAATTATGAGAGTCCAATCTTGCAATGTCGCGGATCTTCTTTCTCATTCTAACTACCGGGAAACACCAGGTATTAATGCTTAAAGAGCCCGGCAGGAGTGTTCGAATTGTAAAAATTACCCAGACATAAGACATAAAGGTAAATTGAAATAGGATTGCCAAAATAGTTATTACTGGAAAATGGTAAAAACTAACAAAAGCCAAGGTAAGGGATTAAAATGGCTTTGAAACAAATATAATATGGGGGAATTTGACGAGAATATATTTTGATTTGTTAGTGCAGATATATTAAAAAATAATGTTTGCTGATAGAATTTTTAAAGAAGAAATTGAGGAAAAGCCACATGTGATTAAATGTCATTTTCGGCATAATTTTTATAAAATTTAATAAGTACTCATAGTTATATATTAATAATTATGGTTGATTAAAATCTTTAAATGTGTTACTAAACAAAGATTATTAAAAAGGATTTAATAACTAGTTACTGCAGTATTAAATATCGTCTAATAAAGTTATTATAAATGCCTAAAGCATTCATATTAAATGCCTAAAACGTGACTATTTTGTATTTTATTTTTTTCATAGCAATAATGAAATAATTCACTTCAAGACAAGCACATAATTGTATCGCCTTTTCCAAAACAAATCTCTATTGACTATTTATTCTTGCATTTGGAATATGAATCAACGTTGTAGACATAACAAATATTCAAATTCCGCGCGGTTGGCCAAATTATATTGCAAGCAATAATAAGCCCTCAAGGTATGCATGGCTGTTATACTTCACAATCTCGTATTTGAATACACATTGAGATCTGATACAATTGTCTCTTATTTTAATTAACTAATAAACTAGACGGTAAGTGACCGTTTTTCCTTTTTCATATGAAAGTGTAAAATTTAAGCTATCGACTGTGGAGATTTTTGTAAGTTTCTTAACACTTTATAAATGTAATATGACATGTTTATCCAATATAGACATCATTATCCCATAAGAGGCCACGTATAAAGTGGCGAATTTAAAAATCATTTTCTCAGAAACTACCTGGTCAATCAACTCAAAATTTTAACAAAAGATAGGTATTACACTATATATTTGATTGAAATGGTTTTTAACATTTTCCCAAGATTTACGTTTTGCTTTCGGACATCCTTAAAGTTTCAAATGATATTAATCTGTTGACATTAAAACATTTTCATTTTGTCCATCACATCCTAGTAAACACAAATTGTTTGCTTATGATTTAAGAAAAAAACTTAAATTTTTATTTTTTCATTAAAATTTTTCTCCAGTCAATAATTTCTCACTCACAAAGTATACCTACACATACATATTTTAAATTATAGGCCTATTGCGCTAATTTGTGGTTTTTCTAATCTTTTTAGTCATCGAATCAACACGGGAATCCTACATGATCGTTCGATAGTAACTAGCCTACCATGTTTTACTTAAACATAATGGACAAGCAGGAACAAGTTGAAGTGGTTTCACCGATTTCTCTAAAGTCTTTGTTACAATAGATCACATGATCCTGTAGCACAAACTTTTAGTGTTTGGTGTACTTGACTTTTTCCTATTCCACTAGTCGGGCATATCCTTATAATGGGCAAAACTCAGTAGCACTTGGGGCTGCTTTAAGAGTGCCATAGAGTTCAAATTTCGGACCACTGATGTTCCCAATTTTCATAAATGTCATTGCTAATGTAACTGATGTTGAGTATCAAATGTATCCTGATTATTTAAAATGGAAAGTATGGCTTGGGACACCGAATGACTATCTGAGATTGCAGTATTCAGCGGTTTTATGCCATGTTGGTGTTGGTAGATAACAGACTGCCATTGAACGCTAGTAAAGCTCGGTAATGTCTATGACAAGACGACGGCCTTTCAGGGTGAGGATGCTCTTTAGAGGGTGATGATTACTTGGGAAATAAGATTGAGTTATTACGAACACATTCATACTGTTGCAGAGTCAATGCGGAGACTTGGGTTTGTTATGCTAAACTCTACGTCATTCATTGGTGATTTTTTTAATGGAAGCCCATAATTATAGCCCCGGAAAGAAGAGAAATTTTACATTCAAATATGAACCTCACCGTTTAAAAATTTTACCTTGAGCATGACTGTGATGACCTTTTCAAGTTCAAATCAATTTTTTAAATATTTCGATCCAGCTGACTGAAGCAACGTTAAGTGTGCACCCAGCCTGTTAAGGTAAGGGAAAGTGTATACCCAGCTAAGGCCAGGTGATTTCATCTCGTATTCGTTGTTTAAGTTCCTCTATGTTACTGGGCTTCGTCCGATATACGCTATCCATCATGTAAACTCAAAGGAAATAATCAAGTGGGGTGAGATCAGGGGATCTCGGTGGCCAGGTCAGGGTGATATTTCAACGTAAAATTTCCTGTTCTTTTAGATTCCGGGGTCAAAATTAGGGGCTTCCTTTAAAAAAACCTAATTGACTATAAAATGACCTTCATAGTCACGCTCAAGGTCATGGTCAAGATCACTAACAGGTAGCTATGAAAAAACCTAAACTTTATTTATTGAACTTTTTTTTTAAATTATTTCCGGTCATGTTTCCGTTTCCAACATGTATATTAGAAATAACTACCGGGATTGTTGGGGTTCAGCACAATTTTATGAAAATAAAATTGGATGTTCTACATCCAGAAAGAGCAATTGACAATAACATTCCATTACATTATTGACAATAAAGTAGATTACACATCTATCCCTGAAAGTCTGGACCGTTCCCAAATTAGGGATTAGGAGTTAGCCTGAATCTGGTAGACAATGTCCCTCGTTCCTCGAAGTTTCCTTGGACTTCCATCGTCTTGAAAAGGTTGATCTCGCAACGTTTCAATAGCTTTGTATCTGCTATCGTCATCAGGGAAATGATGGGAAATTCAGTTTATCCTTGGTATTTATACCTTTAATCGGTCATGCGTCACCGGCCATGGTCATTGGGTCTCATCCGGTCCAATCAGCGTTGTCGTATCTGGCGGTTGGTTGTCGGTGATGCGTAGCGACAGCGACCGAAGAAGGGGTTTCCAAATGTTTTTAATTTGGACTCTGGGCTCGCTAATTATATTCTCGTTCGAGATTATATATGCTGTCTCTATAATTTTTTTTATACCAATTCTCCAATTAAAAACATTTGGAAACCTCTTCTTCGGCCACTGTCGCTACGCATCACCGACAACCAACCGCCAGATACGACGACACTAATTGGACCATCATTTCAAGACGATGGAAGTCCAAGGAAACTTCGAGGAAATTAGGGATTGGGTCTCGCAACTATTTTTTACCTGATCGCAGTAAAGACAGATTTGATGTTTTATTCCTCAAAAATTATATAATAAAGTAAATCAAAGTCATGCTCTTAATGCAAGTCACTCACTCATTTTAAATGTATGTTTGCATTGCTTCGACATTTTTAATTAGATTGTTGGGTAATTCCCATTATAAGCCGAATTTAACTTCGCATCGATTATGTTGGTTTGAATAGATAATATTTGGTAATACTGACTAAATCATTTATGTAGTATAGTTTTCGGATTTGTACTCAATCACGTTTCAGCTTCACCGATATTTCCGCACCAAAATCGATCATTCAGATGAAGTAAAAGCTATCGCTATTAGGGGCTTTGAAGAAATGTACTTCATCATAATTACTTTGATTTTTCTTCAGATTCGGATGATCAAACCACAATTGTACAAGCATAGGAAAAAAAAATCACTGTATACTTACTTTAAAAACCTGCTGATGTCATCGTCTTTTAACCAAGCAGCACTACATATTCTTCGGTCTTCAGAATGTGGTTGAACGATTCCTCTATAAGCTGCATAACAGGTATCTTTGTACTCTTTCAGGGCTTTGCATGAATACTCTGCGATTTTTTCACTATATAATGGCAAGGACTGCATTACTGCTTTCCATTCTCTAATACATCTCTCAACAGTTACCGAACTCTACAACATATTGTTTTTACATATAAATGGTGAAACATAAATATAGGATTAAAACATAGTAAATGTATCATTATTATCAGCTGCCCATTAGTGAAATGTAAAGTAATTACAAAAAAATGTTTACTCAACTGAAGAACCATCAATGGACACTGAGGAATAGGGTTCCAGCCAAAATAGATATTTATGGAGATCATATATTCTGAAAACATTGACACCCCAAATATGGTAATCAACTTTCAAAATTCAATCATGATGATATTTTTGGTTACCTCCTTGTTTAATACTTTAATGTATTATAGTAAACTCAAGTAACAGGCATCAACCTGTCAGATTGATATTTACACTCATAAATTAATCCTTATTGAGACGCTCGACAAGAATCAAAGTCGTATCTCGTTTAATGCTTATGTCAACAAACTATCTATGCAGTTTTAAAAATATTTCATATCGAAAATTATTTTATCTCCTGTCATTAATATCACTTCTTCGACTGAGACGAAGATACAATACTCGATGGAGGCCTATTTTAGTAACTAGAATCTGACTGAAGGTCAATTTTTGGTCGATTGTTCGGCGATAGCTTTAACCTTCGGCCGAAGCAAGCGGAAGGTTTTACTTTAGGAAGAAATTTAATAATACTATTTAGTATTATGCATGAGAGCAGAAGCAAAAGAAGTCTCATTAAGACTATGTATATCTGAATTGAAATAAGGAAAGAGTACTAAACATGATAATCAAATATAACCCTGCAGACAATGCAATGCAGAAATACTATTGGGAAATTGTTATTTTTTGTTCCAAAAAAACATCTGCAGGTATTTGACTTGTTTTTCTTGGAGAATATACATCAGGTGACACATATGAAGTGTTACCACATTTTTATTTCGTAATAAATTATAGAAAGTATTTAAATTTGCAAAAATCGTAATTATCAGTGCATTGATCTGATTGGCTAATCAGTGAATTATTCTTGCGAAAATCTAAAAAAATCTATAGTACATAGCAGTTGTATGTTGTGTTAGAGCTTTGAAACTTAACTGGAAATTTCTTTTTTTAAAACATAAACAACATATCAAGATATTAGCTTCATGGCTTTGATGGTTTCCTTGTCAATGTATTTTTTTGTAATAAATTTATTTTATGTGATGTTCACAAAAGTTTTGAAGAAAATTATTTTTTAAACAATTTGAGAGTAACATAGTAATTATTAAATCTATCAGCGCAATGAGCCATAGTTTAAAATCCATTTCAGTTTGCTTTAAGTAATTAAAATGAAAGTTTTTGTTAAATTTTTTAGACAACAGCTATGGACACTGAAATATTTTAAAACGTAGATATTATTCTGTAGCGAAAAAAACACAAAAACTGTAAAATTTTTAATTTTAAATATTTCTTAATTGGGGAGTAAAAATTTCTTAACAACACTGATGTGTTCTACGATGTTGTTTCTTAAAGAAAAATCAGTCAAATACCTGTAAATTTAAATACTGTCAAGTTCTCTACTATAAGTTATATAAATATTATGACATCGTTATCACCGTCCTCGGCAAGCAACTCGTGTTTTCGATTAAGTTCATTTTCGGAGACTGACGGAAAATGATAAAACTCAGCCGAAGGTTTGGTCGAAGTCAATGAGTAAGGTGTTAGAAATATCCAGTCGCTCTTTACGACCCTAATGTTTTACATGCCTAAAATGGTGACGACCTGGATAGAAGAATGGAATTTTGTGAATGATATGGTGTTAGAACTGATGCTAGCCCAGATTTATACCAAAACCATATTGTGGAGCGACGAAGCAAATTAAATGGCCGTATTAATCGGCACAATTGTGCGGATTGGATTGATGAGATAACAAGCCAATTAAATGTTCGGAGTGTCCATATTTGAGCATTTTGGCAGCAAGCTCACTGCATTGTCCGACCGGACTTTCTTTAGTTGACATACCCATAAAGAAAAATATCTCGAAATATTATGAAAATTGAAAACCGAATTAACTGCAACAAGACGGTGGTCTATTGCAAAATTTTCCTGATTGGACAGGTAGAAGTGGAAAAAAGTCAGTGTTTCAATATACACTCATTGAAAAAAATGAACTGGAAACTTTAAACAAAAGCAAATAGCTCTGTGAAGACAACAGATAGCATTTTGATTTTTGTAAATATGTAAACTTGTGTGATTTTTGTCCCACTCCCTATTTTTTTTTTAAAGCAGCTAGCGTTTTATTAACACTTACCACTAGTAAAGGTTTGTAATCTGATGAAATATCCAATAAAACAGTTGTTTTCCACGCATCTGAAGCTCTAACAGCTGCCTCAATATGATCTATAATTTCCGCCGACTTTCTTTTAAGATAATCATTACAAACATACTGAACTAAGAATTGATAAAGGCTGCAAGTTCTAAAATATTAAAACAATAAAAGATCACATAAAGAAATATATATAAATTAAATACCCATGCTTTGCACCTATTGACTGTTCTATATCTTCAGTAAAACACATAAACGGAATGAAAACTACTAGGATATTATTTGGATGAGCATTGCAAATAAGTACTTTGTCCTTCTTAGTTAAATTTTGTGTAGTGTTTAAAGTAAGAGCACTTGAGGAACCATCAAATTTAAATAAGGCTTTTTTCTTCCTACAACAAGACGAATACAATTATTTTATTTTGACGTAAATCTAAGCTTACATTGGCTGTTTTCGCCTAGAGAAATATATTGAAATATCATTTGTATCAGTAATATCACTAATATGTAGATCACTAGACAGGCTCTGTATATCCAAATAGTCTGCCAGAAAGGATTGTAACTAAAACAAATTTGGAACTTGTTTTATGTCATTACAAACAACTGAATTAATTGTCTACTCACCACATTTTGTGCCTGTGACCAAAAGAACTGAATATCATATGCTTTCACTTCAATTTTATTTGCCTTACTGGCCTTTTCTACATATTTTAAAAATGTTTGATGGGCATCAGCTACTTCTTTGAACTGGTCAAACAAAATTTGTATCAATTCTTTTAAAATTAATTTAGAATCCACTCCTTCTACATAGTCTTTTACATGATGGGTTGTTCTTTCCACTATTTGAAGAAGAGACACATGAATTTCTTGGGCAATGTCCTAAAAAATAAATGTATTTTTGGACAATTTGTCACCAATAATGGGTGTTTACCGAAAAATTACAACATTCAGTTATGTACATATAAGATCAGGACGCTTAGGCACGACTTTTTCTGACAAATAGAAGCTTCTACATGTAGTGACTATCTTAAAATGATCCCAATAATATCACCATAATAGTTATTGCATAATTACTACTCCGTCAAATTTTGCGAATTTGACAGTACATATTAAAATCAGTACAACTCAACAAAGCTTTGCTTTGCTTTGTATTGCTTTTCTCCTTAAATATTAATGTTCTTTTAAGGGTTAACTTAAAAAACAAACTAGATTTATCAGTGTTCAATATTCCACTGTTAGTATGTTGCTCAGTCAATTTGGTAATTTTATTTAGTCAATTGTCAAATCAGTTCTAGACAACCTTTACCAACTACTGTATATAATACATATTCAAAAAATTTTAAAATTTAGCTTTCTGAATCTTCAACATATTGTTACGAAATTTACCCAAAGCCGACCCTGTGTCATTTCAGCACGACAACAAACGCTTCAAGATAAAAAAAATACGATTCTCGAAAAGGCTCGGCAGCGGAAGGAACGATGTTGATTTCTACTGGAGAATTCTACGCTGGTGATATAAAAGAAGAACGCCACGATCGCCAGGGAATGATACCGCGACGACTAGCTTATATGAAAATGTATTGTGAGTCAGCTGTTTTAAATGTAAATGAAGTTCTAGAAAAGTGAAAGTGGAAATTAGTTTTGTAATTTTAAATTAAACCCACGAAGTATATTGCAATATGTTTTACGTAAAACTCAATAAAACAACTAGCTTTTTCTTGGAAAAGGTGATGCTTAAAGGCTTTTTGACTGTATTTTGATTTTCAAGAATTTTTATTCTACATATTCTAATAAGCGCAGGGTTTTCCTTCATTGTTGATACTGTAGAAAGTGAAATTTTCAATCTTGCGCATAGTTGTGCACTGTGTTTATTATTTTATATAGTGTCATATTAACAACTTGGCCCCAATATCTGCCAGATATTTCTAGGAAATGTGTCATTAAAATTACTAGCTATACCAGAACTAGGCGTTAAAACTCAGTCCTTGTACACAAATAGATTTCTGATGAAAGTATACTTTATATTCAACAAGTTTGTTACAATGGTATGAACAGAAAATCGTTACTATCATTATAAATGAAATCCAGTGTGATTGACTGAATTAAACTACAAATTACTGGACCAGAGCTGTTAAATGCAGTGATTTTAGGTTATCCCCCATGGCCTTCTATACATATAATTATACTAAACCTAAGTTACATAAATGGTTACATCATTATAACCTATGAGTTTCTACCAAAATCAGTTTCTAACATAGAAATGAAACAAAACTAACTTACACTGAGGGCAAATGGAAGCTTTTCTAACAGTGACAGACTCTTCACCAATATGGCCACAAAATTATTTGGATTATCTTCAGGATTTATATCTAATTTTTCTTCCACTGAAAAATCATCCCCAAGCAGATACTGTTTGATGTTTCTGAAAACAAATCTAATTATACATTTTCATAATTCCCTTAATGAACATGTACTTTTGAACATCACTGAAAATATTCCTAGAAACAGCTGATCGATTTCTTCCAGATTTTCTTAATTCAGTACTTCGTCTTAGTGGGGAATTCACAAGAAAACCATCCCTTCCTGAACCCTGTCTTCTTAAAGCCATTATATGTTGAGACGGTTTTATATACAGAAAATTTTTCAGTTCTGACAGTAATTGGACATGTAATTGCTGGAAATATAAATAAAATTTTGTTAGGTTAATAATAAGTTTGATCATTCTTGAGTTACCTCTTTTTTCTGCTCCAGTTCTAAACTCAGTTCTTTGAGGCTTTCAACCCCATCCAGTGTACCCTTACCCAAATTGACAGTTTCCACTAACAAATTTGTTGCATGAAGGTACTGTTTTCTTGACATGTGATTGGCTAATCTATTTGGAACGGCAGTCATTTTTTCTCTGGTAAATAACATAAAAATTGGTTACAAGATAAAATTTGTAACAACTTCTTAAACATGATATCACTTTAGTATAAAGAGGTTATTTTTGACAAATTGTGGTATTGGAGTGTATGCTGGCTACAGGTTCTTTGCATTTCTTAGCTAACAATATTGCATAAAAGAAAAGGTTTTCTGTGACGACAAACTACTTTTGTGGGGGAGCAAATGAATGAGGAGCAGGGTGAGAACTCAGCGAAGCTCAGGGGTATTAAAGACGGAAAGTTAATAAAAAAAGGAAGTTTGATATTATATTGACACTTTGCCTTTTGATATATGGTTTTTTACATCTATACTATATTTCATACTATTTTTAACGCCTTTGTACTGAACCTGGATATCGTATCGACTTATAATTCATTATCACAGGCACTTAGTATTTAAATTATGTTAGACATCCTTCCATGTTTTTGTTAGTATCAAGTTTTCAATTACGAGTTTTACTGAATCTCACATTGGATATTACAGTTTTTGATATGATTATTTTTTAGTAAAAATACCAACATGCTTAAATAACAAATGTTTAGAAAATATGAGTATTAATAATATGCACAAATACTAGTGACAGTAACAGAAAAGTAATTATATTTGGATTATGGGTTATTGTTATAATTCTATATCAACAACGTGAAAGGAAGAATGCAGTAGGCAGAACTGGACAATTTTTGTTTTTCTAACTAAAATCTATGATCACCATGTCCCCATCAGAATGTTGAATTTCTCAAATAATGACATTAAGACAATCAGACCACAAGTTATTGTTTTCCCAACCAGTGAAGATCATCCTTAACTATGAAATACCAAATATCTATTTTGAAATAACCAATGCTCTTGCACATTTGAAAGGCTAATGGAATCATATTGAATGGTGCAGAAAATGTGACTCCTGCTCGCATACAGATCCGCTGTACATGATAGCTCTGGATTAACACCAGTCCACATTTTGTGAAGGATAGGCTCCCATATGACCTGACTGTTGGGATGAATCAGGGCCCCTGAAGGAAATTAAGAATTGCAGACTAAGAGTGAGAAAATTTATTAGCCACCCATAAACAAGCAAGGTTGCACTAGATAGCTACAAGTGCCAGGATGAAAACTTAGTGTGACTTAAAAGGAAATTTGATTGGATAACAACAAGGGGATAAGGTTAATTTTCTAACAAAAAGAGAACTAATGATGTTGTGTTACACATAAAATGCAGCACAAGGATAAAGATGAAAGATGGTCTGGCCCCTTTTCAAGACGAAGATGTATCTAAACAGAAATCAGACTAGAATGGGGGGGTGCCATGAAATGTTAGGATTGCTGTCACAAAAGGACAACCATTTACTCTTCTGTCTGCCTTCCTTATATAACTTCATAGGAAATTGCAATCGACAGTTCAAATTTATTCATGACAGTTCTAGTATATTATGAAGAACTTATGAGATTTTTCTCACAAAACCACTAGCCGAGCCATATGTACCGAAGTAAGTTAAACAGTTCATGTCAAATCAGTAAAAATGAAATTAGAGTTTCTTGGTTAGTTTTGTTGTATTATGAATATTGCTTTATAATCATCATTAATAAAGTTTTCAATAGTTGGACGACTAAAATAATTTCAACCCAGAAATATGTTACAATATTAAGCAGTACATATATTAAAAGGATATGAAGAAAAAAATAGTATTATATTTGTAAACTGAAATTAGGCATGGATAATACTTAATGCATTCAATTTAGAACAACATAATATTCAAGCCAAAATTTGTGATAAAAGTCAAATTCAATATTAACCATATCTAGCACAATCATATCAATCATAATAGAGGTACAAAATAATGTTTCAAGATTTTAGTCTTTTGAGAGTAGCACAAACTAATGGCAGGTCTCACCACTGGATAGATCTAGTCATGAAAAGGCTTGTAACACAATTTCTTTGAAAGATTTTGTTAAACATTTTTAACACATTTCCTAAATTAGGAATCACAGATTTCCCACTGAGGTGTTCTATCCTAGAATTACTCTATAGTATTCCAATAGAAGAACTAAATGAATTTGATAAGTTAACATCCATATGGCAATCTATATTTCAGCCAAGTTTACAAAGTTTAACTCAATAGATGAAGACAATAATTTCTGTAAACCTTGCAGACATTTGAGGCTGGAATTCAACATGTCTAGCCTACTCAGACTTACCCATGGAATTTCAACAGCAGTTTGCTATCCAAAATTTATTACTGAAATTAGAGACAAAATTCCACAAATGTTTAGCCATTGGTGGTATAAAGAGGTGCAAAGACTCTGTGCTTTGCAAATTGAAGTTATTATGAACTTGTCCAAACCAAAATTGAGAATAAGTCCATTAGACCATTGTTAGTGGCAGATTCTTGATCACTATAAGATGCAATGGAGCAAGGACACTGGAGCAGAATGCTTCTACTGTGCAAGCACAGCCTATTTTAAAAGATTTCAGAGCTAGGCTCTCAAAATGTTGGCCATTGAAAGACCTCAGGACAGTAACCAGATGGGATTTGCAGTTTAGTCATCTAAGGTAGCTACTGCCAAGGACAAAGATAGCCACTTCATATTCTAAACTAGTGCTGCTGTATCTTTTGCTTGTAAAAGAAATCTGAAATCACCAGTGAGTCATTTTAATACAGGATATGCTAGAAGTAAAATTGTGATTAGAGGAAACCTGCATCTAGCATAATGCCCTAGTGGCAGATAATGCAGTTAACTTCAGACTAGCATGGATCTCATAGACTGCATGACCTCAGATTTAATTCTGAAGAACGAGATGTTGAGATTCTAGGATGAAATCAGTTAGAAGAGAAGCAATAGACAACTGTTTAAGAAATTGGAGAAACAGAAATCAGGTTAACAGGATGTAGATCATAAGGAAGGAGATAAAAGATTTAACCAACACAAGGATAAGTTAGGATGTCATAGAGAATGATGAGCTTAAATTCAGGATAGATTAGTTTAAAACATAGAGAATAGCTCCTTGTTTCAAACTTATTGAACCTACACATGTAGAGGAATCAGCAGATACAGCTCAGAAATAAAAATTAATAGGAGGGAAAGGGCCAAAAAGCAGAGTGAGATGAACTGGGGTAGGTGTACAAAACCCAGTAATTTCTCTCCAGCAAGAATTCCTGCTAGGACAACATCACCTAGAAGACAACCTCCTAAAAAAATTACTGAATTACAGCAAATTAAGTGGTCAACTAGCTCCAAAACAGAGCCAAGACAGGATCAGAGTAAAAAGAGGCAACTTTACAGAATATGCAGCTTACATGAGTATACTATTACCAGAAAGAGTAATCAGCAGAGCAATGAAAATTTTGCAATATATAAGCAGTAGCTAGAGAAGATAGAATTCAAATTTTAAAAAACTGTGGCAATTATATGCTTCCATAGGAATCAAGAACTTTATTATGTAGGTATAAAAATATGATTTAATTGAACAGTCAGTGGGTCAATTTAAAATTAAAGGAAACAAAACAATATTGTAGAACAATTTTCAATAAAAACAAACAAAGTTCTAGCAGCAGGCCTGGGTACACACTTGTAGAGACATTGCTTATAATGTGAGATGAGAATATTGAAACTTTATTTCTACAATAATATTCCTTTGATCAGTGAAAGAAAAAAGTTGTACTGTGATGGTTACAGACTTAACCATAACCACTGCTTACATTTCATCTAAAAGTTTCAACATATATTTGTACTCAAGTCCTTCTAGCCATAAACTCTTCAGTTCTTCCTTTCTACATCTCAGCTTTTTCTTGCAGTCTTGGAGATTTTCTTTGACCCTTCTAATTTTGTCTCTGTTTGTTGTCACTATTTGTGAAATAGAACCAAAAAGGTGCATGACCTAAAAGTGTAATGTAAGCTTTTATAATAAAAAAATGTAATTGTACCTTAGATAAATCATTTTCATGTTTCAATACAAGTTCATCTAATTTTTGGTCACATATTTTATAATCAGCTTCTAGTTTAGCCTTCTCTCTATCTCGCTGCTCATTTGTTTCACATGCGGATAGGGCTCGGATAACTGACATTAATAGACCACTCTGGAATTTTTAAGAGAATTTGTTTACTATTATTATACGAAAAGATAGAATTATTCATACCGTTTCTTTAACAGGTTTCACCCCCCTGGGTGGTTTAACAGGGGGTGGCTGATCCATTTTATTGTAAATAAATTTCTTATCATTAAAAACAACTCCCACAAAACATTACTTAACCCTTTTAAACGGATGTGACAAGTTGACAAATGTTGACAGTGACAACTGAATTGTTTTTGACACATGACGTTTAGTTTATTGTGAAATTAGGTATAAAACTTGAATACTGCAAAAATCCCCGTCCTTCCCCAATTTGATTAGGATTTTCTCGTTATTATTTAATTAAATTAATATTGTTCTTTAAATTTAAAACCAAGTTTTTACGATTATCTTGAATTAATTTTTTTCATATAACAATTGATATATTTTTTATTTATTTTTCATAAAATATCAAATTTCATTATTTGGGGAATTCACTTGTTAAGTCCCATTGTTTTGTCACTACTGAAATTAGCGCAACCGCATTTGGCGGTTTAGCTTGATTTTTTTATTTCGGTGAAATCTAAAAAGGGTGAAGTTATCAGTTTTTTGTTGATTGCCTTGTAGGGTCCGATTGATATTCTCTTACACTTTTTGAAAGTTATAGAATGGTAAGTTGGATTAGCTGTGATAAACTGTTCTTGCGTATAGTTTATCGTTGGGTACTTTAACAGATAGGAAGTAAATAAATTATATTACATTTCAGATTTTTTGAAGAGGAAAAAAAAAGAATTGAAATTAATGGAGTTGGAATCTCAAATAATAACCAATAATAACATAGCTATGTTTCCTGATACAGTATTTTATGATATTTTTACACAGAAAAATTATTCCTTAAGCCACTACAAAACTCCAGATCATGAGGAATTGGAATCTAATTTAACTAAGTCAGACGTTAGTGGCAAAGGTTTGGAAGCAGTGAATGCCAGTATTACACATCTGGTAAAATTTCCATTAAACATAATGCCACCACCTCCACATAAGATAGTCAGTTATCAGAATAATAATAACAATGTAATAAAAAGATATCAGCCTAGGGATACAGCTCAACCAAGAGATAACTATCGGCCAATTTCCCCGAAAGATTATGACAGTGATGAAAGTTGTAATACATATTCATCCCACGAATCCCCTGATAATGGTAGGTATCTACATAGAATTGCAATTTTTTCACTAAATTGTATATTAAGTTAAAGGGGGAGCTTTGGTCAGATTCTATAAATCTAAGAGTGTAATTTTGATTTGAGAAGTTTCTTTTTTCATACATTACATAGCCAAATGTGAATTCTGTACATGAGACATTCCAAAAATAATTTAAAGATCAAAGGTACCACCAATCTGCAGTAAATAGATATGCTAATAATACAGTCATAATCCTTATAAAACATTTTTATTTTCTCTATTACACCAAAAAATAATTTTAAAAATAATAGAATTATGTAATCAATTTATTAAATTTTTTAACATTAAACTATGAACCACAGATATCTCATACTTCGTCACATTTTTCTAATTCATCCTACTCATCAATGCTGTAACATAGATTATTAATATCTATAAGAAATCAAAACCTGGTGTTGATTTCAGAATCAAGTGAGCTATTCACTTATCTCAGACACATATGCATATTTATGGGGTGCAAAGGGGTCAGTTGCCCCCTAAATTTATTTTTAATGAAATGATAGCATATAAGCATGTGTACTTTCACAGTATTTTATTTTTCGTGCTCCAATGATGAACTATGCTGGAGATACATTCCTGCTCAAACATAATGTGATTAAGCAATCTGTACATCACTCATTATATCATTATAAACTCTGTGGGTTCAATTAAAATTGTAAAACTAATATTCAGTATCCCTTTCTAAAAACTTTTATTTACATCAAATATTCACAACAGCTGATTCGAATATCAAAATAATAACAAGAAATAAGCTCTTCACAATAACTAACTTCTCCCATGCTGGGTCGCTCCTTTTAAAATCCGCATCGAATTCTTCTAGCAAAATCGAATGTCAACTTAACAGTTGTCGAGTTATTTCGAGATTAAGTTGCCTCCCCGCGATTGATGTCATATTGGAATGAAATGTTTTATATTATTCGCCAGGGACGGAGTGGATAATTTATAACAATATTTCTTTGTTAGGAGGAAATCCACATCAATTGCATTCCCTCCATCTCCAGTCACAGTTTTTATACCTTTTTTACCTTTCATTGACTACATCACATTCATGGCAAAGAATCAAATTTTTATCAAAATCATAAATGACTCTCTCATTAAAAAATAGTTTTGGAGGATATTTTTATCTAATACAGCATTATGAAAATTTACACTAGTATAATGGAGCTGTTTTTGAACTTGGTCAGTACAAAGAGCCTTCTGACATGTTCCTTTAGTTTGATAGCATCTTTCATGTCTTGACAAACTTCCAGCTTACCTTTAAGATATTTGTCAACTGGTTCAACAGCTTCAGCTTTTTCATTCAACTTATTGCAGACCCTAATTTTGACCCCTGTGTCTATGACAGGGGTCTTGAGTTATTCTCAGCTCAATGTGGAACATTATTTATGCTTCTCAATAAACTTGGGAGAGCAGAGGTCACCAAGGAAGTCATTTTGGTGAGAAAAAAATGTGCTTTCAGAAATATTTTAAATTTGAATGTGTGGGTGACTGAGTGAAGAATGCCTAGGAGCTATTCATATTCAGATCCATCACACATACTGGTCTCATTTGTTTTTCTGTCCCAATCTTGGTTTAAAAATCAGTGGCATGTAGATTGTTTATTTTTTATGAACACTGAACCTGTCACTTGTTTTCCAGTGAGTAAATCCATTACTTTCTTATTGTAATTACTAAGGTTTCTACTTAACCTCTTTGTTAATACAGTTAGTTGTTGTTAGGAAAGGGAAAATATTTTGAACTTTTGTAAATATCTCTGTTGTGAAATGATGTGACAGAATTGTGTCACAGTTTTTCTTATGTGAGTATAGATAGTCCAGTATCAACTTGTTCAATTACTTCTGGCTAAATTGACATTGTTTTCATCTTGTGCTGAATTAGTGTTGGATTTTATTATACATATTGACTAGGCAATTTCTTGTAATGTGTTGAACTTTCAGCAGAATTTTTTTTCCTGCTATTCCTTCCTGCAAATTACTTCCTTCACTCCCACATTTTTTGAAAACAATGTTCCTATGATGTTGATATTATTTCAAAGTCGAGTCTTCAAATTAACCTAAAATAGTAAGTAAACATTTGTTGTTGATCATTGCCACACCACAAATTTCTGCTTGCACATTACTTACCTGAATATGAAATATGTCTCCGTCCTAGGAACACCAATGCCCCCATACTCCCAAATATGGTTAAATATAGTGGTTTAAAACAACTGTTTAAAATAAAGAGGTTTTTAAACTTAACTGTCAAGAGGTCTATGAAAATTACTTTAAAGAATTGTATATATTTTAATAGTTTTTATATGTAACCCTTGTTCAGTTTTCATTATTCCCCATTCTAGCAAATTTAAATATTAACACTTGTTTAAGTAAGTACCTAATTCAAGAATTGATGTCATAAGATATGTAATATTATATAAGACCATATTTTTACCATATAAGAATATAGGAAATAACTAAGATTTGTTGAAGAATGAATGAACAATACTGTTCCTTAAATTTTTCAGTAAAGTTCTCTGCCCACACTAATCATATAAGCAAAAGAAATTGTGTAGTTGTGAGATGGTAAACATTCCTAGAACTAGAGTTTACCACATTTGGGACCATAGAAATTCAAAACAAACAAATTTCCAATCATTTTTGCATAGCATTATTTTGTGTTTGTCTTCAGTTTGGTGTGACTTTTAACTTTCCAAGAAACTTAGCTAAAACTATAAAGATTTTTAGACAAACAAAATGTGGTCATGAAAATAACAATAGCCTTCTGAATTGAAATCACAAAATTTGCACATAATAACTATTCATAAAAAAGCCCATGTAGCTTAAAATGATAATTGAAAAATAATTTTAAGTGCTATAAAGAATGATAAAAATATAAACTGGAGCTAGATAGGGTGAGAAGCAATAAAAGTGAGCATGGATGGATCAGCTGATCAATCCAAATATTAGATCTGATTTTTTTAGAACATATTAGAAATTATAAAGAAAAAAACATCTACAAGCTTAAAACAACATTATTAACCATTTAGGATGGTTTACACAAAACAGTAAAATTCCCAATTCTTTGTGGGACAGGTGTTTCTAGCCACATGAGTTTAAGCAATAACAGATATGTGATGGGCCGCAAGCGCGTACCACTAAAGGAATCAGCGTCCTCCTTCATGCTAGGGATTGGGGCTTGCAATTGTTCCCCATGAACGAGTAATTTCCAGTATGCGCGAGTCTTAAGATTGTGTCGATTACGTCACTGCACTTTGTACACACCGTCCTTCGCAACCACCGATTGAATGATTTAGTGGGAGTTCTGACTGGTACTTTTTAGAGAAACAAGACACAGAATTACAAAAATGTATATTATTCCTCAAATATTATTGACAATCCTTTTTAATATTAATACGCTTTTATTAAGTTGACGTGTATGTATGTATGTAACGGAAACTTTCAACGAAATTTTCATAACCTTAAAGAAGTCTGATTAACTTGAAAATTGGCACATGTGTAAAGGGCAGATGACAATACAATTCTTTAAGATGAATTTTCGCGTTTGTTTTCTTTTTGTCACTGTTCTTGCTTAAATGCCAAATTAGTCGCTACTTTTGCCGTCTAGTTGGCAGTAGTAGAATGGAAAGTTACGCAAACATGAAGTAAACTTTTTAACTATAAAACTATAGACATCATGAGACTAAAAACCGAACTAAAAAGCAGAAAAAATATTCAATAGTCATAGGGTGTATCAAGGAAGGACTGAACTTGATAAACAAATTAAGATTCTTGAGAACAATTTTTGTAAATATGAATTTGACTTTCAAATCCAGGGTTTGATATAATGTGAATTATTGCAGGCATACATGTTTCTTTTATTTCTTTTTAAATGTTTCTATTTAACCTCTTTACTATAACCACCCAAACACCAAAACTATTATTAGCGGCAGTATTAATAGTTTTGGTGTTTTCTTAAAATACCAGAACTAGGAATACCCAATTCCTAATTGTGGTATGAACACACTTGGAATATAGTGTATGCTAAAGAACTAGATAAAAGATAGTCAAAAAAAAGAAAGATGGCAATGATACCTCACAAATTATCAAAAATTAAATAAGTAACAAGTTCTTAAGGCAGAATTTCATTTTTATTTTGTTTAATTAATTAATTAATTAACTGTACGGTACTTGTACCTTTATTCTAAATTAGATTAGCATATAACTAGTGTTGTTATATATATAATGAATTAAGTAATAGAACATAAACTAATTGGTTTCTGGTTTTCTGGGCTGTCTCAGATTATTCTAAATCATTTATTGAAAACCCTAGATGATTCATCTGACTCTAAACTAAAATAGTTAAAAGTATATATATTAGTAAAATGTTTTTGGATTTTTTTTTCAAGGAGTGAAGTATAGCGCCCCAAGATGCGGTATGTATCGATTAAGTGAACAGACTATTGTTTTTGGTAAATATAGTCAGAGTTCGCCAAATATTTATTCAAATGTTCACTATTCGCAAACGCAAGCCGCACATAATAACGGCCACTACAAGAATAGGTAACATAACGTCTAAGATAAATGTTTAAAAGTTGTCAGTTTTGTTTGTCGTTTTTTAGTTTTATTTATCTGTTGTGGGCGCATGTTTCTTATGTTCGTTAGTGTTTGTTATTGCTAAACTGTATTGTTTTATCGTTTCGTTATTTTTCTAGTGGCTTGTTTTATTAACATTCATAATTTTTGGGTCATATTTTTGAAATGAGAATTTGTAAACTTCAAATTATTTAAAATATAATATTACACTGCAGACAGTTACAAACATGTAATTGAAATTAAATACTTTGTAATTGGATGCTGCAATTCTAGAAAATCACAACCTGAATTAAATATAGTTATGTAATAATTTATTCTAAACATTAAACCGTTTCTATAATATATGTCAAAACACAATTTTTAATCCTTTAAATAGTTGATGGTGGAAGCCATTACTTTGTGATATACTATCATTATGATTGTAGAAAAACGCATTACTTTGTTTTATATCACTAATTTATTTATTTATTTATTTAATAAACATAAATACCGTGACTAGTTTCGACAATACTATGTCATTTTCACACGGAAACAAATTCATGAATGACGACAAAACATTTTGAAACAGACCGAAGGGTCTTGTCTACAACAGTAGGTATGTGTTAAATTCTCAGAAGGATTACATAAATATGGCATTTTTGTGTATAAGAATATTGATAGAAACAAAGTGGTACACTGATTAAGAAAATTTAAATATATCATTTTTGATTATTAGATACTTAAAAAATTTCAAATAGGATGCTATTTTTAAAATCTACCTGCTCGTTAAGTAGTAAATTGCAAGAAACGGAATTGTTGTGGCTTTTGTAAATTTGTATGTTCTCAAGTGTTTCAATAAATGGTTTAAAATTGTTATAGTGAATGATCTCTGTTTCTTGTAATTTAGGAAATATATGCCCTGTAGTAAGAGAATGATTTGCAAATGTTGAGTCAGTTTTATTTAATCTAAAGGAACTTAAGTGTTCAAGATATCGAATATTGAAATTTCTACAGGTCATACCAAGGTAAAAGCAATTGCACTCTGAACATTTTAGTTTATATACTCCAGATTTCAAGAACTTGTCACTTATATTGTCTTTGGTGTTAAAAATATGATTTGACAATTTTGATCTAAAACTAACTTTAATATTATGCTTTGAGAAAAGTTTTGCTATTCTCTCACTTGTGGTTCCAAAATAAGTAAGGCTAACATATTTAAATTGATCATTATCTTTGAATTTGGATAAATTAAATTTTACGCAATTTGACTTTCTCTCTGGGAAATAAGTTTATCAATTAACTTATGGTTATAGCCATTATTAATGGTTATGCTCTTGATGATATTTAGTTTGTATACTTAAAGATTGCACTGAATTGTGTGGTATTCATTGATAACCCATAAAATAACTTAAATCATACAGAATCTGAATATGTAATAGGTTTAATATTCATATTTGGAAATACATGATTAGATCATTTAGTTACTCCTAATTATTTCTCCAAGTGAAATCAGTACTGAATGTCTCCTTTACATTTTGTATAGGGAAAAATAAATCATTCATAGTGCAACAATATATCGAATAAACAATTTGTACATCAATCAGTTTTAATTGATAATTTCAGTGCTGCATTTTTGTTTGGTGCTTAAGAGGAATATATATTATATATTCAAATTATGAGGTACAGGCAAATATGATGGGCTGCCTGGGTCTGCTGGTAAATTTGAAAGACACTTACCCTGGATGAATATGATTGGTATCCTATTATTTGTTGGTAAATTTTAGATATTCAAATGTATTAGCCAAAAAACCCAGAAAAATGGTTGTTCAGCCACCCTATTAATGTTGGAGTGCACTACTAGGTTTGAATATTGACCTTCAAACATTCTCGACTCAAATCCACTTTAGAAGAATATATGAAATGTTTTCATATTTTAAAAATTGCCATTATGTAATTTTTAGTATTTCATGTTATTCTTATTCTTATAAAATTTTATTTAGTAGCTAACTAACTTACTTATGGTCATAACTTTGTTTCATATTCTGATTAATTGCTCCCCATTACCTATTTTTCTCATATCACCCAAATTAATTTTTATTTCTTATCTGTATTAACATTCATTATAGTTTGTAGTTCACATGAAAGTTCTTGAACTGTGAAATGTCTGAAGTCTGATATTTTTATCACATGAAAAAGTGATGTGTTTATGATGATAATTTTAGAATGTCATCTTTTATATAACTTGTTAGAGTTAAGCATATACTTTAGTATTAAGTATATGGGGTTAAGTAAGTTATATGAAACTTCTCATATCTCTTACATTTTACATGGTAAAATCATCACATTATTTAGCCCATCCCATGATTATCAGTTTCTATAGTATTTTGTTTCTGGCTTGTTTCAATTTGCAGGATTCTAAGTCGCTAAAACTTCTGAAGTATTTAGAAAATGTCAGTGTTTTACTAAATTAGTTTATATAAAAACAGCATAAAGTAGATTAATATTATATTTGCCCATTACTAGTAACAAAACCTTTCAATAAATTATTTTAATTTACACTAAATTGAACTAATGATATCAAATTATTCACATAAAATCTCTTTCTCAAGATTTGCTAATTTCCAGTGATGTTCTACTATTTCTAATGCCTCCCATTCAGCTTTGAAAGGAATTTTTGGATCAGCTGGCATACCTGATGCAGCTCCAGTCATCTGCATTTGCTCTTGCATTTGTCTGCTTTGATCAGCAGCATTATTTTCTCCCAAAACTAATGCATATATGCTTCGAAGACCAAAAACATTTAAGAAGTACCAGGAAGCTGATGATACCCAACTTGCGTCTAAATGAGATAATTCAATACCCCTTTGTAACATTGGTTTGAACCTCAAGGTCAATGGAAATGGGACTTTTGTTGTAATGAATCCTGAAAACATCCAATTGATCCAACCACCAATTACAATCATAGGTAACACATTAGTAAGATTTCCTTTGAGCATGTCCGTCATCATTGAAGGATCTGTCATCATGTTTTGGGTTACAGGAGGTCGTTTTTGCATTAAATATCCATCTTCTTTGTTGAAGGCATGTTTACGAATCAGAAATGAATTCTTTGGAATGTAACCACAATTTTCTCTTAACGCTCTTGCTCGTAGAATTAGCTGGGAATCTGCTAGCTGTTGTAATTCAACTTTCTTCTGACTAGTTAATAATATAGAAACATAGTGCCTTAAAATTCCGACTAGAAATGTTATGACTACGATAGGCAGAAAGACCCAAAATCGGATTTGAGGATCAACAATCAAATCTGCCGTCATTATGCAATTTTAACAATAAATATTACTTAAATTTTTCAAAAAATTGAAAATGTATTTATCGATTTTCAATTTAATATTTCACTTTGAATGGTTATGTGACAATGTCAATTGTCAGGTGTGACGTCTGATATTTATACCATAGAAATCAAAATTAATATGCTCTATGAATGCCTTTGGCACCTTAGAGCTTGTACCTTCTGGAGATAGCTTAGATCAAGTATCTCCTAGATATAGCCTGTCGTGCACAAAATCGTGACAACGCTAGAGAGAGAGAGAGAGCTATAGAGACAGTAACACTTAGTGGGTGGAAGCAGCCAACGAACAACTTGCTGAACGTATTTGATTGGAAGCAGCTTCCAACCGAGTGAAGTAGCATTCTTGCCCTCTCCCTCTTTAGTCTTACTATGACGTTTGTGCATGACAAGCTATATCTAGAAGGTACATGATATAAGGGAGATAGCCTGCAGTGCACAAATCTCGTGGTAAGACTAAAGAGGAGATAGAGTACACTAGAGAGGGCAAGAGGTTATTTCACTCAGTTGGGAGCTGCTTCCAATGAAATACGTTCAGCATGTTGGCTGCTTCCACCCACTAATTGAAATAGCCTCTATTGCCCTCTCTTTCTAGCGTTGCCACGATTTTATGCATGACAAGCTATATCTAGAAGGTACATGATCTAAGTTTGGCACGTTTTCGTAGACTTAGAGCATGTACTTCCTAGAGATAGCCTGCAGTGCACAAAATCGTTGCAAGGCTAGAAACAGAGGACAATAGAGACAGTAACAGGCTATTTCACTTGGTGGGTAAAAGCAGCCAATGAACAACATGCTGATCCTATTTCATTGGAAGCAGCTCCCAACCGAGTGAACTAGCCTGTTATCCCTTCTCTCTCTCTTTAGTCCTACCACAACATTTGTGCCCTGCAAGCTATCCCCAGAAAGTACTAGCTCTAAGCATATATATTATGCCAAGGCTAGAAAGAGAGGGCAATAGAGAGGGTAAGAGGCTTTTTCTCTCTATTGGGAACTGCATCCAATGAGTTCATTGGCTGCACCTACAAATCGAGTCAAATAGCCTTTTGCTCTCTCTATTAGAGCTTGTATATATGGAAATAGCCTGCAATACACTTAGAGCCTGTATCTTCTTTAGATAGCCTGCAGTGCACAAATGTGGTAAGACCAAAGAGAGAGAGAAGGCAGGATGCTATTTTACTCGGTTGGGAGCTGCTTCCAATGAAATTCGATCAGCATGTTGTTTATTGGCTGCTTCCACCCACTAAGTGAAATAGCTTGTTACTGTCCAGAAGGTACATGCTCTAAGGCAAGGCACAAATATCGTGGTACGACTAAAATAAGAGGTCAAGAGGCTATTTCACTCGGTTGAGACTACGTTCAGCATGGTGTTCATTGCATGCTTCTACCTACTAAATTAAATAGCCTGTTACAATTTCTATTGACCTCTCTTTCTAGCCCTGCCACGATAGTTATGCAGTGCAGGCTAACTCTAGCAGGTACATACTCTAGGATTGTAAGAGGTTGCTCTATCATCCTTAGAGCTTATACTTCTGGAGGTAGCCTGCATTGTACAAATATCATGACAAGAATATAATGAGTGGGGCAATAAAGAGTGCAACTAGCTATATATTAAAATTAGGTGTTGCATTCTCCGACCAACTAAAATGGCTTTCTAGTCTTGTCACGATACTTGTAAATTGTAGGCTATTTCCAGATGTATATGCTATAAGCTGAATCAGCAGAAATTTGGATAGGCAAATGTAATTTTTGGAAATCAGCAAAATAACATTAGGAAACGAAAAATATCTTTGATAAAATCGTTTTATAAAGAGAGAACTCAATATTTAGAAAATACCATTTTTATTGCACTGTTAGATTTTATTTACTATATATTAAATGATATCAACGACTGTAGCGAAGTTATTTTCTAGTTTGGTATGTGTTATAATGTACTTTATCTCTTAATCTCTTGTATACCACAACGCCCTCTTTACAAAAAAACTTATCAAATTAATTTTTGCTATATTAACCCCACTGTTTTTTTTAAATTAAGTACTATGTAAGGGGGTGTACCACTGTCTCGTCAATGAATTTTAAATTTTGTTTTGCTATATTCTTTAAAATCATAAAAAACACTTTGATTTTTATATACTTCATATTTACTTCCTAAACTTTATCTAGTGACTCCATGGAGGGATCATTAAATACATATGCTGAACTTTCCGAGTTGCGTTTTTATGTGCCAACAACTGGAGGCCATATCATATACGGACAGAAATGATCCTGCTCTCGTATAGTTTCAATTTAGATGTAATTCAGATAATTTTAAATCTATTAGTGGAACTTTTTAAAAAGCGTATCAACCCCATAGAGAAGTTTTTAAATTTTCTGACATAGTCTTATACAAAGAAATGGTTTTACATTTACAGACATTATGGAAAGCATACGTTTTAGACACTACAAAACATTTAAGCCGCTCTAATTAAAATGTAATGGTCAATAAAAAAGACATCGTTCGTCGATTATTTTTTATACAATTAATTTTTTACATTAGAAAATATTGAAGGGTGGTGAAATTTTGGTGTTATATGTGCTAATGTGAGAAATGTAAAGACATTCTTGAATCCGTTCACAGCGCCACCTCCAGATTCAATTGTGAATATGAACTATCCACAGACCCACAAGGTAAGGAACACAAAATATTACATCAAATGGATCCAGCCGTTTAGGAAGAATCTAGCTGTTGTTGATCTCTATGCTGTAGGAAGGCGAGTACTATCTCACATCGGTTAAGCAGAGAGGTTGTTTCACCATTTCAATCATAGTGGCCCTAAGAGAATTGCTCTTCTCAAAATTAATAGAGTATCCTATTTGCGAACCGATACTATCATATATTCCATGATTCTATTGGTACGACTGTTGTAGCTGTGTGGACAATCGCCACATGATATTTCCTCCATCCACATTGGTCACCTTGGCATTTGGGGTTCTGGTTAGACCAGCTATTGTCTGGTTGGTGCTGAATACTGTTTTAATATATTTTTGGTTCAGAATAGGTGCTATTTTGTCCTTGACTGCTCGAATCTATGACAAGAATGCTTTCAGTTTTTCATCTGTTGAAGAGGGAGTTGTTATATTCGCCTGTCCCAAAGATTTTCGAATTGTTCGTGTTTTGTGTGCCGGATCATAGCTGTTAGATCTAGGAATTTGTTAAAAAGTGTTTAGTTCGACTTGTCGATTGTCAGTAACGGTGAATCAGTTAGATTAAAGAAGTAAAGTTTTCATCTCAGAATTTAATTGAGCAGGCTGTTAAGGTTGACGAGTTTAGTGCTTGGATTACGATTTGTTCCATGGAAATATGGGGGGGAGGTATTTTTTAGCCAGTTCTTATGTTTAATAAAATCGAATTACCATAAAAGCAAATGTAACATGTTTTTGATGTTCTTATTATTACTAAATAATTTAAGTGAGAATGTTGGTAGTTGTGCAATATATTTCATTTAACACTTCCCTATTTGTTTTTTCTATTTAGATTGTTTATTGTTGGGTTTCTGAATGTTCAAATATATAATTAAACGTTTTTTAATCACAAATGAATTATTTAAGGTGTTATTCAAATAGCAACAACAACAATAATAATGGCACCAATAACAACAACAACGTTACTAACAACCGTCACAATAAACATCACAATAACAACTATAATAAAAATGGAATGGATATTATGATACGACGAGCACATGGCTTAGTCGAAAGATTCAAATCTCGAACAGATATAATGAAAATCAATCCGAATCCACCAGGGTTATTGACGGGAGGGCATTGGGACCAATTAAGCCAGGCTGTATGGGATGTATTTAGTACCAAGGCTCAAACTGAGACTACTTATGAAATTAAAATAAATGTCTGGAAAAATGTATTTTTGTTTATAAAGGTAAGTAAAGAGTTAAATTTAGAGCAAGTCAAACAGTTTGATTCCTGGACACCTTTTAAGGAGGAAATTTTAGTGTGTTTAATTGTTCACATACTAATTTAAGGATGTTCGAAAGCCAAACGTAAATGTTAGGAAAATTTTAAAAACAAATATATAGTGTAATACCTATCTTCTGATAAAATTTTGAGTTGATTGACTGTATAGTTTTTGAGAAAATAATTTTTAAAATCGCCACTTTATACATGGGCTCTTATGGGTTGACGATGTCTATATTGGATAAATATGTCATATAACATTTATAACTTAAATTTTCCACTTTCATATGAAAAAGAAAAAACGGTCACCTACCGTCTAGTTTATTAGTTAATTAAATTAAGAAACAGAGTTTTATCAGATGTGAATGCCTATTCCAATACGAGATTGTGAAGTATGACAACAATGCATACCTTGAGGGCTTATTATTGCTTGCAATATAATCTGGCCAACCGCGCGAAATTTGAATATTACTTATCTCTAGAACGTTGATTCATATTCCAAAAGCAAAAATGAATAGTGAATACAGATTTGTTTTGGAAAAGGTGATAAAATGATATGCGTGTATTGAAGTGAATTATTTCATTATTGCTATGAAAGTATTAAAATAGAAAATAGTCACGTTTTAGGTAATATAAATGCTCTAGGCATTTATAATAACTTTATTAGACAATATTTAATACTGCAGTAACTAGTATTAAATCATTCTTAATAATTTTTGTTTAATAACACATTTAACTATTTTAATTAAACATAATTATTAGTATATAACTACGAGTACTTATTAAATTAAATAAAAATCATGCCGAAAATAACACTTTTAATCACATGTGCCTTTTCCTCAATGTCTTCTTTAAAAATTCTATCAGCATACATCGTGTTTTAATATATGTGCACTAACAAATATATTCTCCTCAAATTCATTAATACGCAGGGCCTTGATGTTATCCGGCATATTATATTTGTTTCAAAGCCATTTTAATCCCTTACCTTGGGTTTTGTTAGTTTTTACCCTTTTCCAGTAGTAAGTATTTTGACAATCCTATTTCAATTTACCTTTATGTCTGGGTAAAACACTCTCGCCGCCTTGCCGCGCTCTTTAAGCATTAATACCAGGTGTTTCCCGGTAATCAGAATGAGAAAGAAGATCCTCGACATTGCCAGATTGCACTCTTAAAATTTAGTACAACCATTCATATAGGAAACATTTCATTTTTGTGAATGGAGGTTGATATTTTTTAAGATTTCCAGGTTGGTGCTGATTTTAATTTCCCATGCTAAAGTATAGCGTGACCTTGTTTGTCGTCTTCCTGTCGAGAGTGCTTTCGAACATCCTTAAGTGATATGTAGCACTCACTCATCAAAAGTTGGGATTTATAGTTATTTGGAGATATTTTATTACTGGCGTTATTAATATTATGTATTATATATTTGCTGCCATGAAAACGATGTTAATAATATTCGAATTATATCTACCAGTGTATCCACATTAGGAAAAGATCTAGTTAGTCTTGAATTTATTCAGTATTCAGTTATTTTTCGTCGAAATAACATGCAAATGAAAGCGGATTGATCTCTATGCATTCTGACCTTTTCAGAGTAGGCATTCAATTTTTATTTTTGACACTTTTGTAACACTGACAAGTACATTTGCCACACAAAAACCATCACTAAACTTGACATTAGCAATATTGACGGTGGAAGTTTCAAGATAATATTTAATAGACGAGGCGAGGTTGCTTGAAGAGATCCCGAGATAGAGAAAGAAGATAAAGAGCTTACCAAGGTATTATTGAAAAAATAATAAGATATGCTGGGAAAATATCTCAACTCAGAATGCAGCTTCATTTATATGAAGACCAGGAAAAAGTCTGGACAATACCAAGAAATAAGAAGTACCAGTAAATGAGGAAATTCAGTTAACAACCAATCAGATTGTTAATTGAATTGAAGATTGGGTGTCATACTTTCAAGAAACATGAAAGAGGAAATAGAAATAAACCAGCCGATTAATGCAAGGATATGCCAGTTTGAAGTAACGATATAAATAAATGTAACAATAAATAAACTGGAAAACAAAAAGCCCCGTGAATGGATGATCAGCAATGAAATCATCAAATATGGCGAAGAAAACGAATCTCTTTTCACCAATGTCCTAATTTTAGAAATGGTGAATATTCTATAAACTTCTATTTCTCATTTCAGAATACTGTTCAAACAAGTCCGTGGAGCCCCGATGGCGGTACTTCTTTCTCCAGTGCTTGCTAACATTTGATGGAACAAATCGAAACCCAAGCCCTAAACGCGTCTTCTTTAAAACCTTACTGTTGCCTTAATTATGTTGATGATACTTTTGTCACTTGGCCTCATAACAGACTGCTTTCTACAACACCTCAATAGTATACATCCTAACATTCTTCTCTCCCGTTTATTCATGCCCTCATAACCGAAACTAATAGTGAAAGTGTCACATACCGTCTATAGGAAACCAATTCATCCCAATTGATACTTAAATGCCTAATTACACTACCACTCTGTTCGATTGAGTTCTATAATGAAATCTTTGTCTCTTAGATCTATCCGATTAGCAGATATTGGCAATAGACAAAAGGAACTTAATAGTGTTCAACAATCTTAAACAAAACAGTTATTGTTCATTCCACATTGCGCGCACAATTCGTCAATCTCAACAACAACCGAAACCACCAACTCCGTCAGAAACAATATCGGAAAGCCTTCCTTCCGTACATTCGAGGAGTTACCGACAAAATAGCACGCACATCAATCAGTCGTACGAACAGGCGCGTCAGTCATCGAGTACATGAACAGTCTCTATCAATTCACAAAAGAAATCCGACTTTAGCTCTATCACATCAGCAAATCCAAAAAGGACACGCTGTGAATTTCGACGATAGTAGACCTATCATATCCCTCAATTACCTTAGGGCATCCATTATTCGCAAACCTATCGAAATAGAGAAACAACCCCTCTGTTTTAAACTATGCGATGCACCTGCGTTCGTACAGCATGGAGCTCCGCAATAGCCAAACTAAACAGACACACCCACCATCACCCAACGTATCACCATACAGCCCCCTTATCACGTGACATCCCGTTCTAAACGACCGAGAACCATAAATGAACGAAGCAGAGCGGATTAACACTCAGTTCAGTTATCTAGTAAGGCTTGGCGAGTAGGCAGATTGAGACCCCGTGTTCGATTTAGACAATTATAAAAATTAAAAGTAATTTTAAATTTTACAATTGTGTTTTTCTCATATACATAGTTTCTTTATTCCATTGACAACAGGTTCTGATTATCTTCTAAATGTTATTTGTGGCATGTTCTTGATTATTTTTAATTTTTCTTGGGAATAACACCACAATTGACTTAAAAAAGCTGTATATTGAAAGAAAATACCAAACGTTTTAAAATCGATTCTGACTTCGTTGTCAATGGTTTTAAAATATATAATGAAAATGTAAATTGCAAAATTGATAAATCAAACTTTCAATTTTGCAATTTACATTTTCATTATATATTTTAAAGCCATTGACAACGAAGTCAGAATCGACTTTGAAACGTTTGGTATTTTCTTTCAATACACATACAGCTTTTTTAATTTAATTGTGGTGTTATTCCCAAGAAAACTTATAAATAAACAGGTTCCGACTTAGACTGTGAGACTTTTGGAAATATAAAGCACCTTCAAGTATTGTGGTGTTATTCCCAATAAGTGCATTAATATTAAATAAAGACACCACAACTATGGTTCAGGAAATGTCACATAAAGAACAACCAAATGCTGACAGAAGATTAAAAAATATTTTTATGTGTATTCAAATATTTATTAAAGGAACAAGGCATTCTAAAGGCTTCGGGGCCCCAGCGGCTGTTTTCTGGATGTACACACTTCTTTCGTTGTCGAGTTCCTAAATGACAGATATTTAAATTCAATGCAGTAGTTTTAGGACGCACCATCGGTCAACACAAAATTTGTTTAAGAAACTAATTAGATAATACATTATTGCTTTTTATATCTCCTATCAGTTTATGACAATTCAGTTTTTACGTTTTTTAACGGCAGTGATGTAATTCTTGTTTACATTTTACTACAAACTGAGACACATGTGCCTAAATGTGAGTTTTTAAATATTGTTTAATGACAGTGATTGCGGTCAAATGTTTTAACAGTTTCCAAACAAAATTTTGTTAAATTTTCAGAAATTGACCATGCATTGTTTTTTTATAGAAATGTCTCAGCAGTTATGGTTTATTCATGGTAGGTTCAACAATGTCATGTTTTGGTTTGGAGACAAGTGATATTGATATGTGTCTGTTAACAAAACCGTTTACTAACGATCCTAGATTAGATGCGTTGCACCATCTAAATGCGATCAGGCATCTTTTAACAAAATATGGTAAGTATTAATTTCAAGTTTTTTTAAATAGATATTTTTGTGATTTTTTCTACTCAAAAACCAGTAAGTATACTGGTTTCGAAAAATTTATGTTTTTATGATTTCTAGATTTTATTTATAAAAATATGGTAATAAGTAATATACCCGAATTACAATGGGCCGTAAATGGACGTCGGATTTCTTCCTGAGTTTAGGCAGTCATTTCTTGTAATTAAACAATAAATAATGCAAAATCATCATCAAGACCTAACTGTAATTTTTTATTTATTAAATGATTTGTTTACCATTGGCGAATGACAAATACATTTCACAAATTCCAAATTGCGCCCTTAATATTGCTATAATTAATTAATAATAATGTAGATTAACTATATTGTTTAACTCTGTTAAAAGTTCACACTTTCATACCTCCGCAATTTTGTAGGAAGCGCCGCTTAGCTTAGTGGTCCTCCATTTATTTTCAGCAGGTAAGAGACTATTTACGGAAAGGAGTAAGTGATATTAAATTTCTCCAAAATTCACTAATAAACACAGTTTTCCCCTCAGCTGTGATCAAAAATTTATTTGTCTTTTATGTTCATGCGGTATATTTTGTTTTCTTTCCTACAAAAAGTGACTTTACCTGACTTAGGCAGAAATTTTGCCTTCTAATGGCACATTTAATATAAAATAATTCTCTAATAATATTTTTGAATAATTGTACTATATTACATATAAATCAGAATATCCAGTAATACTTTGTTTATCACAATAAATTTTCGTATAAATTGTATTCTATTATTACGAATTTTCTGTGGATTCTGATGAACTATTTCACACTAGAAAATACATCGTCTTTAGTTACTCATAAATTCACAATTAAATTTCACTATCTACTTTTTTTAGATTTTATCACACTTCGATAATAATTGTTCCATTACGTCGCTATCTACTCGACTCCACTGCTGCTGTACGACCACGCATATAATTCTTCGCAGTCACTCTCGATTGTTCCCTTAGTAATACTGTCTCTCTAGAAAAGAATTAGAAATTTCGGTGTTTTTTCTTTACCAACAATCGTATGTTCAGGAATAATTTTTTTGTCGACTTTTATTTTTTCGGATACATGGTTTTTGACGCAGATGATTATTTTCTAGAAGGATTTCTTATTTGGTAATGTAAAATGAAATGTTATAATAATTTTGAAGTAAGTAAACAATCAGAATTTGTATGGATGTGGTCACTAATAAACTAGTCTAAGAATGATGCTAACAAAGAATTTTATCATTTGTTCAGTGGGAGGTGGCCAACACAACACATATCGATTTGAGCATGCTTAAAGTAGCTCTGGGTACATGCAGTAGTGCTCTATGTGGTTAAAATAATGGATTGCGAACAGATCGGTCCTAATTTAGGACAGAACATGTGTTTCCATCAAGTCTTGGATGGAATACACTGGGCAGACTTTTGCTTCTGATAAAGATTAATTGTGATCTATTGTCAGAAACAAGAGCCCTTTACACCATAACTTCCAGTGTGATGCACATCCCTTTCTACAAAAAACTGCTGATTACATCTTTCACCATGTTGCCTTCTCTACCTGCTGGCCACCATGCATGGTCGAAGATAATTTGGGTTCGCCCCTAAAGACACTTATTGGTTCCACTGTAGCCGTTTTTTCATTCTTTGAAACATTGCCTTTGGATACATCGATCCTCAGGGGTGAGATGTAAGTGACGTGAGGACGATATGAAAACAATCCAAAATTCTTAGGGGCCGTAAAAAAAATTTGAAGCCAGTACTAAACCTTTGTAATTTAATTTATAAAACGATGTGTCTCGACAACTGTGTGTGTTGTAGCTAGAGCTATTTTTTGTGGCTTCACTGAACTAATTTAGGTGTTAGTAGTCCTTGAGTACCTTGTATCCCTTTGTCTTGGCAAATTTCGATATGCTGTCGCTACCTAGGATATTGTTATGATTTCTTGTTAGAACTGTATGCGAATTTCTGTTATCTTTTGTGGTTTGAAAATTCATCAGAGCGACGGTTATATTCATATTTAAAAAGTGTTATATTGTTCAACATTTCCTAGCTAATGTTACTCGTTTAAGTAAATACCCAATTTAAAACAGATTTGTTTACATTCTGAATTCATTTAGAATTACCCTTGTTACATCTATCAGATTTATGACAAAGTAAGGGATTGATTTCATCTCCTACCAAATATCAACAGAACAAATTAGCCAAATAAATGATAAAGTAAGGACAAAGTTTCGATCTGGTATTGAATGGTATTGTCGTTCTTCTGAATTTGGTTGTGACTGAGATAAATTACGCCTTTATTGCGTGATTGCGAGTTTACAGTTGATTTCACTGCTTTCTCTTAGCGGTTTGGAAGCCGGCTAGGTTGAAATATCAGTCGTTAAAATAAATATGGAGGCCGTTTATTTCCTGGCATCGTTTGAAAGTTGGAATATAAACGAAATGCCATATTTGTCATTTTTTGTTTTTGTACCACATCTATTTTTGGGTTTTCATTAAATTCTCATTTGTACTCGTTTAGTGTATTTTTACCTGATCCTATCGACGGACAAAAGTGGATATTTGTTGTTTAGCAAAAGCAAAAATGAAAATATTGAATACAGTAAAAAGTTACGTGAAGGCTTTCATACGTATATGTTAGGGGCATACTTCTCTAAAATATAGCCAGTGGGAGTTGAAGATCTTAACCTCACATGGGTTTTGTCACTTATAATGTATGTTTCACATTGCAGGTTATTAAACGGTCTCACGTAAATAAACTAGTTCTGTCTTTTTAATTCCTGACCCGCTCCCAAATGTTCTCGGCGAAGAGCTGTCGTTTTGCACAAGTGAACTATTCCAGGTAGGTCTTTATTTGAAGATATTTGAATGTTTAGTTTTAATCATACCTTGTGCGCCACACAATAAGCCTTTCATGAACTGCAACCTAGGTATTGTTGTTCTAGGATGCGGTCATGTCCCTCTTGCTCTTCGTGTTCGTCCTTTCTTGGTGATGGAAATGTAAGTTTCTTGCTGTAGGCATGATAAACAAATAAACGAACCACTTAGACCGTTACGAAAATAAAATGTTGTCTAAAGCCAGCAAAAAACCCTTTCATTATGTTTTCCATATCAAAAGGTTATAACACAAAAACCAACATACTGATATCGCTAAAAACTAATGTTTTTTTTGTTTAACTAAAATAAATCTTAATACACAATATTATTGCAATAAACTTAATTTTACTGCGTGTTCTGATTTCTGTCAGTATTTTTTATAGTGTTGTAAATTAGATCTTTGATCAGTATCTTGATGCATTCTTATATGTTCCAGATTTAGTGTCAGAATCTGAATTAATACTGGCTAAAGTGCCAATATTAAAATTCAGAGACAGGGAAACAGGGTTCGAAATCGATCTTAACTGTAATAATGCCGTCGGAATTCGCAACACGCATCTTATGTTTTGCTACGCCAGATTAGACTGGAGGGTGCGACCTTTGGTTGTCATGATCAAACTGTGGGCACAAGCAAATAATATAAACGATGCCAAAAATATGACGGTTTCAAGTTATTCATGGGCTTTGATGGTTATTCATTTTTTACAATGTAAGTTGTCGTTTGTTGTTTAATGTTAGTATGACTAAAATGTTGAAAAATAGTTTTTTCATTAATTAATTTCAAAATCGTAGTTTTGTTGGTAATTCTATATTTCAGAAACTATTGCAGAATATGTGATTTTATCAGAGAATGTGTAAAACTGCTTTAACTCAATGTTAGAAAAGGTATAGCGTTTTATATTTTAACATTTTCCCGTAAATATAAGCTTCATGTAACTTTCAACATCATTTATATTGATGTTAATGATATTAACCCTTTAAGTGGCAAATTTTTTAAAAATTATTCATGATTTTGATCATGCTCGCGTATCAAGGAAGGTTCATATAACATGGAAAAACTATTCAAAAAAATTAAAAATGTCAATTTTACAAGAAACACTTAAAAAAATGTTGGTATATATAGGTACCAGGGTTCATTTAGGAAAACAACCACTGTCAAATTATTTATTTCGCTCACATAAATTGGATTCTCAATTTGACTTTCGAATTTGTCACCAGTGGTGTAATTTTATAGGTTTTGTTGAAATTTGGACTTCCAGGTACTGGCATTTTAGACTTGTCCTTTATCTGTAAATACTTGAGTATTTTCAAACACCTCTTGAGGGTAAGTACTTTGGATATATGGATCACTCGAAAATATTGTAATGTTTTTATTTTCATACTCGGGTTCAGTTCTTGGATTTATTTAAAAACACAGTCTAACCCACTCTAATTTATTTCCACTACTTTAACACAATTTATATTCAGAGAAACTACTATTTACATTTTATCTCAACTGTACAATACGACCGACGAAAACTGAATGCCTCCTATTGCCAGCTGTTCATATTTATATTATTCGCTGCGAATTGTCTGATAAGTCCACGAACCATCGAGAAACTCTTTCATGTTCTTGAAGCTTTAAGGGAATTCCTAGTAACGGCAGCGGTCGGCCTGTTGATAGACAAATATTTCGGATTCCCAGAATTTATCGGAATAATGTCCCTTCCACGAATTGGTTGATGGTCGATTGCACCAGCTGTCGGATGAATTCTCGTAACAATATAATGGTTAGACCAATATAACTTCATGGTGGGTAAGCAGTAGAAACCCATTATAACAAGGACTCCCAAAAAGGCAAAAAATTCGAATAGCTAGTACTGGATAGTGGACCTTAAAAACAGATGGTAGCAATAGCTACCTCTACCACTTAAAGGGTTAAAACATAATTTTTATTCTCTGATTTTCGTTGAAGCATATTAGTTTTTGTAATTATTCTTTGTATTATCCTATTTATCAAACTTTATGAAAAGTGTATAATTGTATTACTATATTAAGAATGAATGTTTTTGGACAATGTTTCTTAAGGCGGTTTGCGCAGTGAGTAACTATATTCTTTACTCACTGGGTTTGTGGTATGAGTGTATTGATAGAAACTCGAGATTCGAGCCGATGAGCATTCTGCGCGACAGGTTTTATAAATTCAATACTGGACGCATGGAAATTTTTGTTAGTTTTTTCGTTTTAAGTCATAATTGAATAGCATTGTCTTATTATTGCAATCTTATGAAAATTCGAGAAATGGAATAGTAATTTAATAAAATTGTATAACTTGATATAAGTATTTATTGTTAACATATATTCAGTGTGGGTCGAATATTTACTATTTATGTACACTACATATAGATCATAATGAAATTACATGCTCAGCGTTAAAAGAGAAAGTATATTTAACTCATATTGCATTCTGAACGAAATTTAAAACTTATAATTATTTTGATCATCTGTTATTTGAATTCGAAAAAACATCTATATAATTAGTTTAAGCTAATAATTTAAGCTGTTAACTAATTTTTTTCCTGAGATTTTTAAATGATGTAAGTCAAGGTTGTAATTTTGTTACATTATTAATGTTAACATAATTTTGCTCTTGGAACTTCGTCTTCAATCAAAAAGATTTTTTTTGCCTTTTGCCTATAATTTTGTGGATGGGATTTAGGCAATATTTTCTCTATCGAACAACTAGCACTACTAGTGAGGAATTTTGCATTCTTCATCAAAAAAGGCTCACTAAATTGGCCTATAAACCTGTAAGACCTTTTCATTTTTTGAGTATAACTTATATATATATATATATATATATATATATATATATAGAAAAATTTTAATCAATTCATATGAAACATATGTTTCATATAAATTGATTAAAATTTTTGTTGGTTTTTGTTCATTTGTTTATTTAATTTTAAATGTTACGCTTCAGACACATTTTGTCCTTTTTCAAACATGTCAAACTCAATCTAAAAGTTACAATTACTTTAAAACCATTTATTATATAAAAATTAAAATTACTTACAACAGACATTTATGGACAGGGCACTAATTTGTTTCTGGGCACATTTACACATTTAAAATTATTTACAATCACGTACACACACAATTGATATCTGAGACCCATCACACTGGTATTTCAATTCTTTATTTGTTTTCATCAGTCATGCACAAGAAAACCAGCCACTACAACGAAAAATAAATAAGAGCAATCATAGATTCTTGTCTTCGCCGTATGTAAAAACACAGTTTTGCACCCTAACACCAAACACTCAACGCCGTTTCAACAACTCTAAGTTGTCATCTTCAAGGAGTAAACCCAAACTAAATCGAAATTACAATTTTCTCTAATTTATACCTACCACTAAACTATTACTTAAGTAATTAGTACAAGGGGTAAATCCTAAGTACCTGTATTCTAAATTGCCGTATGTAAAAAGGTCTTTTGCCTCAGAAACCAATACCTCACAAAAAAAATCATTTCAAAGAACATACAGAATCCCAGTGTTGATAATAACCTTGACAGTTGAATCCCTTATATAGTTTCGAAATTTCAAAAAGAATTGTTGTTCAAATATAGTAATTACATTTAAGAAAATGATTGATTATAGTAGATACCTACTATTATTATTCACATCGTGTTGACTATAGATAATGGCTGAAATTTGCAATAAGTTTCAAACAATTTAATATATATTTTTTACTTTATGTTTAGGTGGAGTGTCTCCTCCAGTGTTGCCTTGTCTACACGGGCTGGTTCCTGAAAAATTTTGCGACACTGAAAATCAGAGTATGGATATCCAAGAAGAAATCGAAGCCCTGAAGGATTTCCAATCAGACAATACAATGTGTATCGGCGAATTATTGATAGGTTTTTTCGAATATTTTTCAGTGTTCAACTACAACGAATTCGCTATTTCTGTAAGGACGGGTACAAAGCTGTCGATCGATGAATGTCGATACATCAAAGCACCCAAAAACGATCCACATCAATGGAAATACCTCTGCATAGAGGAGCCTTTCGATCATACGAACACAGCAAGATCGGTTTTCGATCTGGAAATGTTTAAACACATCAGACACGTGATATTTTTTTCGTTTCAAGAACTCGCCAGAACGAAGATGCTGTCGAACATTTTGCCCGTTAAGCTCAGTCAAATAGAAAGCTGATACAGCAGGACAATAGTAAGTAAGGTGGTTAAGTGGGCGAATATTTATTTTTAGATCAGGGAGAAATATTTTTCACATTCCATTTAAATAATATATTGAAAATAAGGGGAAACACTATAATTTTTTATACACAGTTTATCATGTATTGTAGTTATTATTTATAGTTTTTTGTCTGTTAAACAAAAATGTCATCACTGTGTTCAGGCATGGAAGAAGTTTTTGAGTCCGAAAAGGCAGTAACTGGAAACCACGCATCAACAGGAATAATAATGCTAAGAATTGCAGTCTGTCATAAAGTTTCTTTCTCATATAATTTTGTTTATATATACCTAGATATTTTTAGAAATTATACGTTGATGGACATTTTGGGTGCAGCTCTATCTGAAGAAAAGTAGGCATACCTTAAAAAACAACTTTTTGCTTAAATATATAAAACATAACTTTAAAATTAATCTAGTGAGAAGACAATTTTGGTCATCCCACTGTTTTCAAACATTATCATTATTATTTACTTCTGTTCTACTTTGATATTTAGATATTCCCAAACTGTTTTCGGGTTTCAGTTAAAAAAAAATTCAAGTTTGAAAGTGGAATTGCATAATGTGGAGTAATTAATATATTTTTAAACAATTTATTGTTGTACTTTGGGTAACTTCTGAACATTTTTAAAATGTATCTGTCTAGCAACAACTGAATTTTTTAAGTTGTTAACAATTATAATAATATTTCTTTAAAAATGCAGTATTTACCTAGATAAATGTTTTGCATATTACATGACTCAGTATGCCACTTGTATTACTAAAGTGATATTTCATATGGTTTGTTGTTTCGAACATGTTCTCTTCAAACAAAAGGGTTAAATATAGTATAATTAATAATGACTTCCTTTAGTTCAGTGAAAAAAAGTTTCTCTTTGTATTCCATATCAGATTTTCCTTTCCACCTCAATAGTATTTATTTGTCATTAATTTTTTATATGACTTCTATTTATATGCAAAAAAAAATTGTTTACTAGTCCAAAAGTTTCCACAGGTTTGCAGCTTTTATTAATAAATGGCATTACTTCCAAAAACGATTCTAAATTGATTTGGATTATAAAATCTAGTATATATTGGAGAATAGCTTAGCTTATTAATCATGTGGTCTAATTAGCTTTGGAAATAAAATTTATTTTTTAAATCCATTTCAAATTTAACTGAATTATAATTTCATAACTAAAAATATCTAGGAGATAACTATTTTGTAAAATTACAAGTAACTACTTACAATTAAGGTGTTATGTATATTATTTCATTGCTTTTCAAAAACTTGTGCCCAAGATTGAATTTTTTGATCTTGAAAATTTTATCACGTAATTATTATAAATGTTTATTAGGAGTGCATGGTAAAGTAAACTAAAATTTGAAAACTACATATGAAATTAGTTTCATTGTGATTTCTATTAATTTTGTTTCTGCCTTTTGGGACTCTCAGTTTCATTTGTGTGCGTCTAATTAATTGACCAAAGCAGGTAAAAAATTAAAAAGAAGTTGGAAATGATTATGATCTGTGCAATATTTTTACTAGCCCTTTAAATTACGCAAAAACACAATGACAATTGGAAAATAAAATTATGCCTGTTGGTCAACGTATTGTTTGTCGTTTACGTATGTGTTTATAAAAAAAAAGATAAAATCAGAAAAATGCTTGTGATGAAATATTTATAAAAACTCATCACAAGTCAAAAAACATTTTTTTATTTATAAGTATTCCATAATATATATTTTTTATTTATTTAGTCCCAAAATTCGTTAATAAATTTCGTACAGCTCTCTATTGAATTTTTGTTATTATGACCTGATCCGAGATCGGGTTATTGATTTTGAATTTTGGGACACAACTCGTTGTACGAAGCTGTGCGCTTAAACTTTTGCGGGGACCGACCCGCAAAAAAATCGTAAAAGATACATATCAATAACGGGTGCGACATCCCAAAGAAATACCTAAAGCAACGATAATAAAAAATCCAATAGAAATATATTAAGATTGTTTTTTTGTTAATTGTTGTTCAAAGTTGTATTTGCCGTTGCTTGTTCTTCTGTTAGCATAAGGAATCGATGTTTTTCCAGATGTTCGTGTCTGTTTACATAACGACTTGATATTTCTGAATCGACTAATAAGTTTTTCTATCAAAACCAAAGTCATGTGATTTTTTTGATCTCAAATTCGTGATTGGGTAGGTTTGCTTTTATCATCAGCTTATTTGAAGGCTATCTCGAAGAATTGAGTTTATAAGTAATTTTCGGCGTTTGATACGTTTTGCGTTGACTTTGATGACAAAAGCTTTTCGAAAAATCTACCCTTTATTGTGAGATTAGTCACTATGTGCCAAAAAATATATTGAATATATTATCTATTCTAAAATCTTAAGGTAAAATTATTAGACAATATTTAAAGTCGAATACAATAATTGTAAACAATAAATGAATGTGAAATTGTATTAGATTGTTGTACACTTTTTTTTGTCGTTAGACTGCAGAAAAACGCATTTTTTTCTCTACTGTTGTACATCAATTTAACGACAGTCTTCGAAAAGATGTAATTTCTTGAATGTTTCTAAATAATACTACATTTTATATATTAGGGTTAATTAATTTGTAAAACTAGGAAAGTTTATATTTATATTTTGAACTTTTCTAGTTACTATATCAGATTGTATTGGATTTATTCAATAAAGTGCAAATAAAAATGATTTTTCTCTTTTAACCGAATTTTATTTGAACCATGAAACTTATCTCTGAAGACCTCGGTGATAAGAAAGCGAACCAAAGTCATATTTGTTATATTTAATAAAAAAAGTTTTATTTAATATTCCATGCACGAAGCACGAAATTAAATCTCTGTTAGCAAGCCTTTGCCATTTTTGGATTTAAATATTCAATTATAACGAATAACATTTTTTTATAAAAAACATTTGACCCATTTTTAATATACTATACATACATGAATAAAAATATAATTTTTGCAATTTTAATCAATTCACCTCCATTTAAAGAATATCGACCCCCGCATCGAAGAAGTTGTCACTTTGGTTTCCAGCACAATTGCCAATGTTTCTGGGGCTTTCTCTAAATCTAGGATATTTTCTTCTGTTAATGCGATTACTTGTATTTCTCGATCAGTATTTGTAGGTACAGTAATTTTGATTACCGATTATACAATATATCCTTAGATTATCGGGAGGCATTGGAAGAAAAACAAATTTATGATCTTAACGCGGGTTCCTACATAGAAGACGAAGTCACGACCCTATAATCTCTGCATAACATTTAACATGATGATCGCGGATTTCGAAACGGAAATTTAGGGGCACGCTTTGCCGTTGATGAGGGCGGTGCGCTATGTCAATGTGACAATTATAAACTTCAAACTAAAGGCTAAAAGAAACCAACTGAACAATGCGACAACACAAAATCGCTATAATCGCAGGAATTTATTTTCCATTAAAGATACGATGATTTCCTTTTATGTGTTTGGTAGGTTGCAGTTGTCACTTTAACGCAATGCACCGCGCAAATCGCGTTTACTTGGGAAAAAACAAAATTAGAGAAACATATAAATGAGGGTTAGAGGTACGAAAAGTTGTATCTGTCCATTTTTGTAAAAATAGAGTCACTTATCAAATTCCATAAATATTAACCAGTACTGATTTCCAATTTCACCGAGGGTAAAATAACCATTTCAACCAATATATCTTTTATATTTGTCTAACATATCACATCAGTCGTTTCAACTAGGAATACTTATTAATTAACAAAAGAGTAGTATAACTATAGGTGATATATAAATTTGACACAAATATTTTATGATGATATCCAATGTAATGTGTGGCATACCAAACCTAAAACGAAATATCTCGCGTCTCAGTCTTCATCACTGGAAGATACGTACGCCAGCTGTTCGTTCCACCAATCCCGAATCTCGTGCAAGGCGTTCGACATTTTCGGCGCCACAGCTTTGTTAAACAGCGCTTCTCGATTCGGTTTGTTTTCCGTATCATTCAAATGTGTAATATTCTTATTAATCACAGCTGGCCTATTATTTTTTTTCTTCACCACTATACGTTCCTTCTCCGGTCGAGCTGCTGGATCTGACAAAGTCGGCGCCAGGAATTTCCTCCCTGAACTGCTGCCGATGCTGTCCGATCGAGGAATATTTGCAGCTTTTGGTTTCTTTTGTACGGGATCGTTTTCTTTTGTCTCTGCTTCGCTTTCCTGATCTGGACTGCTGTTTTTCGTTTCCTCAGCTGTATCTGTAGCTAACGTAAGGGCCTCATTCGTCGCACGTAAACCTGCTATTAAACTATTGTGTTGCTTCTGAAAAAGTGTAAAAGAATGTTTCATTTATAGTTTTAAAAAGGTTCAATAGGTTAGTACTTACGCTTGTTGATCGAATTTTTTTCAGACAGCTTTCTAGCCACGTTCTAATGGTTTGTTTAGCAACTTCTTCTTCAATTATGTATTCGAATTCTTCTCTTGCTAGGAGTTCTTCAAGTTGCAGGGCTTTTCTTATATCAACCGACCGATATGATAGCATGCTAAAAAATTAGAATCTCTTTATCATGTTACACTTAGTTATACCATTTACCAATACTGAAGATACATTTTTTATGAAGTTGGGAAATGAACCAATGATTTTGTTATTTGTGAATTATTTTCTTTTAATTTGGTATGGATATTTAGTAAAAATATGTTAATTTATTTATATTTTCAGATTTTGATTGCTTTAAGCAAGAAACTCCTTTGACTTTTTTTTTTCAAATGGATCACACTTGTCTATTTTTACATTTTGGAAAACTAATGATACAATAAAAATTTTTGGAAGGTATTTTACTGTTGCTGTGTGCTTCACATTTTATTGTCTGACATGTTGCGACGTGACCAGGCCAATTCCATTTCAAGTGTGTGATTTTTTCAATTGCATCCGTTACTTCTTCTACGTATAGTTCTTCATCTCGGATTTGTCGAGATGAAGACATAACGGTATATCTGCCAAAAGCAGCTCAGGTCAGTCCAATCCTTCTGTTTAGTTCACAGGTCTGTTTATCTACTCCCATTCGGATTTAGTGTCCCAGGTAAATTATAAAATATTAAGTACACAATTTCTTTTCCTTCTAGCATGAGGTTACAGTTGGGCAGTAGATTTGTTATAAATTGGGTCTTGGTCATGTTGATTTTTAAGCCTAATTTCTGAGAAGTTGCCGACAGTTCTATACCAGTTTCATTTACCTCGTCTAGTTGGTCTGAGATCAACACGATATCATCGGCAAAACTTTGTCGGGCGCCCATTCCGATCTTGAACCGATCTGTGTCTGCGTACATTTTTTCTTTTGCTGTTGCCTGCTCATATATGGGCCGCAGTATGCTCTATGAGATAGTTTGGGAGAGCTTCAAACAATTCACACGGTGATTTATGGAGTCGAATGCCTTTTCGTAGTCAATGAACGTTATATCTAAAGGCTAGTTGTATTCTATACTTTTTTGTATTAATGATTTTATTAAGTAATTGGAAATAGTCATTTGTTCCATATCCGGCTCGGAAACACTCTTGTTCTCTTGGCTGATAGAGGTCAAAGTTTATTTGTAATTTTAGTGAACAGTTTATGTAAGTACGTCTTGCAGACTTATCGGTCTGTAGTTCTATATATTTTTGATGCTGCCTTTCTTGTGCATGATGATCATAAAAAGACATTATTCCATATTTGTGGAGTTGTTACATATTCTAGTACTAAAATGCCACCGCGTGGATTGGTAAGTTAATAGAGTTGCCTACTAAAATATGACCGCCAATATATTTAGTTAATTTTTTTGATAATTCTTTAGAGCAATTTCGTTTATTACATATTTTAAGGAACCTTATCTTAAATTGAAGCTCATTATTTCGTCTATACAATGCACAGTGTACCAATTGAATCGCCGAGGGACAAAAACTTTGAACTTTTGATAAACATAAGACAAATCTAATTAGGTTTGAAGGATACATAATTATACAATGATCAGTATTATCGGCTCAAAATGTGATTTAGATCTCAGAAATCGTTTGAAATGTTTGTATTACAGATCTTTTTTCTTATACATTTTCGAACGAGAAATAAATCCGTTATTAAAGAAATTAAACGTTAAGTTTTTATTCGAAGTTGCCTTACCTTCATTTTCGGTATTGTTAATGGTAAGCAAAGCAACTTTGACTAAAAAATTGAAAGTAGAGTGGCGTATATCCTTTCTTCAATTTTTTTCACTGATTTACAAAGGCAAAATCTGTTTTTTCACCTTTATCCAAATATTTTTTATTTGCTTTTAGAGTTTTTAATTTGATCGTGATGGATTCAATTATTATAAATTGTTTCATTAGTAAAATTAAAAATTGAATCGAAAAGAGAAACTTCATTGGAGTTAGTTAGTTTCACTTAGAGAAAAAAAAAGAGTTTTTTCGTAGATATATGTTTTCAAATAATTGTCGCGTTTTAAAAATTAAATGGTTCGCAATGACAAGTAGCATTTATCATGACAACAAAAATTAATTAGATATTTTTGCGCGATATTGATTTAACAAAAGATGAAAATACTTACTTTATAACGTCATGGAATGTAACGTCTTCGCCGTTGTGAAGCCTTTCGAGTTCATAGCACATGTATTTAAACAAAAGTCGATCTTTCTGGGGATCAACTTCGAGTCGGCCTTTGAGTAAGCGTAAAATAAATTTGACCTGCAAAATGCAATAATTTTGTATCAAATTCGGTTAAAATCCAAAAGTCTCGTACCCTTCTAACTGGTATTACACCTCTCTGGTGGATATCGACGATGTTCCAGGTGTTCTGGAAATTTCTTATATCGGCATAGGAAAGTAACGCGTCTTCTTCATTCGAGTAAAATAATGAAAAGTTCTCCATGATAATAGCTGCAAGTGTACACATGTTATTTAAATCATCAATAAAATAAACATTTTGCTATTATTATTTTCTCTTATTTCGCGTTTTGATCGTGCTGTTTAGATAAATCAAACATATTCTTACAATAAAATACTAACTCAAATAGTAAAATATAATTCTAAAGTAATGGACGAGGAACAACAAGCATTTAGAAAAGTGTTAATACAGGCGTCTTCTTAGGGTTCCATTCCATTCTTATCGGAGATCAACATTATTAACTGATTTTCAGAAAAAAATCACCAGAACTGCGGTCATGCAACCTGGTAGGTTTCTTAGCCATGATATATTTCTTCTTCCGATATTGCTTCTTCGCTTTATTTTGATGATGTTCTTTAACTGTATATGTTTTCTTGTTCTCATCACAGCTCCCATGTGTTGAAGATTCCAATTCGAAATAGTTGGTATTAGCCTTACAAAAGTTAACTACTACTAGCCTATCATAGATAAAAACACTTTGAAAGAAGTTTTCGAACAATATCAAGCACTAGTAGGTATAAGTAAATTTATTTACGTATATTGGATTAGAAATGTCAGCATAATATAACAAACATATAATATGTTGTAGGATAGTGGCGAATACTTCAATTATCTTATGATGGTGATCACAACTGTGAATGGTTTAATACTATGAAAAACAACAACAAACAACAATAATAATATACGAGAGTTATGTAGCGTAATAAAATGAAAAAAAAATGGAATAAACTGTGAATGTGTGGCTAAGATTAGATCCCAGTGGCTAGCAACTATATCTAAGAACAAAAAGTATTATAGTCGAATATAAGATACCCACTAATGAGATGTCAAATTAAACGACCCGACTCGATTTTTTATGAGCAAAACTTCTTTCGAGTTTTCTACCTGCTCTTACTCATACTCTACTTTCATTCGTATTTATTTCGATACATTCGTCTTCGTTTGATTAGGTTGCCTAATTTTCTCAATATTCAACAGGAAAAAGTTATGCCAACTCCTCAATATTTAACTGGAAAAAGTTATACTAATTCCTAACTCTTATTCATTCTTCAGTTCCCATTGAATACAACCTAGACAAGCGACAGTTTAGAATAACCAGATAACTTACCAATAATAAATATAACAATACTTTCAAGATACCTACCCACTAGTAGGTTCAGTACGATATAAGTTATGATGACGTAGAAAGTACAGAAATAAATAAGCGAACCAATAAAGTTGCCGCAGTCGGTTTGCCAATAGTTTGCTGCAGGAGTACAATATGGTGGTTGTATCATACAATCGTGCATAATTTTATTCCAATCTTCGCCTGTTACTATTCTGAAGAGCATAGCTACTCCTGTTACAGGCGATTCGAAGTTGGCACGCCTATAAAATATATGTTACAACAGTAGTTTGGAAGTATTTATATGATATAAGTTACCTTCCTATTCCTTCACCATATTTTACTGTCCCAAAAACAATTGTACCCGCGAGGGCGTAGAAAAATACTAAAAGAAACATTCCAAAAATGATGAAAAAACTTTTGCAAACTGAAACTCCAACGGTGAGCATTAACATTTTCAATGTTGCATGTTTTCCGGTGATTGTAAAGAACCTCAAAATGACTACCATGAAGCCAACAAAATATGTAAGATCATTCTAAAAAATGATTTATAAACTTTTAGGATTACTATAGATTTTTATAATAGTTGATTCTTAAGTTGAGTCATTATTTTTAATAGCGGTTGCAATAAAAAGTAAAAAGTTCAAATAAAAGTATATGTTTTAAAATATTTTTCAAATGTCACGTTATTTCGTTTTTTTTAATTAAAAGTACATGAAATCATTTTTTTAAAGTCTATTCTTTAAATAAATGTTATAACAAGGCGGAAACAGTTTTTACTGTATAACTGATTTCGTTCTTTAATATTTATTGAGTTAAATATTTCATTCTTGAGTGACCGAATGGCATGACACACGCAGTGACTAGATCACATGTTTTAGGCCTTTTTTTCTTTTTTCCCATATGCGATAGCGATATTTTACTATAGTATTTAATATTTTTGCAATTTTTAAAGAAATTAAGATTTTTTCAAAAACTTTCTAGAGGCAATTACAAATAAAATTACTTTTGGATCATATTTGCTGAAAGCGAACTGAAATTAGATAGAATAGGTTACGTTATTACGTTATTTTTAGTTTAAGTCTTTGAGTTTTTATTTCCGTTAAACATCCCTTGTGAAAATGATCAGAACTTCTTCAATTTTTGGATGGCCTGCATAATTGACGCTGTGTCTTCTTTGCTATTCTCTAATTTGATTATTCATCAAAGCTCGTTTTCTTCCTTAGCTAAAGAATATATTTATTAGTATTACGTTTACAAGCAAAAGTTTTTGATTTCTATTGCCGGCTCTCGTTTTATAGCATAGGATAAGATACAGGTTTTATTCGTTGCGATCTTTGCCTGTGTATCCATTGTCTTGCTGTTTGTTTTCTTGATCTTTAACTACCTAGAATTTATTCTGATTTGAGTTAATTTCTATTCCTGAGTAGGTGAGCTTCTTTACTGTTTCTATATTTTCGTCTTCTACAACATATTTGCCTCAGATTGCTTCTTTTACGAAGACAATTGTTTTGGATATAGCGGCAGATATTTTCATGTATAAAGTTTTAGCCTGTCCACTATTATGACTGCTTCATAGCGATAACAAATGGTTTTATTTTCGGCCGTTTTCAACTCTTTTCGCTACTGCAATTTCCATTGTTTTTGTCCATTACTCTATTAAAGAAAGACCTAGTTTATTAAATTCGGATTGTGTGTGTACTCTTAGTCCGTTGTTATTCGATATTTGAGTAGATGTGTTTGCATCTACTTTTTTAATCACCTCTATGTTTTTGGGTAATTGTGTCGTCATGTATTATTCTATTGAACTCCTCAGCAAGGTTTGTGGTACACTTAAATACTGACTTTGCCAACTTAATAGCTTATTCAGTGATTTATCTGATAATGTAGATAACATCTATTGTTTATCTATTCTTTGTACATCCTTGTTACTCTTCTGAGATTTGATTCCTTCGAATATGAGAGATATGCTTGAATTCATCTGCAATACTAGCCTATTATTCTGATAATTTTGAGTGTTTTTTTAATTATATTGTGGTGCAACTGACCCAGTGGTTTGAGATTGTTTTGGTGGTTAAGTAGTCACATCACACCGAAAATGGTCTGATGCTATCTATCTGAAAATCCCATGTTCAGGTATTCACCTCAAAAACGTAATGTAGGAATTGCTCATTTCATATAGAGTACTGATACCGATGCCTATAACTAAAGGAATTAAGTTCAAGATTTATTTTTTTCTATGCTGCTATAAAATCAACTCTAAGAAATTCACTCTATGTTATAGTCTTGACAGTCTTGTGGTTGTAGTTTTTGTTTCTAGGTGTGCAAGACTGAAGAAATATCTGGATTATCAAAATAACACAAAGATGAGTATAAAGTTTGAGTATCTTTTATTTTAAATTTGATCTACTTCTATGAAAATGAATCTGCAAACTGTATAAGATTTGAAAATTAAAGTTTTATTAGATTTTTTTAAACTCTATTGAAACACTATGACTCAACTTCCGAATCACTTTGTAGTTATTATTATGTGTTTAAGATGTATGTAATTTGATTTTCTTATTTTTTTTGATTACCTTGAACATGATATGGAAAAACATCCAAATAACTCCCATAACCGTCACAAATAAATCATATCTATTTCTTCTAGATTGTAAATATCCTCTTGGAGTAAATGCAATATTCTTCATGACAACTTCAACCAAGAATAGAAGTGTGCAAATAATTCCAACTGTAGCTAAGATTTCCGTATGAGCTTCTTCTTTATTCCACTGTAGAAAGCAATTGAAAGAGTTAGCTTTTTAAGATCTTTAGTGGCATCCCACCATCGTTTAACCTGATTTTCTATACAGCAATAGTACAAAGTAGCCAGAAGTTGCATATAAAATCTCATTAAACAAAATAGAGTGACGACATAGAAACTATAAATGATCTACCTACTAGTAGCTTAAGATTGAAAAGAATGCTAGAAGACTAGCTCTTGTCTAGTACTGGACAAGATAGGCTAGTGAAGATAAATGAATATCAAAATTAAATGCTGACTGTACCAAATCAACCAGATTATCATTCGAGTGTTATGACTTCCCTAAATGTCTTCGGTTTGGGTACAGCTTTGCTATTTTATGGTTTTGGCGGGAATCAAAGCAGTAATTTTTCCTATGTAATGTACAAGATTGTATTAAATATTTACCGTCACTCCAAGTAAAGCGCTATTAATCAACACCATAAGAGCTACGCATCTTTTAAATTTTATATTCTGTGTTATATCGTAGATAAAAGCTCGAAACTTTTTGCCATCGGGTCTCGGAGGTAAATGAAGCGGTTGGGCAATTTTCAGTCTCTTTTTTAAGTCGCACCTACAACATGTTACTATTTCAAAAAAAAACTATTAAGGTTTCACTGTTCCTTACCATCTTCTTTGATCTACTGTCAAAAGTGCAGTACCCTTGTTTTCTGAGTAGTTAGCGATTACGACCCCAACAAACAAAGTCAATCCGATCATGCAGCCCAGAAAAATATAAATGTGGATATAAATGGCGTGTACCTAAAAAATGGCATTGTAGAAATTTTATAAACTCAATTTAGTTATTATTTACCGGACCCAGGGATTTAATCAGTATATCTCGGACATCTAACCACCCTTTGAATGATAACACTTCGAATAAAGTTAACATGGCGTCTCCTATGTTATCAAAGTTAAAGCGTCTCGGATTTGCCCTTTAAAATATTATTGTAAAAACTCTACAATATATCGAATTTGTTCTTACCAAACTCTGGGCACCAGTAGAACGGGGTAAGTCTCGTTTTCTCCTGGTTGTACTTTCATCTTTGTTACAAAAACCCTTCTCAAAAATATACCAACGCAATCTTCTCTCCTTGTCACGTTTGGATCATTGCACCTAGCTAGCCGTCCGCCGTATAGTTGGACCCCGTAGCTGGCAAAAATGAACATGAGTAAAATCAAAAGTGTTGATACTAGTAGAATTTCTTTAAAACCTCGACAAAGTTCGTATACCACTTTACTCATGTGTGGAACAAGGGTAAATATTCTAAGGGGTCTCAAACATCGAAGAATCATTAGGAGTTGCGCTCCAGAGTTTGGAGGTACGCTCTTTGGCATCCAGCATAAAAAAGTTAAGCTCACCTGCAAACAAATGTTAAAATAATTCATTTCAATGACTTTCATACAAACGTAACTACTTATATTCCATTTATCTTTATATTATTGTATTTGCTTAATACTTTATATCCAGTGAATATGTTTTGAACTGTTAACCTGTAGGTACTACCATGCCCAAGGAGTGTTTTTTTTCATTCGCGTAGAATTATAATATTACACATGCATCTTAATTTTAAGGGTCTAATTCAACATTATCCAGTTAAAGCCAAATTTTCTTATTATATCCTTGAATGGGACAAATTTAGGACATTTATGTGTCAACGACATTGATATAGGTTATTTATTGATATATTTCTATAACTTTATGCCTTTAAATAAATTAAAGAGGTATATAGAGAACCAGAGAAGTGAATATTTAAATGATAAAGTCATATGAGAATATTACGCGAAAGAAATGAACTTCAGAAGGGCGCCAGTTGGCATATGAAATTAACATTCTCTTCTAGTCTTACTTTCCTCAGTGTATTTTGAAAAGCTGAAGTTTGGTGAGGTGTTCTAGTCAATGCGAGTGAAACAGTGTGCTGTGATTGAGTTTTTAACTGCTGAAACTTAATGGGTACATCATTGCGACCCGAAAGAATAGACAGAGCACAAAATGTTGACAATCTGAGGAAAAAGTGCAACGGTACTACCGGTAGACTGGTGACTGATTTTGGTCCAGTATTTTCTCTCCTTTGCCTCGAAGAAGGTTAAAAAGTGTGTTATTGTTGAATACAATGAGACGAAATTTGCGAGAGAACAGCGTGGCTATACATAGGAAAAACTCATTTTCCATTTTCGGAAAAAAAGATTATTTGTACCGTTTTCCTCGCTTCTTCCATGTTGTCTAACTGAATTTTATGATAACCAAGCATCAAAATACATAAGTGTAAGTGTCGCATGTGACCAAATGCTGTAAGGGAACGTTTCAATATGTCCACGATTTTCTCGGTTCTACCAAGCGTCAGAAGCGAGAGAGCGTCGTGGCCATATTGTTTCGTTTCCTTACAAGATTATGTCCTTATCTCAACCCTTTACTTACATGCACCACTTAGACCTGTTGTATTGTGATGCTTGGTTGGATCATAGAATTCATTTAGTCAACATGGTAGAATTGATAAAATCTGTCCAAAAAAACTTTTTTTTCTGAAAATTTAAAACGAGTTTTTTATATGTTAGATACGCGGTTCTCTCACCTCATTGTATTCAACATACTGCTTTCGATACAGATACAGTTCATAGAGACTTTAAAATACATCCGACGTCGAGTCTTCTATGATGACCTCAGGAGGCCTGATGTATAAGCATTTCTATGTCAATTATTTGAGTATTAGATTCCATAGCAGTTGATTGTTGATTGACAGTAATTAGAGCTGAGACATATTTTGAATGTATTATCCTGAACAATGACAATATGGGCAAGAAACTATTTGCAGTAGATTCTGCTTATATTGAATCCATTATTTTCACATCGTCGTCATTTGAAGAGTTTTCCAAAATTTCAGTTTGCAAGATGGTCTCTGAAATTTTTAAATGTTCATCGTTGCGATATTTTATTCCTCGCAGGGATGAATCCAGGGTAGTTTCGGAGAAGGCGCGATCTCCTGTTGTCATTGTATCAGAATATCTACTGGGTCAAATCAGATACCAGTAAGATCAAATCAATAAAAACAGAAAACATATACTTTAAAAAAATATAATCATCTATATTGGAATTATGTTAATTTTTTTATTAATTTGTTATTTCTTTCGATTTTTCATTTGGCGAAGCCATTGTTTTAGTGACGTGTGCAAGTTTGGTATATTAATACATTAGGGAATTCACTTTGCAAGGGCCATCTACTTTGCCTATAGAGAGGAGGAATCCCCTCACTATTTTTAGATTGAAACTTACCAAATAAATAAATACGTCCAGAACAGCTGCAACATCTTTAACGTAAGCCTTAGGTGTAAAAAACAGTCCATCAGCTAAAATCTTTAAGGCTAGTTCTATACTCATGAATATAACAAATCCGTATTCAGCAATCTGCAGACTCGCATTCTCCATCACTCGGTAATATGGTGTTTCGAACATCATTGAAATACATGATAACGTCGTCATTGCGATCATAACCCAGTCCAAGTAAGTTACCAGACCCAAGAAATTACTGAAATATTAATAATTAAGTTTATAGAGGTTAGACTTTTTATCTTCACTTACTGTAGAGTTTTGTATTGAACTTTTCGTTCTTTGCCTGTTAACGGATCTTTCAGCCTGGCATCGTATCTTGCATAAACAATTAGTTGACAGAATTTTCTGAATTTGCTTTCCCTTGGTACTGCGAACAGGGGCGTGTCAAAGAAAGGATGGTTTTCTCTTAGGTCTTCTTCACGTTGGTTTCTTTAAGAAATATCTGTTAGTAGCTTCATCTTATAAACAATGTGTACTAAACAACTATAAGATAATATTTAGTATTTATATTGTATGATCCAAAATATTGTTTTTAGAGGAAAGTATAAAAATACTAAAACCAAATAGAGGGTAGTCCAAAAGTGAGTTCACCGTTAATGTGGTAGTTTTCTCAAAACTTTTTGTCACATAGAGGAAAAGAAGGTAAAATGGACCCTGCAAGTAAAACCATCAACCTTCATAATTTGTAACTCTAACGCTATCTTCTGGTGCTGTATATAGCTAAAGTTATGATTGATTGGTACCGAATTGCAAAGAGAATAGGAGCTAAAGATAAAAAAATAGCTTAATTTCTGCTGATAGGTGCTGAGAATACTCATAACCAATCGAACATTAGTAAAGGGCAACCTTTAACATTTATGTTAGCCAGTAGCCAATGGGATATCTAAGCGTCTTCTACTTCAGTTCTTTCTATTACAGATGAATGGATGTCTGACTGAATACTGCTTATTCGAGATCATCAGCTAACGATGAACCAATAATATAGTGCCGCTGCCAAAAATTATGGTCTTTGGAAGAGTTGATGTCAATGGAAAAGCATTTATAACGTCCGAATTGCGTCGTCGTCGAAACATTCAAACCGAACAGACCAAATAAGTTACAATTATTCAGATAGCAGGAGATTGGAAAATAATTATTCTGAGAGGGATAGTGGTTCAAAAATATTAATAAAGAAAGTAAGAATATTTCTATAAAAAGCCCACGTTACTGAGTTACTTTAACGCTCTTATATGTTTTCGGAAAAAGCAGGTGCTTGGTCACAATGCCTAGACGGTCATTTATGGTCACTTTGCGCTACGCTACGCTAAGTGAATAATATGCTTACTGCCTTATTTTACGTTGTAATGTAGTCAGTTTTTCCTCGCTATTAACTGATAACAGTGTTTCAGACTGTTTTCTGGGTCTATTATAAATAACCTAGAGTAAAAGACGTTGATTTATTTCACTTTAAAATTGTTGTGATTTGTTTTTTCTTCACTTACCCCATCAGACTTAGTTTTCTTAACTCTGTATATTGTTGCGATATTTTTAGGGTTCCGTATATACAATATACGGATACCCTTATACTATCACTCCGGATTTCTCCCTCTTTCACATCACAGCAATTTTCTCCTAAACTACTGGACCGAAAAGGTTGAAATTTGGTATTAGTGTATAGTTTGGTGACCCGATGAGGAGTACATATCGTAAATGAATAAATTTAGATTTTAGGGGTACTTCTGGGGGGAAAAAATCGACCGTCCCCTCCCTTATCTCCGAAACTACAAAAAGTAAAATTTTGAAAAAAATAGAAATATAGGGCGTCACCGGAATTTTACTGGAAAAATAAAGGGAATCCTCTACTATTAATTTTGGGGGGGAAATTACAGAATTAAATGGAAAATATCAAATTAAAATTATTTCTAACCCATCATGTTATATATCAAATGATAGGGCTCATTATGGCGAAATCAAATACATTTTTTTTATCTTTAAAATAAATTATTTTAAAAATATTAACAAAAATAAAAAAAATTACCTGTTCCCCCTACCTTATGTAATATCAAATGCAGATGAGCAAACAAACGTCATAGATTAGATTTAAGTTTTTTTGGTGAAGATGCAGTGAAAAATAAAAAAGTTACAACAGTTCAAACGTAAAGATCTGAAAATTAAAAAATAATAATAATTAAAAAAAAAACAAAAACCGTAAGATATCTAGACGGTATATGGGCTCTATAATATAGCACATGACCCTACCTATCTGCCCTCCAAGTTTGGCGAACCTTCTACAAAACACCGTGTATATTTTTCATATTTTTAAAATTAATTGTCTACAAGATTTTAACAAAAAGATATAAAAAATTCTCATTTGTCGCTTTATTTTCGAAACCATACTACTTACAATTTTGAAAATAATTAGAGGTACTGGGGCTCCCTTAAAATTAATAAGAAAAATTAGTAGAAAACCCCCATAGTAATTTTAGGGACAAATTAAAGAATTAAATGGAAAATAAAAAATCAATTTTCAAACGTATCATGTAATATATCAAATAGAAGGCTCATTATGTGAATTACAAATATATCATATTTTTAAATCATTTGCTTAAAAGATATTAATAAAAAAATATTAAACATCGACTTAATTCCCACTTTAGAAACTACACTATCTAAATTTTTTCTTTCCCCTTTATCTTCCAACCTACAGAGCCTCAAAATTTTCAATGTTTATTAGTAAAATAAAACTCTAATGTTAATTTTGGGGCTAAATTAGAAAATTAAATACATATGCATTTTTATAAAAATCAAGCGAATCATGACGCAGATCAAATAAAAAGTGGAAAATGAAAGTGTTTTCAATAGCTGTGTATTTGCTATCGTCATCAGGTGAATGACGATAGCAGATATACAGCCATTGAAACGTTGTGAGATCCACCAGTTCAAGACGATGGAAGTCCAAGGAAACTTCGAGGAACGAGTTACACTTGGAAAAATCCTATAGATTTGCCACAGTTTACGTTAATATAGAATCAGTAAAAATTATGGGATACATTAAAATACTCATTAATTCGCACAGCTTGTATATACTGTCTGTATTTGTTTCATTCGTACACTGTGTATACACGGTAGTAACACGGTTTAAACACGTTGCTTACACGGTATCTAATATTTAGCCATCCCCAAAAAGCATTTAACACATGGGTCGATTGTGTTTACAAATGGGTTCAAGCATGTAAAAAATCTAAGAAGTTCTATTGACAAAGAACGTCATCAAAAAAATAAATAAAAACCAAGTGTTTAAAAATAGTTTTAACTCAATTTAGTATTTTGTTTCCTTTCGTTTCGGGAGGTGTACAAAGTTAATTCCACATTCAGTTTTTGATAACAAAAATCATAGCCAAGTGCTGAAAATGTTACAATCTTAATATTTTATATTTATTTCGAACATTTATTTTTAAATTTTTACAGCTATGCAGGTGCTAAAACATATTTTTTCTTAAGATACACAAATATTATTCAAAAATGTATCCTGAGTTTCGTTTGTTTGAATCACAGAAACGCATGCACTTTCTGCAATTTTAGCATATATTCAATCGTGGATACCCCACGCAAACACAGTGTATAGACCGTGTACAAAAAGAATAAATACAATGTGTTTCACGGTGAATACGCGTTATATGAACGGGGTTTCAAGTGCTCCTACACTGTTTAAATCGATGGCGTAAGGCCGTAAGGGTTTTATTCATTTAGTTTTTTTACAGAAAGAGATAGTGTTACGTTACTCATTAATTTAATAAATTTCATCTGTAAGTTGATGTGTAAAAATCACAACGTTACTAAACATTTTCAAAATATTTTGTGATATACGAGACACACAGTTCAGCTCTTAGTGACCGTTTGTGGCATTTAATGATCGGAAGTCTGGTGTACCGCTGTTGAAGTTCCAAGTATCTCAATCATTAAGTAAAAAATGTTCAAATCGAGTTTGTCAAATTTTATATTTCACTATTCAAATGTTGGTTTGGACACGTAAATGTCACAGTTAAGCGCTGTTACTTACCTTCTCATTTCAGCTTGTTGTCGTTTAGCCTGCAACAATTTGATGTCCAAATCATGAGGTCGTGCTCTATTTGAAGTTACTCTGTTTACTCCGATGTCGCCATTTTCCATTAGGTGTTCATAGGTCTGTTTTAATTTTATAGATCCACTTCGAACACTTCGCCTTATAGATCTAGAGCCAAACCTAAAAAGTGACCGAAATACAGTTATTTTTTAACATTTGACTACATTGCAAATGTCCCATTGGATATTGCAACAGTTACTGGTCCTCACTCCACTACATTTTTGTAGTTGGAAGGAATATTTTAACTAAATACTATTTCATTTTGAAGTTTCTATTGGGTGCTGCTTAGAAGGATGTGCATAAGATTGTTATTAAGAAAGAATAAAAGTTGTGGGTATATCAAAAATTTCATAAAACTATATCGGGCTGTTTTTGCCACGGTCTGATGGAATTTTTTCCAAACGTTTCATCTGTAACTACAGCAGATATTCTCAGCGACGCGGGCGTAGGTGATACCTCGTAGACTGCAAAGAATTGGGAAATGTCTGCCATAGTTGCAGATGAAAACGTTCCAACATACCAAGGCAAAACAGCCAGCAAAACTTTATCCATTGTCACCGGCCGTGAAAGCCTACACTCTTTGATAATATAAAAAAACTAAATAAATTTACTGTGGCGTATTTAACGCACTTTTCATCTTATGACACGGCGGCTCTTTTACATCTGTAAACAGATAATTTGATAGGCTCTATTATCAAATGAATTGTTAAATATATCCATTACTGAACATGTCTGTAAGTAAAAAATTTAGAGTTGCTTGGAGTAGAAAAAATCAATTATTTCACTAGACCAATAGGAAAATGATAAAATATAACATAAAAACACAGGAAGATTTAAGACTCCAGAATAGTAGTCGTGCTGCGTTTAACGCCGTTTCTCTGTAATTCCTACAACAGAAATCATTACAAAAAAATCGTAGGTTAAATAAAGCCTATGTAAGCAATTATGATATTAATTTCATGTTAAAATATTAGTTTCAGTTTTATGTATAAAATATATAAATAATTGAAGCAAGCGCAAGTGATGAAAGTTCTCGCCTAGAAACAATTTATTCTGTGTTGATAGGTTTTAGTTAACCTACGACTTTTTTAGAATGATTTCTATCCTAGGAATCACATGGTAACGGTGTTACACACTGCACGACTCCCGATTTGGGGTCCTTATAAGCTAATTTTCCTTGAAACTCGTTTTACGTATGAAATACATAAATCACTATTAGAAATTTCAATCTAATGAAGGTTCTTGACTAGGATTAATATATTATCTTGCGTCAATGGATTCTAAATTCTCGAAAATATTTAAAAGTTTGTTAAATCTCAATAAATCACATTAAAACATTTCGAATGTTTCTATTCTTTTTGTCGATACGTCCTAATGCTTAAAAACTAAATTTTGCATGCCAATTTTATTTGTTCGTCAATTTGGAAGCCAATTCTTTCAGACTCACTTCTTATGTTCAATACGTAACTGTTTCATGCTATTTACTGTGCCTTGAGGCTTCAGAGGTCCTTTGCTACCAGGTACCGGTATCATGGATGAGTCACCAAGCATTAAACGTTGATTATTGGAGTCACTGAAAAAGGTTCAGGTTAATATGGAGAGAAGGTGCAGTAAAAGGAAATCAGTTTTCTAATGGGTAAACCTAATAGACTGATAGGTTAATATTTTGGCATTGTATACATACTCTATAATGTGGCAAACGGCTGTCTTCTTCAATTTTGAATTGACAACTCTTACTTTTGGGAGATTGTTTAGAACTCTTAAAGGTTTTTGTTTCCTGTAAACGATTTTTGAATCATAGACTTCCTCGTGCAGTTTTTTGATGACTCCCTCGGAGTTTTCATCGTCTTCAGTTTCGTACACAAATTGCCTCATAAAACTTTCTCTGACCTAAAACAGGAAATTTTATGCATTAACAAGAGTTTTTAATTACAAACTTGTTTTAGTCTTTAATAACTCCAGTTATTTAATAATTTAGTTTTAATGTATATTTTTCAATATTTTACTTTGTTAGTCTTGTATGTAAGGATTCACAAAATGTTTACTGAATGTTTCGTTTTATTTTGATTATTTTGGAGCTTTGAACTTGAGAATGGGGTGTAAGTTGTAGACCTCGAAAGTAGTCGTAAATAATAAAAATATCCAAAGTTTGTGGGTTTGGGACCTTCATGACTCCACACATATACAACCCAATCTAAATAGATATTTACCTCCTCAAACATTCAGAAATTACATAATAAAACACAATTTTATAATTTTCCTGAACATAACTGAAATAAATTCTAAGGCTACTGTCTACATTTGACAAATGAATAAAAACGCTGTAGTTGTATCACAAGCCAAATATGTCCTTACCTTTGGTAGGTTAAAATCAGAGGGCACCTTGTGGAGGGTAACCATCAAAGGGCTGTCGGGAAATTTTTCAAATATTCTCAGTCGAAATGGTAGCGTTTCTTTGATTTCTGCACTTTGTTCTCGATATTTCAGTTGCTTTAATTTCTTTATGTCCTCATCAAGTTCCAAGTTGTCCAAGATAACTGCTACGAACAAACTCAACACGATCTGTAAGATAATTGCTTTATATAGACGTTTATACTGAGATTTCTATGATCAAACTTATTATATAAATTATGGAACACTTAAGTACAAGGGCGTTGCTAGGCAAGAGCAGAGGCCAGCTGACCCCTAGACCGGTCTTTGGATCTTTGGCGTTTCGTTATATCTGAAACACTATAATTGCCGACATGCACCCCTCTCCCCAAAGCCAAAAGCTACCATGTTTAGACGCGCCCTAGCTTAAGTATATATGATAGAACAATTAACACTACCAAGAAACTGCCATACGACTTGGGGTGTGTGGCCGTTTCTAAAATGTGAGTGTCCCCTGTATATAATATTTATCCTTCTGAGAGCTTCTAGAAATATAAACAATATGGACCAATAATGTTTGTATGATACAACACTTGAACCCAAAAAAATTCTAATTGGACCGGAATACCGACGAATGGTAGTACTTACATCAGACATGTAGCACGCAATAAAACTATCAAAAGAGACTTAAAACAATAGAATGATAATTATTAACTATTGCGATGCTTAAAATAACCCACAAAGAGCAGAGTAAATAATTTAGAGAATCATACAAGAACAAAGATAACCAATGTGTCAAAAAGAAACTGTTTAGTTTCCGTAGACTTGAAACTAGAAAAGCACAGTTTGGGCACAATGCAGACATCAGATACAATATGTTTCATAGATTATATGTAAAAGCCTTTGATCGAGCAAGATATACAGAATTGATCAAGCTAATCTATGAGTAAGAAATATACCAACGAAATCAACTAAAATAATCTACTGGGCACAAACAATATTCTATATAAGAATAGAAAATAAAATGACAACCAAAAGTTGAAGAAGAGGTGTAATTACTATATGGTCTGCAGGTGATACCACATTACAGATAACAAACAAGAAAATGTTTCAAAATTTTCTCCATCCAGTTACAAGAAAGACAGAAAAATAAAAACTAGTTATTTCCAACAAGAAATCAATATAAAAATATGGAATAATAGAACACAATAGGTTAACAAAAATCTAGAATGTTGGATAACACAGAATTTGAATCCGGAAACAGATATAATATACCGCTATCCTATAAAAAAGCTAACTTTCTATAAATCCTTATATTATCGCTAAATATGAGGTATTTTATATGGGTGCTCGATAAAAAACTTGAAATGTGGGTAATATGTAGAAAACTTAAAATATTATCGACACAACCTATCTCTACCTAATCTGTCTTAAGTAGAATATGACATGACATATATAGGAGATTCAGAGGTGGAAGATACTTTCTGAAAGCAAGTTAACAAAATTTAAATGTATTGGAAATATTATAAATATAAATATAATCCAAATAACCTACAAGAGCAGGCATGTCCAAACTATGCTGGAATGGTGAAAACAAATTACTGAAGTTGTAGAAATTCCTAATTCATGCTTGTCAATATAGAAGCAAATGGTTTGCACAATAATCAATAACGACAGCATATAAATTTGGTATCCAAATTAAACATATTCGAAACCTCGTAACCAAACCAAAACATGATTCCGGTTGGTTCGTATATCTTAAATCTCAGTAGTAAATATACCTCTAGGAATGTTTACTCGATTTTTTTATTTATCTGCTGACAATAGGTTAAGGCAGCTTCAGGCTTAGCTTTCCTAGAAAGGTATACTGACGCATATTACTTGGTCTGTGGTATATAGTGGTTGATCCACGTTTAGACCATAAGAAAGTTGACACATATTTTTTCATAAGAATATTTGAGGATTGACAATACTTTTTTCTAGCAATCAGAAATTCATTCGAAAGTGTATTTTCGTTTTTTTTTCTCATCAGAAAGAGGGTCAGAAATTAACAGAACTGATATCTTATATTGGCCATGTTTCTGCTAAGCTTGATATACAACCTGAACGTTTGTATACGTATAAAAAATATCAGTATTAACTTATTACCAGTGTCACGAAGAGATGGTACAATATGAAGTACATCGCGACGAGTGGAGCCAACATGGATCTAGTTCTGAGCATAGTTTCATCCATAACTTCCACCCAAGCCTCCTGAGTCAAGATTTGAAACATAGACATAAATGCTTCGGCGAAGGTTTCGAACTTGGTGAAATCCAAAAAGCAAAACAGTTGCATGGAAATACTCGAAGACAAGATGAGCAAACACATGGTGAAGATTATGAGACTTCCGAGTTTTTTACCTGGTCCAAAAATCTTATAAACGAAGTCTTCCAAAAGAGGCGATGCTTTGATTAGTCTCACAACTCTTAGTACTTGGAAGTAAGTGAATGCAGTCATGTATAAACCTGGTAGGACGTGGATTGTGGTTCCAATAGCCAACAGAAGTTCAAATTTATGTATGGAATGTTTCCAATAGCCTCTCCAGCCGAGACACCAAATTTTGAAAATGGTTTCCAAATCCAAAAATATCGTAAAACCGACTTCTATGTAGTAATAATTTTCGTAGTAATCCTGTCTTGGACGTTCTTCATGTTTAAATCTCATTGTGGCAGTCACTATACCATTTGCGAGTATCACGCACATTATCAGTAAACGGAACTGTGGTGAACGTAAAATTTTATGAAAGAATTCAGGAGCTAAGCCTCCGTGTTTGTTTTCATCTAGAGTAACAAGTTTCCATCCCCTATCATCACCTATCAAAATCTAAAACAGAAAAAATATATGTTTTTAAATTATTCAGAAGTTGGATAAGTCATTTACTTGTGATGCAGAACTGTTTTGAATTTGACCTCTAATACCCCACATCTGTTGGAACTGCACTCGAATTTCGTTAAAAGTTTCTGTAATAACGGCAATGAAAACGTTCTTCACTAGCCACGCTAAGAAAAATATCATTGTACTGAAATACAGTACTGCTCTCCAACCTGGGAGGGAATCGATTGCTCGGTACATGATGAAGACCCAGCCTTCTTGTGAAGCAGCTTGGTACACCGTGAAGAAACTTGTTACTGCAAAAATAAAAAATAAATGATATATTCCATTGTGTAATTTAGAACTAAAAGTATTTTTCAAAAATTAGCATTTCACTAGAATAATATATCACTAAATAGACCGTCAGATGGTGATAGATCATAGGTGGATGTAAAGCACCAAATATACGAAGTAGAACTCTCGAGTAGCCGCACCAAGGGGAACCTTAGCAGCACATGCCAACCGCTACAACTACACAACAATTTGGTATTACAACATGTGAACAGCTATGAAGAATCGACGATGTACCAACAACATAACGACTCTCACGATAGACCCGTGCAGTTTGTTATCCTGCTAGAATGCATAACTGAAGACGACAGGGCACAACTTTGGAAATTAAAGCCTCATAAAATGGGCGAGATAGTAATAGGGAAGAATCTATGATAAGTTGTCAAGAAGATACGTGATTAGTACAATAGAAATTACAAATGCTCAAGAGGGAGAAAAGACACGAGAGTATCTCAAACAAAGATCAACATTTTAAGATTTTTTACGTAACTAGATTGACTATGTAATGGCGATTAAAAGGATGCTCATTTGACAGAATTACCATGTAAAGTAACCACATTTATTTAGCGGACTGGTGGGATCGACATGTAAAGTACAAACGCAATGGACATGTAATAATACAAGGAATGTTTTTTCGGTGTTTTATTATTTATTGCTATTCCCTGGGTTTCACTTTACAATACAGCAACAAAGTAAGGATGATCCTACTGCATTAATTAGGTTATCACCTTCTAATATATATGGTTTATAAATATTAGCATAAGTTGTCTTGAAGTCTTGAATTCCCAAAATAAGGTACAAAATAATCTTATCACAGGCCTCTTGCGAACGATGTACTACTCTCCCACTGTAAAATGGAAAATCCCTATGCTTTGTGTCAGATATTGAACATATGGTGACTGGTGACTTTACGGCACTACTGCCAAAGAGACAAGGACAACAAATGTTGTGTATAAAAATAAGCAGCAAAAGCAAAAGTCTGATATATTTTCAGTAAAACTAAGGTCAGACCCAACATTCGTCTTTGGCTTCGACCATAACCTTAGGCTTCTGCTGCAAATAAGGCGGACCTTTTACCCAAGCAGAAGTTATCTATCAGGCTCCGAAAACGGACGAACTCGTACGAACAAGCGCAAGTAGCATGTTAAAGAACGCTTAAAGAGTTATATATTATATACTCGGTAATATTAAAAGTGTTACACCCAGAAGGAATAACTTATTGACCTTAGTTTTTCGACAAAGAAACGCTTTGTAACAAATTTTATTAACCTGTAATCTGAAAGAAAATAATTTTGTTCGAATCAACTTAAACCTCCTGGAGTAATTGTTTCAAAGTCTACCGAGGATGGTGTAGTGGACAATCTCTTTTCTATATCTAACACATGTTTGATGGGATTTAAACTCGGTGAAAGGGGTGGCCACCAGGAGTGGCCATAGGTCGACGAGCACTATGCGGGCGTGTGCTGTCTTGCTGAAAAATGACATGTGGATGGCCAAGTAGATAAGGCTGTAAAGTAGTAGAATGACGGAAAGAGAAGAAATCGACTACCATAGGAAATAGCCGAACATTGCGGTAAAGGCCATACAATCGGTTTCGGTCAAAATCTGACCTTAGGTCGGACACCAAATGATTTACAGAATCCGGAAACTATGGTACAAATAGCTAGGAAAAAGAGATCACTTCATTGAAGGAATTTTAAATTGATTTCACAATAGTTTAATCTTTTAACATAGCTCAGAATTAGATAATGGTGCAATATTAACTTGAAATTGGGTGAAATCCCGAAAAAGATTATCAAATTCTTTTTCACGGATTGAGTTAACCAGAAGATTTTCTTGTGTAATTCTAAACTAATGATTACAATCTTAAGAGTGAACGGCTCCTGACTAGACCTAGATGTTGAATTTAAATTTTTAAATTAAGAAGAACATTTAATTATTGAAGTGACAGTATATATAGGACATAGGAATGTAAAATCTCAACAAGTGACTGAACAATATTACTTTACCAAATTCATCAAAACCATTGAATCCAATGATATATCGGCTCAGTCTTTCTAGTTTCATACATTTCATGCCTTCTGGACATTGGTAGCCTGATGATGGATCAAGGGAACAAAATGTATCCGGAATGGCTAAACTGTTGATCGTAATGTCTCTGAAAAAGATGTTTGGTTAGGTTATTGTAACTTTCACTTAAAGGTATTCTAAATAGATGTCTTACTCTGGCTTAGACGTATTCTCAGTTACACAATGATTTTTCAGTTCTCCGAAAAACTGAACTCCTAATAAGCCATATAAAGACATAAAAAATAAGAAAAACAGCGTCACATTGTAAATTTGTTGACTCGATCGCCTAAAAACATAAACGATTTACAAAATTTTGTTTGGAATTTGTGGTTTTTATATTTACTTGAAAATTTGATTTATCCTGGATTTTGGCATCGAAAATTTAAGAAAAACTCTGAGAAATCGTATCATTATCAGTGGTCTCGGTGCTCTTAATATTGATAGATAACTGAACCTTGGCACAATGCTGAGCATTTCGAAAACTTGAAGTATCACAGAAATCCACAGAAAAAACACCATGCTTGCATCAAATTGGCACCAGTGATCTTTAAGATAAGGCCTGTCCCCCTAAAAAATACGAAAAATATTATCAATCATGCGATTATGTGTTTCTCAGAACCATAATAAATCTTCATATTTATAACTCAGTGAACAGATATATAAGTGAAATACAATTTAACAGCACACCGGATATGCCAATATTTAAATAGTTCATAGGCAATAATTAAAATGACGTTAATACAAAATTCGTAGAAGAATATTATTTAAATAAAAAAATGTTGAAATATATTTGTTTTTGTGGTAGCTTATATTATGTAAATAGATAAATGGATCCTAACTTAGTTAAAGGACAAGTTGAAGACAATCGGACAACCTTCAAAATGGGCGTTTTCTAAAGTATTGTTCTCCTAGAGACAAAAACTAAAATAAATAAGAAGCAAGAAATAATATTTTTAATGTAACAATTATCCTTTTTTATTTTGAAACCCATGTAATATTGAACAGAAAAATATACCTACCTAATTATTGAAAACTCATTAAATTTATATTTAACTTTACACCAGCTTCAAAATAAATATTTATTTATTCCACAAACATATTATTTCTCACTTTTTAGTTGTCACTTTTGTGTTTCTGTCTTTTTTTTAATATTCATTTTACAATTTTTGATGAAATGGTGTAATTATATGCAGTTTTTGGTTTTGGTTTAAATGCTTAGGAAAAATTACGTACTAAAATTTTTGTGATTTATTCAATTTGATTTTTTTGTTATTCGCCTAAAAAATGCGTGCCTAAATTTTGATATTAATGCGGTACCATCCTGTCCTGAAGTAGTAGGTACATAAATACCTGTAGAAATAATGTCAGATACGCAAATATGAACACCGGTAATTTTTATTCACTAATTATAATTATTTTGTCCAGATATATAAATAGATTTCGTCTTAGATATTAATTTTTGGAAAAATAAATCGCGAAATTATGTTGAAAGACAGAAAGATAAAAGCCAATTTACATATTGTTCAGAAATAACTCGATAAAGATTTAACCGCTTAATTATTAACACATTAGTTAACTTCAAATCTTTTGAATTAGAAGAATGTAAGTAATTACCTAATAAATAAACACTAAAATTATTAGTTTTAAGAGAAAAATTGCACCAAACTGCAAATTACACACTTTAATCAAATCCTTTTAAAAATTTAGTATTTTCACTATAAATAGGTAAATGTTCCGCGAAAACTCCATAGTTACAACCTAACTTTTGGAATTTATGCGGTGTTGCAATGTCTTTTAAGTCAGTATGCGGTGAAGTTCCGTTTAATTTTTAATTATTAAGGTCGGTATCCACAAGGAGACTAAAATCTCGTGAGATTTTTGTCTCATGATATATTTGTCTCAGATATGTTTCCAGAGAACATGAGATTTTTCTCTGAATTTATGAAAGTTATGAAATGTTGATCTCATGAGACTAAGTATTTCTGAATGAGGTGTTTCCACAGTAATTTGAACGAAAGGCAAATAAATTAATTTTTTAAAATTATATTATTGATATTGTGAATTCTGGAGTGATTTTATAAAAAGATGCCAACAAAAAAGGATAGAAGGAAAGCTGCAGCTTGTTATTATTACCTTGCTGTTAAAAATAAAAAGGTTTCACAGACATTGGGTGAGAGATTGGATTACAGAAAGAGAAAACAAAAATATAATGAAAACACTATTAAAAGAACTAGAGCGGGAAGATCAAGAATGTTATAAGAACTTTCTTCGCATGTCCGCTGCTGATTTTCGGTATTTACTGGATAAAGTGAAATTTCTAATAGAAAAACAAAACACACATATGCGAAATGCAATTCCTGCAGCTGAGCGATTAGCCGTTACTCTTCGTTTTTTAGCTACAGGTAAGTACATAGATATTGTAATTATTTAGTATTCAGTTTGAAGAAAAAAATGAACATTTTTTAGGAGACAGCTATCATTCATTAATGTATTATTTTGCATACCTGTATGTACTATTTCACGAATTGTACCTGAAGTGTGTTCTGCAATATATAATGTTCTAAAAGAAGAATATCTACATGTAAGTTTATAAACATATTTTTATTTAACCATTTTTTTACATTTTGAAGTAAGTAGGTGTACATGTTTCGTAAAATTGTTGAAGAGTTATTTCACCACTATCATTATTTACTGGTAAAACCACCATTTTTGTATATTTAAGGGCTGCTGTGGTGGCGGAATAGTATTTTACTGTAACTTAAGCTCAAAGTTGTCATTCATTTTTAAAATAATTCGCTGTATTTCTCGCTTCGCCCAGGACTGTAGGTCTGGAGCTTTTGAGCTCATATTTCGGAGTTCGTCAGCCACATAATCTCCAAAAATTTCAAAAGAGTCTGCAGGCTTTGACATAATACCACAGCATTGGTCAAGTATAGTTTCTTGCTCTTGATGTTTTTTCTTTTTTGTTGAATGAATTTGGTGGGATATCAATTGTTGATGTAAGCAGTGTGTTAGAACATGATGTGTTTGAACTTTCTGAAGTGTTTTCTAGAATTACATCCTGTGGATGTGAATCTTGACTCTCTGAACTTTCATCTAGGTCTTTGGTTAGATCATCTGGTCCGTTACTCTAAAAGTAAATAATATTAAAGCTAGTTTGCACAATTAGCCATAGCCAATGAATAATTAAATATACATTAATTTTATTTTTACAGATGCCAAGCACCGAACAAGAATGGCTGCAAATTTCACAACAATTTGAAGAAAAGTGGAATTTCCCACATTGCATAGGCGCATTAGATGGCAAACACAAAACAAAACAAATGTTGGGAGTTTTGGACGAATTTCTGATGGGGGTGTTTTTAATGCATGCTCTTTAACAAATCAACTAGCTAATAATAGTTTAAGTATTCCAAAACCTAAACCACTACCAGCAAGAACTAAGCCAGTTCCATATGTTATCGTAGCAGATGACGCTTTTGCCATGAAGCCATACATTATGAAACCATATGCGTTTAGAAATCTGCATGGTGAGCAAAGAATATTTAACTACCGGCTATCACGGGCAAGGCGAATAATTGAGAATGCTTTCGGTTTAGCCTCTGCGAGATTTCGTTTACTAAGAAAACCAATTGAATTGAAACCAGAAAAAGTGAAAATTATTGTATCAGCAATATGTGTTACATAATTTTTTATTGACACGATCTAAAAGGCTTTACGCTCCCTATGGTAGTTTAGATGTTGAAGATCACGAAACTGGTTTTATACGAGCAGGAAAAGAGAGAAAATAGAGAAAAGACACACGTGGCTTACTGAATTTACAAGTTAATCCTAACCTTCGAGGAAGTTTGGAAACAAAAGAGATACAATTGGAATTTACGCAATATTTCCATCAGGAAGGAAAAATTCCATGGCAATACAAATATGTATAAAAAAATAAAACTTACCAGTGAATCAATTACTCTGTCATTACTATTCGTTGGTCCACTTATGAATTTTAAGGCATCATAAAATTCCCATTTAACCAGGGGGTGAGAACTGAAATACACAACATTGTACCACAGTTCGACGAGTCATCTAGACTTCTTCCGGAATACTAAATCTGACGGTTGCTCGTATTACATGCAGATGGCGAAATAGTTATTATCGATCGTTTGAAGGTGGTTTGAAGATTGTCAGATCGTCGGTTGTTATCGGTTGGTGATCGGTTGTCGACGTTGTCGTCCATTTTGTTATATAGTAATGTAATATGTAATTAAAACATTTAAAACATATCGTGCATCAAACAAAAAATACATAATATTGGAGCATTTCTTTTTTCGATTTCTGAATGTTCCAATCAATGGTCTATAAGGTAATGAATTACGGTATTTAGAAGGTAATTTATTAATTATATTTTTTTGACAGCATATTACAAGTAAACTATCCCCAAAAGCAAGAAATACGGCTTCAGCGAATCAACAATAAAAAACTGTATTTCAAATGCCCGGCATTCGGTAATTTGTGAAGCTCATTCTAAGGAGGGTGCGTTGGAGAGGATAGTATACTACTGAGAAGTGCATTGGCAAGAATAAATTTCTCGGTATGTTCACATTTCTCATATATTCTTGTAGTTCATATATTATTTCATTTTAAGTAATGAGAGAACTGTGAGAGATACTTTTGCATGGTTTTCACCAGAAAAAGGTCCTGTTACCATGTGCAGCCCCCAAATGACAGTGAAAACTCCTGAAAAAGTATATGGTGGTAAGAAGAGGCTTTTCAGTATGTATTTAGAAATCACCATGCATCAGAGTTTTGAATGCCAAATTATACTGGGATTCCAAGGTAACCAATTTAATATTGGTTTTCAAATTATTCATAATTTCTTTATGTATTTTGCAGCACACAAAAAGGTGGTGAGAAAGAAGTTTGTACTTTCAGTAGACAAGAGTGAGGAGTGAACTATCACAATGGAAGAGAATGGAAGGTATTTAAAAAATATAAACAGTACAACTATTAATTTCTTTCAAATGTGCAATCAACAGTTAAAGCCAAAGGGCAAATGTTGTTCATTGAATGACAAAATATTTGCTTTACTTATCAATATATAAACAAAGTTCCAAAAGTTATAAATTATCATCAAGTTTTTTCTTATTAAAAACTCTTAAGTAATCCTGTAAATAGCATTCTTTATTTGTTACAATGAGCATATTTTTCAAAATTCAAAGAAAAATTTCTTGTTTTTTTAGATGTAATTGTTTGTGAGTATTATATATTTTGATATCAATTATTGTATGACATTTGTATAGGGCCCTATTTTTTAAATATGTACAATTTACTTAGTATTTTGAGTATTTTGTGGGAGTTGAATGTATTTACTAATATTTAGGTATTATTTATATTGTATTGTATAGTGTCATACTACTTACTCTAAATGCAAAAGGTAGAAAATGAAAATTCAAATATACAGAATATTACATAAAGAAGCAGTCATCACATATTGCTTTCATATATATATATATATATATATATATATATATATATATATATGTAGATTCCTCGTTGTTGGGGTACATCTATGTTTTTTTAGATTTAAGTTGTGGATGCAACAGTTAACCTAACATTTAAGTAAACTCATATTTGTCATTTCTGAAGGCAATATTTTAAAGTTAATTTCAAAATCTTACCTTTGAATATGTTAAATGCGAGTTTACCGAAGCAATAAGTTAACTTTTTCATCCCGACTAGAGTAAAAACACAAATGTATACCGTAAACAACAGGGAAACTAAATATATAACAAATATTTGTAAACTGTATATTATGGTTGTACCAATTTTGTTATTATTATTGTGTGAATAGTTCAATGTTTAATTGAATTTGTAATTAATTTTGTAAATAAAAAAATATATATATATGGGGATTATTATTTCGCTGATACCGACATCTATAGTGTAGTTTTAGAACTAGCAGAGAAATACACCAGCTAGGTGATGTACAGATTCCTTCTTTATCGGCAATTGTTTAAATGCAGATTACTGTAACTAAAATTCACATGTTTATTTACCCGGAAGAATCATAGATGGCTAAATCCGCCATTTTGTGGACACAATTTTCAACACAGAGTTTCCTATCTATTCTCTATTGTATGATCTGTGCATTTAACCTCAAAGTTGTCTCCCGCTGCTTGGCCGCTTTGCTTTTGGTGTGTTTACGTTTTCTGTTGATGCTTTGAAATTGACAACGAAGGTTATGTATTTTATCTTTTACTTCTTAAGCTGGAATTCCTAACTTGTTAGATATTTCATCCATAGCTGATTTCCTAAGATTTCTGTTCTTATAATTTTCGGACGAACAGTCCCACAAATTAGAATATGATTCGTATAAGTCAAGTAACTGCAGTGTCATGGTTTTTGTCCACTTAAAATTACACTCTTTTCTTTTTAAAGGTCCTTTTTCACAAGTTACACTCATTGTTGGGAAAAACACAAATTTTTCTCACGAAACAACAACACGACACTCACGTGCAGCAAGTGAGATAAATGTCTCATGCGAGATGCGCAGTATATCATGTTTACACGTTGAAACTTGTTCACGCAATTTAACTCTCATGAGACATTGTTTCACGAAATTATCTTTTGTATATCACGTATCTCATGCATGTTTACACAATGATATAAATATTTTCCCGAGATTATTATTTCATGAGACAAAAATCTCATAAAATATTCTTATTGTGGATTCGCACCTTTAGAAAAGTGGTTACTAAAGACATATAATCTGTTTAGTAGGTACATTTGAAAATTCAGAACCGTTTTCAATGTAAAATTGTATGTCTGTGACTGTAAAATGAGCGCAAAATTTCTGACATTTTTATTGTACTTGACAAAATCTTTTTTTTATTAAATGTTCACCTTAACTGTTATTTGTTAAAATATTTGTACTCAAATCATCTACACCCTGTATATGCAGAATTGATTAATTGTTTTGGACAATATTCTATTGAAAATAAGAGTAGTTTAATAAAGAATATACCGTTATGGCAAGACACATTTGTTGTATTATTAGGCTTGTTCATAGTAGCCAGTTGCCAACGATTCCAACGGTTTGAGAAATTCTACTCCAATCGAGCGTTGGCCGAGTTACCTACCGAGCTCGCTGATTGGCGTAGAATTTCTCAAACCGTTGGAATCGTTGGCAACTGGCTACTATGAACAAACCTATTATTCAACATATATTTTTAAACGACTTCCAAAAAGGAGGAGGTTATCAATTCGTCGGCATCTTTTTTAACCGACTTCCAAAAAGGAGGAGGTTATCAATTCGTCGCGTATTTTTTCGCTTTTTTTTGTATGTATGTTACCTGATTTCTTCTCCTGTGGTGCACCGTTTTGAACGAATATGGTCTTGTTTAATAGAGTATATATCCGGATTGGTGAAACTTCAAATTTTGGAAAAGAATTCTATTGGTAAAGTGATAAAATTTGTGAATGAACACATGCGTGCATGGAAATCGACCAATAACTCCTTATGAATGTGTATAGTTTTTTAACGTTTAATCTATTAAGGAAGATCATTAGGTGATCTCATATACTTTTCTGCGACGTACAACTTGCAGTTTTGCAGAAAATCGCTGAAAATTCCAAAATTCTTATCAAAAATTTCATCGAAATGACATAACGGACATTTCCTCATAAATATTTTAATCCCAACGTAATAGTGCGGTAATTTTAGGCACTGGAAGTTTTAATTACGAATTTGAAAATTTTCTATGTAGATCTCAAGCATATATGTAATAAAACATAGTATTTTCGGCTCCTTAAATCAATGAGTACCAAGCTCGTTTTGTTTGTATACCAGGTAAATACCTATTTAAATGCAAATTTTTCCATTTTGCAAAGACGGTACTTTTGGTTGTCACATTCTCCCGGCCTAATAGAAAATTCAGTGACAACACATGTCAAACTTTAAACTGGTACTTGGTGGCTTATAGACAGGGTGTTTAGTTATAGCAAACAAAATCACAAAGTAAAGTGGTAGAAGGAGTTGCATTTATATGAAGATTGAAATATAGGACGGACTAGAATGATAGTGGTCCGTAGGCAGCCGTATATACAGGATGGTTGGAATATAGGGTAGAGTGGACGTTTGGTGGTAGAAAAATGTTGGAAAAAATGTGAAATTAAAATTATATAGGGTGATTAAGAAACTGTTATATGATGTGGACATAAGCAAATCATATACAGGATGGTTGAAATATATGCTGGAGTTGAATTATATTTATACAGTGTGAATAAAAAATTATTTCTTTTATAGCCCATAAGAAGTTGCATAAAGTGTGGAGAGGAATTAATGTTACACAGGGCGATAACATAAAATGTTAAAAAGGAAATAATTTATGGGGTAGCCCACAAGGAGTTATATACCATGGTTGAAATATAGGACGGATTTGACTACGTAAATATAGGATGGATTCTACTCCGTCCTATAGTTTACAGAAGGCAGCTAATAAATTTATGCTTGTCCGTGGGCAGTCGTATGTACAGGCTGGTTGGTACATAGGTTGGAGTGGAATTATCTAGTTATACAGGGTTGTCAAAAAAAGTTCTAGAAAGGTTACATGGCTTAGTCCATAAGGCATAAGTATATTTTGGGCTTATTAAGTCAATGCGTACTAGTACATTTTGTTTGTAAAGATTTACCTGTTAATTTAAATGATAAAGTATCTGTTAAGTAGTAAAAGAATTTCTTAACATTTGCAATGCGAACATTCATGGGAAAATATCTCATTTTTCAAGCACCTAATTGTTGTTCCAAAAAATCTACATTTATGATTGCTTTGTATCGTTTGTTCAGTTATTTAATTTTGTTACAAGACATAAACCTATTCTTTAAGCATTTCATCTTTATGAGGACCCTTAAAAAAGCTATATTTCAAACCCTTCTTGAAACTAACTATTAAGCATTTATTACCTTCAATAACCATTCTTTGAACCCAACAAAGTTTATTAAGATCTCTAAGTACCCAAACGCAGCATGGGCCGGTTCGGGCCAAAAGTAGGACAGTGTAATTATGCTACCATAAACACCCTTGGCAGTTATCCCTTCTTATTAGTATTCCGTAAATTCTTAGTGGATTTCCAACAAGCAAAGAAACGCCAATTTTTCTACATTTTGGGAAAAATCTATTTGAATGAATTTGAGATCGAAACCAAGCGTCGGACGAGCAACTACTACTTCTAATTTTACTCCGGCCTTGTGCGACTCCACCAAGTATAACATTGTCGCGTTAATTCACATCTTGCCTTTGTTGTTTTGTATTAATAATCTCTTTTTGTAATTTAACTTAACTCTCAACTTGTCTACAATAGTCTCAATAAACCTATTTTTAGTGTGTAGACATTTTATCTCTTAATTTGAACTACCTGTAATCCCTTAATTGGCATTATAGGAACGTAAGACGTCCGCAGAACTTAACAACACACCAAGTTCACACACATACGTGCAATTGCGGACGCAACAGTATCATTGTGTAATGTTGAGGCTTTCGATGTTACCTGGTTCTGTCTATTAAGGTTATACATACAAAATAACAAATAAAGAATGAAAACTACCTGAGTTAAAAAAAACTAAAAGGTTGAAAATAAAACATTTTTAAAAAATATTTTCTTCTACCTATAACTAAAAAGGTAAAAATAATTATAACAAAATACAACTCTAGCAAATAAATAACACATTCAATGTTGTAAGGTACCTACCCAGGAAGTAAAAATGTAAACATTAAAAGGTGCTCATTCTGTACAAATTAATTACCTACCAATCTAGTATATTTTTGAAGTCGGTGCCAAGCAACAATCAAGTTTGATGAATTAGTAGATAAGTACGCAATGAAGGATTTTAAATTTGCTTGGTACCGACTTCAAAAATATACTAGATTGTTAGGTAATTAATTTGTACAGAATGAGCACCTTTTAATGTTTACATTTTTTACTTCCTGGGTAGGTACCTTACAACATTGAATGTGTTATTTATTTGCTAGAGTTGTATTTTGTTATAATTATCTTTAGCTTTTTAGTTATAGGTAGAAGTCGGTTATATATTGTTTAAAAATGTTTTATTTTTATGTATGACCAGCGATTATTCCAAAACTGCTTGGGCAATTTTGATGATTCAAACTGCATTATATTAAAGAGCATTACAGAAAGGTACCATATAATTGTCTATAACGTGAGGTATACGGTTTTCCAGAAACTAAGAAAAAAGTAATTAAGGGACTAGATTTCAGCGATTTTCAATGAATCTTCACTGTTTTCTCTAAAAGTTTAAATGTTTTGAATTGCATTCTACAAAGAAATTTTCCAGCTTGATTCCGCATATATTTCTATGACGTAAAACACCATTTTTCTGAAAATCGGAAAAATATGTGCAAAAAAACTGTAAACATCAATGTAAATGTCAAATTTCCATTATAAATATTTAACTTAAATTTCAAGATATCCCATAAAAATATATCGTTATTCAGGATGTATCAAAAATATGTTATATAAGCATAAGCAGTTAGGACATTTGAATTATAGGACGGGGAATAATATAATTATAGACACAAGTTCAAAAAAATTTAGAAGCATTTGCATATACCGGGTGGTTGAAATAGATGGTGGAGTAAAATTATAGTCATCAAATGTGGTTCAAAAAGTGGGATTTTTTATATAGGGTAGACCATGAGCAGTTGCGTCAATAGAATACTAGACATGTGGGGCGAAATAAAATCATAGGTATACAGGCATAATTTAAGCAATAGAAAAATAGAAACAGTCAATAGTGTGGAAATGATTTATACAAGGTGGTTTTAAAGATACCAGGATCGTTGCAATATTGTGTGGAGTTGAATTATAATTGTACAGGATGGTTCAGAAAATGATCGACAAATAAGTTAAATAGGGGCGACCAATACATAAAAGCATATACATTGTGGATGTAATATAGAGTGGATGAGAGTTACGCTTATAGAAAGTGGTTCAAATAACTCAACAAATTAAAAAAGTTTATAATTATTTGGAATATATATATATAGAACGAGAGAGGGAGAAAGAGAAAGAGAAAGAGAAAGAGAAAGAGAAAGAGAGAAAGAGAAAGAGAAAGAGAGAGAGAGAGAGAGAGAGAGAGAGAGAGAGAGAGAGAGAGAGAGAGAGAGAGAGAGAGAGAGAGAGAGAGAGAGAGAGAGAGAGAGAGAGAGAGAGAGAGAGAGAGAGAGAGAGAGAGAGAGAGAGAGAGAGATAAGAATAAATATTCAATTGCACCTTAAATCAGATAAAAAAGGAAGATATGTCTGAAAATAGTGATTGATTGCATACTGTTTCTAAACGGTTTTTATTTTAAGTCAGCTGAGGTCGGTTCTTGTTTAATATAAATTATAGTTAATATCACTTTATCTACTTAATTAAAATACATTGTAATGACATCTTGATTGAAAATAATTTATTGTAAAAAAACAACGACATCAAACAGATTTAAATGAACCTGACACTCTGTTTTGACTTTTATGGATTGTTGAATTTATTTTTCCGATTTTCTAAAAAAAACGGTCAGTTTTACATTGTAGGGAAATTTAAGAATTCACCTCTGAAGTTATGTGAACAGATTAGAATTTAAAATATTCAAATAGATTAATTCCTTTCAGAGAGATTAGTGGAAATTCATTGAACTGTAGATATTTTTTCTAGAAAACTATAAATCCCACATTATGTAAAATTAAATGATACCTTTCCGTAATAGTCGTTAATGCAATACAGTTTAAAATATCGAAATTGGTAAAGCTGTTCTGGAGAAAACGATGAGCATATATAAAAAAAATAAAAAAGATTCAAACGAATTGATATCCATCGTCTTTATTGAACTCGGTGTTAAGAAAAGAACGCTTTATGATCAATTTTATTAAACTAATTTGTAAATAATCTTTTAAAAAAAAACTCCATTATAAAAATTTCTACTTACTTTTAAAATACCGCGTATGTGCATTTTTGCTATCATTTCTGAAGTGAAAAGCATCGTAACCGCAATATCCACGCAGAAAGTTGTAGTTTGCATAAAGTGGAATTTTTCAAAAGTTTTTGGAGTATTGCAACTGACAGAGGCCAAACTCAGTAGAGCACATGTTCTCATCACACGCCGGACCCATCTCTGAAGAATTAAATTTTCCATTGTAAACAAGTTAATATTCGTCATTTGTGAGTTACCTTATTAACCCATTCTATATCAGCGCTTTCGTTGAACGTTTCTTCCGGTCCATAATCAGCCAAGACAATGTCTCCTTTTAAACTTTGCTTGCGGCCCAACATAATTTTAATACGTTCCTGTAAAGCAAGAGACGAAATCTTACCTAAAAATTTTAGAAGGGCATTATATTTATTAAGGGCGATTACATTACTAACTTACACTATTTCAGATAATTTTTATGTATAAATAAATATTCATTTTCTGTTTTAGGTATTGGGGTCATTTTGTGCTCAATGGATCGCTCTAGGCTCTATCTCAGGGATGTCCTTTAGATAGAGAGGCTGCGCGCGAATGGTCCATTATCAAAATAAATCAATATTAGCTTTGTTTTATTTATTTAAGGGTGCATGACTCTAGAAATGCGTTAAAATAATTTACATGAATTATTATTACAATGTTTTGTTTATATTTCAGCGAAAAACATATAAACATGTTTGTGAAAATATTTCATTAATTCAATTTTCAAATTTTAGTAGAAGAAAAGGGTTCTCCATCTATCATTTTATTCGCCTACTTACAAGTTTCAACTACCGATATAGATGTCGCATAGGTAAACAATATCTCAAAATTTCAAATATGACAGATGGCAGTAATCAAATATCAAACGGTCCAAAAATTACTTGATCTATATATTTTCCCTCGTCTTTTACGTAGAATTGTCAGTTTTTAACATGTGATTTTGTTGTTTGTAAAAGTTTTAGCAGTTATAGTTCTCAAAAAATTGTTTGATAATGGAGAACGTTAGAATCATTTTTGTTTTAGCTCAAAAATATACACATGAATCTGATGTATCCCAAATTATGTTGGAGGCATTTGAAGTCAGTATATTAAACCAAATGATTTTGTCTCTTAAATTTACTTTATTTATTCCTTTAGCAATGCAAGAAGAATGTTTCCACGACTGTAACTTGGGTCAAAGAACGAGAGTTTGATGAAATAATTTTAAATAAAACTGACTTTGTGGTATTTGAGGAATTTGCAGGGGAATACTATGAGAAAGTTAAAGAAACTAAGAGTGCGTAAGTATAGTAGGTATTTATGAAATAAGTGCCAAACTACAATGAAACTAATTACTCACTTTTAAATAATTTGTTTTTTGGTTATAGTTTTAATCTGTAATGATAAAACATACCTATCTGTTATAAACTATATGTGTTCACTGTATCCAATAAAATAATGATGACAACAAACCTATATAAATGTTAAACTCTAAACTTACACATTCTACTCATACAATAGGGTACCAGTCTTACCTTTTTGGTGACAATCTATACATGTACATTTGCTCTGTAAATGGGAAACTGTTGGGCAATAAACCCTATTACCTAATGTTATTATACTATTCACCTCCATTGGGACTCCAATTAATAGAAAATTTTGTAGAATGGAATAGTGACATCACTTAAAAAATGTACCCATAAATTGTATCATCATAGTAGCTTATGATGATGAAATATTGGTTTAAAAAAAATTAATCAGAGTGCCACTGCTGAATACCAATTTTGCAGACTTCAAATGAAATTTGGAAGATACTTGCAGAATATATTTTGAAGAAATCCTTACAGATTCTTTTTGCATCTGTAGATTCATATTTAAGTTTATAGAATAATGTTAAATTACAAAGTTGTAGGAGACATATTTCCTAAAATTTATTGTTTTTTTTTCTGTAAGGTCAATGTTTTTCAAGATATCTGAAATAAACTATGTCTAGCTAGATTTAAATATCTCCTAACTATTAATTAGTAAAGGAGAAAATGTCTATTTACACTTTTTTAGGATAAATAGTTTGTAGATAATTGTAAAAATTGCATGTTTATCTATTACATCTGAATCATAAGTTGAAGGAAAAAATGTTAAATTTACAGAGTTGGAGAATATAAAATTCCAACAGTTCATCTGTAAATGACTTTTGTAGGACAAATAGTTTCTGAAATGTCAGCAATAAGCTACTACTTATGCTAAATTTATTGCCTCCTAAAACTATATTTTTGCAAATATCTCCTTAACTATTAGTTATGGAGAAAAATAAAATTGTATTCTTATATTTAGTTTCACCACGACTATCATCAGGGCGACTGGACTAACATCAACATTGGTAATTAATCTACCAGTCAATAGAGCAAATTTAAGGGCATTTCAAAATATGACACTTAATGTTAATCCTATTAAAAACTTTTGGTGACTGACCTATGTGGCATACATTACACTTAATACTATTGGCCTGGGAAACTGAAACTTTCTACCAGTGAATGCTCTGAAATCATTAATCTTGTGCACCAAGTCACAGTCTGAAGTTGCCAATCTTTGCTGGTAGCACAGATGGATAGAAAAACATCTTTTTAAATAATATTAATAACCAGGTGCCTTACTTTATATGTAAAGTTGAGCTCTAGACAAAATTCTAGAGCCTTCATATTGAAATATGAGCTGTAGACAAAATTGTAGACCTTCAAATTCCTCACAACTTGTTTGTGAGTAACAATGTTGTAGCATGAAAACTTTACAGGAGATTTTTTGCAAATATCCTATAATATATTTGTTCTGAAATAACAACCATAAATCAAAAAGTAGTTTTAGACCATAAAATTTTCTATTTAGATATGTCATGCATTTTATTCAATGTTTCTGGCAGAAATGAAACACCTGTGTTGTCCAATAATTTCAGCAGCTCAACTGGTATATCATGTGGGCCAATTGAATTTCTATTTTTAAAAAAGAATGCTAACAAACTTGTCCCAAACAATTTTTCTGGTGATTATTTGTACAATTTCTCCCTACTCGTTTTCTGGTTATTTTTTCTTTCTCTTCATTCCAAGTTTTCATGACCTATTTACATCTGCAATGTATGATTTTCATTTGCAGTGTATGTTGAAGTTGTCAAAATTGTAGTATAGATTAATTAAATAAAACTTAAAATTGTATGTTTAATGAAGGCATAACCAATCCCAAATTGTCCCGAAATAATTAATTTTTTCAATGTACAACCATATTGTAACTTGTAACATTTACTGAAAATTTTGGCAGAGATTAAATAAATAAAAATTCATTTGTAGCAGAATTCTTGGTCCACTGGCAATAACTGCATGTTTAATGAAGGCAAAACCAATCCCAAATTACCCATGGCCAATTTACAATGTTGCAATGTATGACTGTATTGTAACTTGTTCACATTTGTCAAAAATTCTTAAAAGTGAAATTAAAACCAAAGTAGAACAAATGGGAGGGTGTTATGTAGACACCTTATTGGAAAAAAATACACATTTGATTACTGGAAGTGCCAAATCTGAGAAATATTTGGTGAGTATTTTATTTATATGCCTATAAGTAGTTTTATAAAATATTACACACATTTTTATTAGATGGCTGCAGAGGCTGGTGTTAAACTCATGTGCCCTTCCTGGGTGGAAGAAGTATGGCAAGTCAGTCAGTCTCTCATTGTTCATGCCACTGATGAGAGATTTAATAAACACTTTTGTTTGCCATTCCAGAATCTTGTTATATGTTCAACAGGGTTTACCAGTGCCACTGAAAGGAAAAAAATTGAGAAATTAGTCAATGATAATGGAGGTTACTTTACAGGGAAATTAAATTTGACAAATACAGATATTTTACTTTGTGCTGGATACAAGTAAGCTAGATTTTTGAATATTTTGGACACAATTAATCCATTATCTTTCAGTTGTACTAATACTGAAAAGTATAAAGCTGCAAGGCAGCAAAAAAATATCAAATGTGTTACTTTATTATGGATCACAGACAGTATAGAAAAAGGATATGCTCTACCTCATTTGAACTATCAAATTAAAAAAGTGACTTCAACACCTACAAAAACTGGTGAACAAATTAATCCAGAATTTTCCATGTTAAGTGTTATTGGTGCACCCAACATGTCTCAAAGGTCTACTATAGATGATACTTTAGGTTGTTCTGTATCTGTAGCACAGTTTAAAACTAATGGAAAACGAAAAGGTATGGTATTATTTTTAGCTGGATGGAACAAAACACCTCAATTTATTTTTTATTTCAGCAAGTATTCCTGAATATGAGTCTATGATTGAAGCTTTAGATATTAAAAAAGCAAAACGGGCAGGCCAATACTTAGATGGGTGCTCGGTAAGTTTGGAGTTTATGAGTTTGAACATTTAAATATTTCATTACATAATCTTTTAACAAAACAGTTTCATATTTGTAACAGTGGTATAAGAATGTCTGGGACATACAGATTCAGTATAAAATTTGTTTCTCTGAAGTTTTTAACCTTGCACCCATTACAGTTAATTAATTATTGAAGATATATACCATCATATTATTGGCGTGAAAAATAAGAATTTTTACCTATCCTGAGGGCACATCCCTCCGGTGTCGTTTGTTTTATGTTTTGTTTTTTTTTTAATTAATTTTCTAGTTGTTGAGGTAGATGCATGGTATAGTTTTTCTCAAATTCAATTTTTTATATTATTCTTGTTTTGCAGGTGGTTCACTCATCATATTTTTTGTAGCCAAAGTTAGTTCTATGACTTATTTGGTAAATGGTATTGAATCACCGCCGATGTCGGTTGTTTATTTTGACGTATAACATGTTTTTCTAATCATATTGGGTTTCTTCGGCTCGCTTGTCCAATATATTCTTACAAACTATGTTCCATAAATGCAACCTTCATTAAAATACAAAATGTCAAAATAGTAAGCTTCTCTATTCAAACCTCTTATATAAAATTTTTGGTTATTTTTTGTTAATAATACTTGGTATTAAGCTTGTCTAGAAATCGTGTCTCGTCGATAGGATTTTCAATTCAAATTGTTGTAGTAGGTTTTTCAGTGTCTTAAATTATTGTTAGTCAGTGGGGCGCAGTTGGCCAGAAGAGCAGTTCATAACAATATGTATATTACAGGTTCCATGTACTATGTTTGCAGTTTAACTATCAGTTATGTATGTTATATGTTTGGAGAATTCATCAGTTGATCCCTGGATGTGCAGTAGGTAGCTTTTGGTTTACCTGTAATGTCTTAAATTTGTTTCAGCAGTTTTTTTATTTTGTGTATCCATTTTGTTGTAGGACGGCAGTTCTGGTTTTTGATTAGGATTTGGGGTTATTGTGTGCCAGCTGTTGGGATTTCGAAGTTAGTTGTAGAGCATTTGTGATGGGAATCCGTGTTTAAAGATGGTGTATGTTGGGCATCTGTGTACAATGTCTTGCAGGTTTCCGTTTTTTTTGTGAAAGAGCAGAAAAGGCCGTTGGATGTTTTTTCTAGTCTTAATTCATTGGTTTTGCTTCAGCTTTGCTGTCTTTGAAATTTTCCCTGTTTCTCGAAGTAGACCATGAGATTTCCGACCATTGTTGAAAGCGGTGATCCCATTGCTGCTCCGTCAATTTTGTTTGTATATTAGGACATCGAACGTGAAGTGGCCATTTTGAGGCAGTGTCTTGTGAGATATATTATGTAAGCTGACATGTTTTCGTTTTCCCATATTTGTTGAAGTGCGAGGATACAGAAAAATCGAACTCGAAACTGAATATGACTTATTGACTAGTGTTAAGAGCTTTATCTCCTATTGACTGAGGTTAGGTTGAGATAGTTTCAAAGACCTGGTGATTTTGGCAACATCATTCTCATTTAATTTGTTTTGCCATCTAAGGTTGTGAGACCTGTTTCGACATTTGAGACAAATCCTTGCAGTATTTACTAATTGTAAGTACATATTTTTAAAATAAAAATTAATTAAAATATATAACAAAAATATTAAAAAAATACCCATCCCCCCTCCGAAACCATAAGATAGAAAATGTTGAAAAAAAATGGAGGTATAGCCCCTCACGTAAACTTTACTGGAAAAATAAGGAGAAACCCCTAATATTCATTTTGGGGGGCAAATTTGGCTCCCAAATAATAGAATTAAACGGAATATAAATTATTAGAAAACCCTCATAGTAATTTTAGGGACAAATTATACAATTAAATGAAAATAAAGATTCAATTTTCAAAAGCATCATGTAATATATCAGATAAAAGGCTTATTATGTGAATTACAAATATATCATATTTTTAAATCATTTGTTTAAAAGATATTAACAAAAATATTAAACATCGACTTAATTCCTACTATAGAAACTACACTATTTAAATTTTGAAAAATATATTTTATTTGTATTTTTTAATAATTTGAATAACAGATTTTATAATTTAAAATTTGTCCTATTTTGCCCTTTATCTTCCAATCTACAGAGCCTCAAAACCCAGACAGTAGATTATAAAAGACTTCTTTGAAAGTTTATTAGTAAAATAAAACTCTAATGTTAATTTTTTGGGGCCAAATTAGAAAATTAAATACATATGTATTCTGATAAAAATCAAGCGAATCCTGAAGCAGATAAAATAAAAAGTCTATGTGTGGAAAATCAAATTGTATATTTTTTATAAATTTAAAACGCTTCCTTTAAAACATATAAGGGTAAATATAAGAAAATGCACTCATTCCCTACTTGTCTGAAACTGGAATAATAGAATCTTGAAGGTGGAACGGAACCCTAAGTATGCGAGTTCAACTCGCACTTGACCAAATTGTTTGAAGAGAAGAGCGCCGTGTTTGCTTCATTCATTTAAAACAATTTACACGGAAAATAAATCTTTTATTTTCACCGAAAATTCTGACTTCACCAGACTAATATTTCAAATATTACAGCGATGAGTCTAACGCAGATAACCTGTCCATCACTACCAAACCGCTCTTCTAGCATCCTTGTCTATCTAGCGTGCATTTTCGGTAAAATACTAGAAAAACTTTTTGCTAAAGGTTTTGTTTATCAGTCTTAGTTTTTACTACAGTGAATAATTTCGACAGGATCCCTCTTTTAGTATGGCAATTAAACAGTTTAGCAATATGATATACATAGTGTAATACAATTTCGAGCTTTTGTGTAGTTTTTGTTTTATAAAATTCTATACTTTTAGGTGTATATAACTGGTTTTGGAGTCGAACACACTGAAAAGCTTAACAAAATCATAAACCTTAGTGGCGCAACTAGATACGATAATTTGTCAGATCGTGTTACTCACGTAATTGTTGGTGATCCCAACTGTCATGAAGTTAAACTTATTAGAAGCAAAGGGATGTCTTGTGGAATGGTTACTTTACAATGGCTTTTGGATAGTATAGAAAACGGACAACCAGTACCTGAAGAAAAATATTTACTAACTACTTCGAATCTGGATAAAACTGACGATGTAACGTCGTCACCTTTGAGTAAGAGGGTAAGGCACTTTGACTTTTTTTTACCACCAATTATACTTTTTTTTATTATAGGGTTTGAGTTTACTTACATCAGCTCGAACTGTAACAGAAAAAGAATTTAAAGCTAATTTGAGTAATGTTCAACATTTTGAGGATCAACCTGAGAATGATATTGTTCAGCAATATTTGAGGCCTAACACTTCAAGTAAGTTTTTATAACTCTATTGGCTTTAATAAACATGGAGATATCACAATTAACGCTAGGGTTTTACGAGAAATAACAATTAGCAGTCATTGAATTTTGTTTATGTATTAGAATCAGACTGGTTATATCAAGATTCATTCTGTAGGGATTCAACTGGTTAATGAAGAAAATGTTCAAGCCTAGCTAGTCTAGATCAATTTCATTCAAAATCTGATATCGAAAAAATATTGATTTTATAGGAACTTTTCCAAAAAACTTTTTTATATAGCATGTCCAACATGTGTTGCACTGCTGGACATGATGCTATTCCATATAAATTGTGTTCCTGATATTTTACTTTAATTGTAATATATCAGAATGGTTCGCATAAGTACTTATCTGAAAAGCCCATTTTTTCAAATGTATTATAAATGGAAATAGATACAATCTGGTGTATTTCTGCTTCAAAAATTGTCTAAAAAAATACATTTTGTCCGCACAAGCTACAGCAATGGTAAACCTACCATTAAAAGCGTAGGTTTACCATTAAAAGGTGCTGACTTTACAAAGACAATAGATTTTTCCATGCGTTGTGTCAAGAAATAGACTGTGTCCAGTGTTAATATATTTCTTCTTTTGCTATGTTTGCTGTTCCTTCTTCGCTTTCTCCCAGATTCAATAGGGGCTTTGCTCTACTATATGGTCTAGCTCTATTTTCTGATTTATAAGAGTTTGGTACTGTTTTCTAATATAGATGTTGTCTGTGGATGCTATGTTTAATGTACATTGCATGGGATATTCAGTCATTTTCTTTTTCTATATTTATGCCATGTGATTTTGTGTTGTAGCTTGTGTGGACAAAATGTATTTTTTAATTCAACAGATTGTATCTATTTGCATTTATATATCAGTAAAAATGGGCTTTTTAGACAAGTACTTATGCGAAACATTCTGATATATTACAATTAAAGTAAAATATCAGGCACACAATTCATATGGAATAGCAGCATGTCCAGCATTGCAACACATTTGGACATGCTATATAAAAAAGTTATTTGGAAAAGTTCCTATAAAATCAATATTTTGTCGATATCAGATTTTGAATGAATTTGATCTAGACTAACTAGGCTTGAGAAAACAAAGTTCTTACTAAAAACGTAACTACTTCAACACTATTTCACTTTCAATAGTTTCAATTACTTTGGGAACATGATACCACTTAAATTACCGCCACGACTACATTTACAATTGCCATTGTTTGGAACAAGTGCTGTCGTACATTCGCCGCCTGAATATCATCCTTGACCCCTTCAGTTGTTGAAGGATTATTGACGTAAACTTAATGTTTGACGTAGCGTCGCAGGTAGAAATCTTCGTGTTAAGTACTTCTTGGGAAATAACACCACAAGTCACGAAAAATTACTGTATATTCCAAACGTTTCGGGGTCTAGGTCAGACCCCCTTGTCCATGGTTAAGAAAATATGAATAAATAAGGTACAATTCTAAAATGCAAAATTAAAATGTTTGAATGTTTGACGATATCTATTGTTTAACTACTGACGTAACTAAGAGATTTTTATTTGTAATATACAGGGTAGCAAAGAAAGTTCTAAAGATCATATAATCATAAAGTTCCTTTTAAATTGGAAGGGAAAACCTAGGAAAAACATTATGAACTATCCCGATATTGGGTTGTTCACAAGGACATGACCATTAGCAATGTCTTCCTTTATCATCGGCAACCAGGAACGATTGAATTCCACGGAGGTAGTACCAATACAATCGTTTTCATTTATCAAAATTAAGGCAGACTCTTTTAGTTTTCTTTTGGTGTTGTGTTCTTCTTCGTGTAATATAACTGAATTTTGAAACTGTATTTTATGACCAAGGTCCCAAGCATGTTCACAAATTTTGGATTTTTCAAACTGTCTTCTTTTATGTAATTTTTGTGTTCGTTTATTCGAACATTTAGAGGTCTAGAGGTTTCTCCAATATCGAATTTATAACATTCACAAGGGATTTTATAAATGTAATTTTTTGTGTTTTGAGTTGTGTTTTTTCGTTTTTGATGTAATTGATTTTAGTGTATTTTTTAGAAGTCTCCGGTTGTGTAGTTTGTAGCCTCGTGTTTCTAAAATTAAACATCTCGTCCAATATTGGCCACAAAATGACACTTTATGAATGAAAACCCATTTATGTGTCTCATGAAAGTTGCTAAGGCGTTCCATAGACATCATTGTCATATCCAAAAAGAAACAAATATGAAAAATATTTTAGTGACGATCAAAGAACCGAACCCAACTACACCAAATATTGAAATACCAACCGAAATTAGACAGGGAGATTCCCGAAATCCTTAGTTCTCAGCTCTTCAATATAGTAATTGATGAAATCATAAGCAGCAGGCTATTACTAATTAACAATGGGTTAAATTAAAATATTCTGTTACGCTAATCGCGCAATCATCAGGGAGAATGATCTAGAGGAATTACTCCAGAAGGCCAAAACGGTGAGATATTCGCGTCAAAAATAAAGTAATTGTCATTTCAAAACAATAAGATGCAAATTTGTAGAAGACGAAATTATCGAAGAAGTAAACGATCTTACCGACCTAAGTACAAATTAATGCAAACAAACCAGAGTAGATTCGAGGAACTAAATAAACAAGGAAATAAGGCACAAAGAATAAGGGAAGCAACTGTTGTGCAACTGGACTCTCACCCGAAGTGCATCAGTTTTTAGTTGTACTTCTTAAGGTTTAAACTAAGAACAAATATGTATCTGTTATATGGTCCTGGTTAAAAGTGAAAAACGTCTCACTATTTCTTAGTCTTTTTAAACTAATTTTTATTTAAAACTCGTGCTGTATTATTACCTACTTAATTATTTTTTTCTGATAATTATTTTATTTCTTTATTTTCAGCTCAAGAAGATACTTTGGCCAAGCTACTAGGTGGCGATAACAATTCTAATTTCTCAAAACAAATACCAGTACCACCAAAAAATAACTCAGGTGCCAAACCTGAAGAAGATGCAACACAGACCCAAGACTCTTCCATTTCTATTACACAAAATGGTACCAGTGAACTTCCCACCCAATATTTCGAGCACCTAAAATTTTTAGTCGTCGGTTTCGATGAAGAAGAGCACACCGCTCTTAAAGAGAAGATAGAGGCTTTTGCCGGAGAACTGGTACCGAAAACCTTTAAGGGAATACCCGATTTTCTAGTAGTTCCCATTTTTATCGACAAGGAAGTTCATCATACGGCAACCGAAGTTGTAAACAATCTCTTTGTTTATGAATGTGAGCAGTACGAAGAACTTATTAAAACCATCGAATACTATCATAGACCTTTTACTCTACCGGAAAATAAACCTCTCCAAAATTGTGTAATCACATTGAGTAGTTATAACGGTTTCGAAAGGGTATTTTTAAGAAGTTTGATAGATTCTTTGGGTGGTGTTCCACAAGAACAATTTGCCAGAGTAACGTCTGAGGCTAAAAAAATTGTTGCTTCAACGCACTTAGTGTCACATGAGGCGACCGGAAAAAAGTACGAGGCTGCTGTGAAATGGGGATTACCGGTCGTCAGCAAAGACTGGCTGTTGACTTGCTATAAGACTGGAAAACGAATGCCTGAAACGGAGTACTTGTTAGGAGTTTCTAAAGGTAACTAACTTTTTCATTTATTTACATGAAAATTGGTAATATGTTTTGCTACTAGTTTTTTACTCATTCCGATTCCTGTTTTTTTTTTCATTGTTTTAATTTGTTAGTTCTTTGACAAGTAACTACCATATATATTCCATTACTGTTCAGTGTTTCATCTCCATATATTCCTGTGCACCCAATGCGTGATTGTGAGACTGCCTAACCTATTCCATTCATTATGAATTCTATTTCGTTTTCTTACTTAAGTTTATCTAATACTAGTATCAAAGTTATGTAAAATTCTATCAAAATTACAAAAATTATTATTAAATACTACTGGAAACCCTGCAGTACAGTGTGTACTTTTTCTTGAGCAGTTATTACACCTACACTTTATAGTAGGAAAGACGGTGCGGTTCTCCATGTCCCCCAGTGGTAGATTTTCCTATTTTTGAAACTTCATTGATGCTTACTCCTTGTGACTTTCAACGAGATATGGAGCAATTCTCGCCACAAAAGACATTTTACGGTTTCTACAAAATTCTACCTTCTAGAGGCTTTACTGTATCGAATTTATAGAAATTGGGTGTACAAAATAATTATTTAGGGGTATATCAGATACCTTATTACCTATCTTTGTTGACTTAAATCTGTATATTAAATAGCTTGTCAACCAACTCAATATTGTTCCCACACCTGTTACGTAATTTTGATAATATTTATTTAATTTTTACTATATATAATATCACATGGTGATATGTCATTTGTTGCTTGATAAAATATTAATTACTCATGAACCAATATTTCTGGAATATTTTCAATTAGGAGAAGTTGATTTAATGATGTCTTTTGCAATCATTGAATTATTTACTTAGTTTATATATTTTTAAATTATTTTTCAAGTCTATTACAATCTAAAATCAAAGATATGGCACAACATCAAATACTCTGTAAATAATTTAGCTGAGAAAAATTCATCACTGGATGATTTATTTTCTTGAATTTGCTATTCATATTTATATATAAAATATTTTTAAATTCTCTTAAAACATGGGAATGATACTCATTAAACTGACATTCAAAATATTTTATTAGTTCTATTCAGTGTTCTATTGTACTATCTAACTTAATGATTCTGTACATTTTTTGAAGTTTCAAATTTTCATTTGAACTTTATCAGTTTTATACTATAAGGAAAATTCTGAACTATAGTTATGTCTTGAAAAGCCACTATAAGATTTAATAATTTACTAGCTGTTACTAAGCCCAAAAAAGCTATAAGTTTGTGTGATCAAAGAAGTTGTATTGTTTCTTGAAGGACCTGGTTTATTCCCCCCAATTTGAGTAAAATAGCACAATGTGACTATACACCTCAAAATAGAATTGTGTTTCCCTCTTATCGGTGCTCAATCTCCGTATCTTTAAATCAGTTTCTTTATATATCCTGGTAAATGGGGTGTAGTGTTCTTCAAAATCTTATTAAGGGAAATAACGATATGATAAAATTGATACCCAGCTAAAAAAATTCTGTAGTTCTGTTTGTCCACCACAGTTGTGGTGAAAGACAATTTATTTAGAGATTGAAGACATTCTTTACTTAATTTATACAAAGGAAGCAACATAATAATTTTGATCAAACTTTTTTGTGGTGATGAACTTAGTCAGCGGATAATGCTTTTGGGAACCTAATCCTAATAAAAAAAAAAAATAGGAGATGTCCACTCCATTCCTTTAGACATTTATTTTAACCACATTCCTTTTATGGGAGATATCCATCTGAAATCTATTTTAGCGTCAGATTCGAAGACATCGACCATTTCTGCAGAAGTTAGTTCATCTTCTAAATGCGCTTCAAAAGAACTCACGACACCACCTGCTGCTCCAGGTCCAAGTAGAGTAAATAGAGTTTTAACACCTGTCAATCAAGTAACGCCTTTACATAGACGCCTTTTGGATAGTGCAGGTAATAAATAATTTACAATAAGTGATTAGACAAAATTTAATCTTTTATATCCAGAGCTTTGATTAAATAAATTTTCTTTTAGAAAAGCCCTTTAGTCAGGTGACACCGATCAACAAAATCATGCAAAATTTTCGAGAGAGCAATCTGTTGTTAAACACTAGCGCTCCAAAAGAAACCAAAGAGTACACAGTTCCTCAGCCTTGGATGAACATTAAAACACCCGAAACTCCGCTAGGTGCTTTCTTAACGCCGAATCCTTCACCTGGAATGAGGAAACAGTGGGAATATTGGTTGAGGCAGTTCCCAGACAAAGACTCTCCCAAGAGTGCAGCCAGTACTGTAAGTATAAACAATATAAACAGTCTACAGATTTGTTTTATAAATTACATATATTTTTCTTGACGTGAAAAAAAAAAGAATAATAAAGTATTACTAAGTATTTAATTTTACATAAAATTTAATCTTATGCTCAAAAAAACATAAGATTAAAAAATATTAATACTGTCTAGAGTACCATTTTTAGAGCTTTGCAGAAACTTCCTAGTATCTAGAAAAAAACTGGTGAATACAAAGTATGCTCTTCACGTTGGTTTATTGCTGCTCTGCAATTATCGTTCATAAATGAATTGTCCCATTGGATTAAACTATTTGAGACTTGTCAGAAGATCTTGGATTCAAACAATTGCTCAGTCGGATTCAGATCCGAGGAACGTGCATCAGGTGGAAAACTTGACCAACAGCAACTTCAAATGGATACACCAAGAGTTGAAGAATACTTTCCTAATTCAACCTTGCATACTTCCACATCGTCTCCACACCATTCTTCGACCATAATCCATCAAACATAAAATTTCTTTTCTAATGTATACTGCCTTTATCGAACAGTGCGTGCGCCTTGGATAACTCATGCCTTAAAATTAATTTTTAAAGAAAGAAACAATGCTCTGTCTTCATATAAAAGGAATCGTGACCCAACCAACTGGAACATATATACTAATCTTAGGAATTACGCATGAGCCTGTTTAAGAAATGAAAAGCTTGCCTACTTAGAACAGATTCGACAAAATAAAAACTCTAAAGTCATTCTATTCAACATTAAAGGAGATGAAAATTCAGACTACAGCGTTCTCAGAAATCCTAGAGCAATTTAATGACCCCTATAAGATCAATAACTACTTTACTTCTATATTTCACAATAGTGATGAACAGTCTGAAGAAAATATATTTTATTATAGGATTAATAGATTTCGTCCCAACAAGTCCTGTACTTTAAAACTAGCCACACCTGAATTTAAGTAAGGCAATTTTAAATATTAAATCCGACTCAAGCAGTACTGATGGTATACTCAGATGATAAAATTTTGTTTCCCTGCTGAGTATACCAAACTGTTTGGTTTACTCCTTGATGATGACAAATTAGAGTTATTGAAACGGCGTTGAGTGTTTAAGATAAAGGTTTGGTGTTAGGGTACAAAACTGTGTTTTTTCATTTTTAACAATACATGAAACATATAAAAAAAGAAACATACATATGAAAAAATGTAGAAAAGCCAAATATATATGAATATTGGAGCAGACAATATATTATCTGTTCTACATTTTCTGTATGCATTAGAAGTATGACAATATACAATAGACAGTGTTTAAGCACTTTTTGGGAAATAACACCACAAGTAACGAAATTGAGGTATATTGCCATACGTTTCGGGGTCTAGGTCAGACCTGTTGTTTCTTTGTCATTGACAATGGGGTCTAACATAGACCCCGAAAGTGTGGAAATATACAGCAATTTCGTGACTTGTGTTATTTCCCAAAAAGTGCTTAAAAATTGAAAAAGTATGCCACAAATATCCTTCAGAAAACAACAATCGGCAGATCATAAATTCTACCAGATTTGTGTTTTAACAACTTATAAAACCATACTTTTTTTAATGAAATTCATCTTCTATTTGACTTTAACTATTGATTTCTCAGTTGGCTCAAAAATAAATTTATATAAATTTAAACTTGTACTATAAAATTTTTAAAATATCTTATTCACATTTTTTAATGTTTATTTATTTATTTATTTAACCAATAAAATATTACATATGTATTACGTTACAATAGCAAACATAGTACAACAGTAATTCCTACAGAGGTATAATAATACCTGTGCGCAGGACACTGGAAGCTTACAATCTAACAGAAAATACTTACAGACTAATTTACACCATTTACCTACTATAATTAATTAATTTGTATATAATATATATACACACACATAAAGACGCATATATACATACATATATACACATACATACTCATATATATACATATATACACGCACGCATATATACTTAAGTTTACCCATCAAAAATAATACGTTACAGCAATTTATATTTAGATAGTATAGAATTATTTATTGTTAAATATTTTCAGATATCCAAACCTTGATTTTCTTTTTAATATATTTATTATTAACTATTGTTTTTAAGCCGTTTGGTAGTCGGTTAAATACTTTGATAGCCACTATGTAATTATTTTTATCGCTACTGCTTTTACAGATTTGTGGTAAAAGAATGCTTTTATTCCTAGTTCTACTAGTAGACATTTCATATTGATTTTTAAGGTCCTTGTAATGGTAGACAATTGCTTCTAATCGGAATGATTGGGTTAAATTTGGTTTATTGCTAGATTATTTTTGTTTATAATTTTTAATAATCCATTTTGTAGCTTTTGTAATAAATTTAAATTGTTAGAAAAAGCCCCTCCCCAAGCAATTATTCCATAGCTTATAATACTCTGAAAAATGGCATAGTAAATTACCATTAGGGTTTTAGTTCCCATAAATTTAGTTAACTTGTAAAAGATAAACTAAAGATACTTTGTCTTATTTATTATATATTCAATGTGATTATTCCATTTTAAATTATAGTCAAATATGATCCCTAGGTATTTACAACTTTCAACTCTAGTTAGTAACTTCTTTTTAATTTTAATTTCCAAAGTAGTCGGTACACTATTACAATTGTTTCCAAAAGTCATATATACAGTTTTGTCAATGTTTAGAGTAAGCTTATTTGCTTCTAGCCACAAGTTTATTTTAGTTAGGCTTTCATTCATTTTATTTTTAGCTTCATCCCATGTATTTCCTCTAGTAATCACAGCTGTGTCATCCGCATATGATACAATCTCATCATCAGCCATTTCTTTCAGGAGATCATTAACATACAGAATAAATAGTAGAGGACCTAATATTGTACCTTGCGGGACACCTGTTCTGATTTCTTTATAATCACTTACTACGTTATTCATCTTGACTCATTGTTGTCTGTTAGATAGATAACTACTTACTAATTTGTGAGCATTTCCTCTTATTCCATAACAATAAAGTTTACTTAGTAAGATCTCATGATTGACTGTATCAAAAGCCTTAGTCAAATCTAGAAAAGTGGTAATAATTGGTTTACTCTTGTCTAGGGACTTTTAGATTATATTAGTTATTAAAGCTAGTGCATCTTTAGTTCCTAATCCTTTTATAAAACCAAATTGTTTTTTAGATAATATGTTAAAATTTTTTTTAATTAAAAAATCTGTTGTATAAAAGTTTCTCAAAAATTTTTGCTACATTTGATATTAATGATATTGGTCTGTATGTTTTGACTTGACTTTTATCGTTGGCTTTGAAGATTGGACCCACTTCAGCCTTTTTTAAGTCATTTGGCCATACAGACAATTCAATACATAGATTAAAAATATTTGTTAATGGGTCAGCTATATATTTGGATATAGCTTTTAAGGCTCTGGAGTGTATATCATCAACTCCACCAGCTTTATCTTTTAAATTATTTATTATGGTTACAATTTCCTCCTTAGAAGTAGGATCTATAAAAATACTATTTTGATTCATATCTGGCATGTTAATTATATTGTTAGGTGAGTTGTGTATCTTTCAACTTAAATTTATTCCAATTTAACAGAAATATTGATTCATATATTCAACGATACTAGTTATCTATTCTAATATTTCCATCATTAATTAAATAGTCTATTTTACATTTTTTTTTAGATTTTCTACCCAATTTTTCATTTATGATATTCCATAACTTTTTGTTGTTATTTGAGTTTTTCTCGATTGACTCTTTATGATATTTAACCTTGGCTTCAGCTATAACCTTATTCATTATTTTTTCATAGTATTTATATTCTGCCTTTAGTTCTTCATTCTCTGGATCTAATTTCCAATTTTTATATAGTTGATCTTTAGTTGAACACGAGTTCATGATAGAATTTGTAATCCATGGTTTTCTAGGAATTCTTTTTGAACGGTTTACTTTGTTAGGCTTGTGTTTAGACTTATTGATGCAGCTCTTAATTTCCTTTATTAGTAACTCAGTTGCTAGATTTGGATCGCAGTAGGAATTTATTCCATTTTCCTTTACTTGCAATATTTTTTAATTTTTTGTAGTTAATATTATAAAATGAATTATCTATTTCTTTATTTATTTGTTCTTTAATGACAATAAAAAGGGGATAGTGGTCAGGGAACACAGTACTCAATCTAGTGGATTCAAAGTTAAGACTATTTGTTTTGATAAAAATATCAATACAAGATCCTTCTTTTTCGTTTTCAGATGGTCGGGTTACATCCTGAAAGCATGAGGAGTACCCTTTTTCCAACAAATTATTCAGATGTTCTTGGCTTACAGTATTTAACTCTAATAAATCAATATTGAAGTCTCCTATGATAAGATGATTTTTTGTATTTTCCCAGTCATTTAGAAATAATTTTAAATCTTGTATAAATTCAGATTTTGGTAGGTCATGCGACCTGTACATAGCTGATATCTCAAAACTGATTTTGTCCCCTATTTTAAGTTTGGAATGTAGAATACTCAATTTTCCACTTTTCCTAGTATATGTAGTCTCATTTAAATTTTCATTGAATATACTAGAACACCATCAGCTTGATTTATTTGACTATTATTATAGAAGATTTTGAAACATGGCAAGTGGTAATATTGATAGTATTCCAGATTCCATGTTTCATACATACTATTATCATGGGTTTATTTTTTAATCTTTCAATAAAGATTTGAAGTTTATCAAAATTTGAATTTAACCTTCTAATATTAACATATAGTATTAACTTATCATTTATATTTAAACCTTTACCATTTAATTATTTTGATTTAATTGAGCCTTACTGGTACTTACACGACTAGATGAGTTATTTAGAGACTTAAACAATTCAGTTGAGCTGCTTCTTCTTCTTGATCCTGTTTGGGTTTTATTTACTGGACCAAAGTATCTCGGTATGTTTGGCTTCGTGGGATAGTCCGTCAAATCAATACTTTTTTTAATTTTGTTTTTTAAATATTGACATATACTGCTATCAGTAGTCACATGAGCAGTATCATACCTTTTATTATACTCTTTATTGTGATAAGTACAATTTATGCACTGCTTTTTACTAATTTCACAGTCTTTAGTTTTATGTTTTCCAGCACAATTTAGGCAACTTGTTGAGTTTTTGCATTTCACACCACTGTGACCAATTCTTCCACAATTATAACATGGTCTTATGTTGATGATATCGTACGAGGGCTGCCTTTTATATTTCGGGATTAGAGAACAAAAACAAATATTAATTAATCATCGAAAATCGCTTTTCAAAATATTCCCCATGAAGATCTATACACTTTTGCATGCGTTTGAACCAATTGTCGAAGCACTTTTTCCACTCTGATTGAGGTAGCTCCAAAACATGCATTCTGAACGCAGCAACCGCTTCTTCAGGTGTCGAAAAAACGTTGACCTCTCAGTTTGTTTTTTACGTACGGGAATAAAAAGAAGTCATTTGGTGACAAGTCAGGACTATACGGCGGATGACTCATCAAATCGATGTTTTGAGTGGTCAAAAATGCAGTTGTTTGAGCCGATGTGTGAGAGCTCGCATTGTCGTGGTGAAGAGTGATCCGTCTTCGGCGGTTTGTTTTCCTCATTTCTTGGAAGACAACTGGCAAACAAATGGTTGTGTACCACTCAGAATTGACTATTCTGCGTTGTTCTAGTGGTACGGTTGCGACATGTTCAGTTTTTCCGAAAAAACAGGCGATCCTTTGCTTGGAAGTGCTTCGTGCGCGAACAACTTTTGTTAGATTAGGCTCATCTTGAAACACCCATACAGTCGACTGCTGTTAACTTTCGGGCTCATACGCGTAAATCCACGATTCATCACCTGTCACTATGTCATGAACGTGTTTTGAAGCACCGCGATCGTATTTTTTGAGGTTTTCTTTCGACCAATCGACACGAGCCTTTTTTTGGACGATTGACAAATTGTGTGGGATTCAACGCGAACATTTTTTTTAACATTCAAATGTTTATGCAATATTAAATGTATGCTGGTCCACTAATGTGTAAGGTTGACTCAATCTCACGATAGGTCACATGACGATCTTGCAATATGCGCACAGCATCAATGGTTTCCGGAACAACAACTGTTTTTGGACGACCTTCACGAAATTCGTCTTGGAGTGAACTACGACCTCGATTGAATTTACCATACCATCGATAAACAGTGGTCTTTGATGGAGTTTCATCGCCAAAAATTAAATTAAGTTCATCCATGCACTCTTGCTGACTTTAATCCACGTCGAAAGTTGTAAAAAATAATCGCACGAAAATGTTCACGATTTAATTCCATTTTTTGGCCGAGATGAATCCTTTAAGTTACTCTAAAGAACACATAGCGCTCGTATGTCAAAACATTCTGAGTACGTATAACCTCAAAAATGTCAAACTTTACGATAGAGCTGTCAGTTGTCAGATTGCAACACTAGGGTTGTCCAATCCCGAAATATAAAAGGCAGCCCTCGTAAACTTTGCAGCTCTGATACCCAACAAAAATTTTTGAACCATTTTCTTTAATACTTTTATACATTTCAGATGGAACTTTTACTATAGCACGTTGCCATCCATTTTTATTTGTATACATATGTAAAAATTTACATTTCTCTTGATAATTAATAAAATTTCTTGAGTTTATGTCACGCTCTAGTTTTTCTTGATCAAAATCTGCACTTTTATCTATACCCGTTATTTTCATTTTAGGTTATAGTAATTTTTCTTTCTCAATTTTATATGTTTTTGATGATGTGTTCTGTAGTATCATTTCTACATTATTTGCACTATCCTCATCGTGGCAGTTGATGATTAGTTCACCACCTGTTATTAAATGCATGCTTTTAGTTCGAACATCTTTCTGTTTTATAAGATGTTGGCCAACAGATTCCTTGATGTTACTCTTATCTCCTTTATCCTTTTTTTTAATAACAATTTTTGGAATTCTCTTTATTTGTCTGTTGGAAATTTACTTAAGGCATCTGAGTAAGTTTTCCTACTCAGGCTAACTTTATTATTTTCTTTTGCTAGCATTTCCTTTAATAGTGCATTTTTGTCCATAAGTTCAATATTAAGTTGTCTTAATATTGTTATTTCTCTTTGTAGACTTTCCTTATCTGATATTTCGAGATCTATTTTGGTCTCATTGTCTATTTCTCTAAGAATTTCTTGTTTAATTTCTTCTCTCTTCTCATATTTAATTTTTGCAATAAGTAGTTTTGTTGGCTCATTCAGTACTATCTCCTTAGAGTTAGAATTTATGTATAAATGATTATGATCCGGACAAAGTACTAATGTCGGACTTAGAAATATGGGATCACTTAATTGTTTAAAATCATGTAGGTGATAATTATTGTTACAAATAATACACACTACTGTTGTCACCGTTTGTTTTGGATGACACATATATATATTTTTTTGTCTTCCTTATCAGTGGTTTTTTACTCCCCGCCATCTGATATTATTGTATATGAATCGACTCTTTCCGATTAATTTTCAAGCGATTCATTTTTTTATGGTACCCAAAATAAAAATTCTTTTCGTTTAGTTGTCCCAGCCCTACGTCGCGTCGTACCAGATGTTTTGCACGTGTCGAACCTCCGAACTGCCAGCCCTTTAACACTTGCAGATCCGTTTTATTTACTTGAATTCAAAAATGTTAACTGTCCATTTTGTTCGTAACTAAACTAACGAACTAGTTGTGATTAATTAATTTCTTCCGATTTATGGGATACTTTAGTGTGATTTTTCACACACACATTCACTTTTTGTTACTTTATTAATTTAATTGTTTCTGATCATTATCACTTTTTTTTAATTAGGATTATCACTAGATTTTTACGAGCGATGTAAAAAGTGACCTTCCCGACCGACGGACCGACCGACTATGTATGTATGTATTATCTGCAAACACTAATACTAATGCTCATTTTAGTGGCCCTCAGTGCTGTCTTCCTTCGTTTCAGTACTTTAGATTTCTGTTTGTTGGAATATATATCCCTGTTTCTTATCAGTTTCTTTTTGCATGCTGTAAATTATTTCAAGAGAGTTTGAAATATTCAATTATCTGATATTGTAAGAATTTGAGTTTGGTGCACAACTGTACTGCAAACAAGTGATTTTCAATCAGTGTACCAAAATATCTATTACATATAGAGGCAGTTGAATTGTACCTCTTATTTTTAGTGGTATAGAAGCTTCATTCAGTGAAAACTAAAAACTTCAGTAATGTCTCATATAACTCTTTCATAACCTAAAATGAAATCATTGTGATAAATAATATAAATGTACAGAATGAACCTTTTGATAACCTGCCTCACTGTCCAAAACATGTTTTTTTCAAAATGTGATCCAAAATTATTTTTCTGATTTTGTTCACTGCTGATGTTTTGAAACCATATTTCCCAATATTTGCAGATAGTTGTAAAATATTAAGAAAAGTACAATTAATAATTACTTTTTAAAAATCTAAATTCGTTACATTCTAGATTATTTATCAAAACTACGAATACAGCGTGGCCGAGTACGTCTTCTATTAATGCGGCAATCTCTAACGATCGATAATTTATGGTTATTTCCCCATTTGAATTTAATTGGACAAATCGTCTGATTTAATTTGTGCGGAGCTCTGAAAAATTCCCAAGTGACTGTGGTACAATATTTCCCTATTTGATCATAAGGGCAAACCTAGGAAAAACCTTATGGACTATCCCGATACTGGGTTGTTCACCCGGACATGGCCATTAGCAATTTCTTCCTTAACCAGGAACGACTGAATTCTACGGAGGTAGTAGCGATACAATCGTTTTGATTTAACAAAATTAAAGCAGACTCTTTTAATTTTCGTTTCCTGTTGTGTACATGTTTGTGTAATATAAGTGAATTTCGAAAATGTATTATATTACCAAGTATGTCGTTTTTAATGTAATTTTTGTGTTATATTTTTTGTGTTTGCTTACAAACTGGCCCGTGTTTTTGCAACTACCAAACCAAAATAACTACAAAATAAAATTACTTTAAATAAATTATATTTTAATTCATTACTGTTAAACAATGAATAGCGTTCTGCAGAGTGCTTTAATCCTGAATATTAAACACATGTCGAAGTTGTAAATTCACTTTTATAAACAGTATCATAATCTATGATATTTTTAGCCTTTATCTGAAATTAAGAAACAACTTTGGAACAAAGTCTTGAAGAAAGATAGAATGGGACAACCAGATTTTGATGAGGTATCCATAAAAGGAGCCAATGAGAACGTGGATACTTCGTCAAATAGTGAGGTAATTATTTTTTATGCAAATCTCCCTTTAACTATTTTCGATTTATTTGGTAGAGTTCCTGCCCTAAGACACCTGACAATCAGCAACTAGCGAGTAGACTCCAGCAGCTGGAAGACATGTTGACTGCAAGTGGTGGTGGGGGCAAAAGACAGAGCACGAAATTTCAAGCAACAATACCTGCTCCTTGTAAGTTACAAATTCTGTGAATGTTTTTCGTATTATTATAAACATTTTTTTACTTAGCGGCAACTTCAGATTACAAAGACTCACAGCCTTGCACAGTAGGGTGGGACTTTCAGGACAAAGAAGTAAGTACACATTCAGTTATTATTTTAAAACACCTTTAATCACGAACTGCTTCAGATTAGTATTAGCCACATTAGCCGCTCAATCAATGAATTTTTCCCACGGAAATTATGGATCAAGTGGATTATTGCAAAACCTCCAAATTGATTTTTATAAAACTCGATCGGAAGAAACGTCCAAAACACGCCTAGAAATTTTCTTTTTCATCTATAAAATGATTATATATTATGTATACTTTAAAGATGCACAGGATAAAATTTGCCACATTAATAGTTTTAAGAACACACTGTATAATCGTCGTAACTCATAAAAAAACCTCTACACTAGAGTAATATCAATGCGAGTAACTAGAAGCGTGAGCAGATGGATACGATGGATACTGTCGAAACGTCGTCATTTTACCATGGATCGCGGCGGGGATCAATTAATAAAAACACGTATGAATTCCCGGAAACCACCTGAAAAATTCCTATTCGTTTCTGAGATGCGGAGTGATTTGTGAAAAAGGCCTTTTATTTTGTTACGTATTTCAAAAACTATTGAGTTTCGCGACGCAGTTCAAATTTGAGAAGGCAGTATGTTTTCCGCTCTACAACATTGTGTCTTCAAATTCATCACGACCAACTTCTTTTTTTTTAAATACGAACCTAGAATGTTTATTTTTTCACCACATAAACTTCAAAGTCTGTAGATTTCAAAAAGTCCAAACGTTTCAAGGTCTAAATCAGACCCCGTTTTTAATTAACACAAATGAACCAGAAATTAAAAAGATTCGTAATGAAATATTGAGTAAATCCCATTTGACCTAGAATGTTTTTTCATAATTTTGAGAGGAAATTTATTTGCTATACAACCAATTATTACACGAATATGTCCGAAAAGCCCGGGAAATAAAAAAGCCTTTTTACGGCCCTGTTTTTTGAGAATACTTTTATAAATGATTTTTTAACGTTATTTGAACTAATAATATATTTATTAAGTATGCTTAAGCAACACTTAAGTTTTGTGTTGCTTATGTTGATTTGAACTTCATACTATTATTTACATATGAACTTTGGAACATTTAACAAAAGAGAAAATAACAATTGTAATTGTTACAAATGATCACCATTGCTTTATATACAATTTTACGAATTTGAAGTGATCTTTGAATTCTTTTTAACGTTCTGGGAGTAATTTGATTACATAGTTACATGCTTGTCGAATTCGCATAATCAGATGCCCTAAATTTTGCGGTCTAAACAAAACCCCATAAAGAGAAATCTATTGGGGTAATATTTGGTGATTGCGCTGGCCGGTTTATAGACCTGTTTAAAACCTTACTATTTAAAATTTGGGAAACAGACAAAGGAAGGTCATCTAAAAGATTTTAAAGCGCATTAGGTTTTTTTAAAACGCCCTTTATAATTCCATTGGAAGTAGGCTATCATTTTGTCCAATAAATTCATACGGGCAGCGTTGGTAGTGAGAGTGATTAAAGAATGTAGTATTTGCAAATAAAAAGTATATAAACCACATCATAACCTTTAAAGCTATGTACGTAGTTTCTGCATTCTAATCACAAATTTGTCGCATTGCAAATGATGAAAGTTAATATTATATATTATTTTATGATTTTTCAAACCGTCTTGGTAGATTAGGGAAAATTGGTTGAAATGGTAAACTAAACTGTTAATAGCTTTAATTTCATTGTATAGTGCTTTTCATCAGTTACAGCCAGAGCAGAGAAAGAAGAGGATATTCAGTCTATCGGGAATAGGCGACGAGGAGACTCGTTCAAATATGAGTCGGCAGATCGAACAGCTCGGTGGTTTGGTTTCGGATCTCTCCAATTTTGACCCTACATGTACACATTTGATATGCCTTAAACCTGCGAGAAATGAAAAGTCTCTGTCGAGCATGGCAGCTGGAAAATGGGTTTTGCACACTTCGTATTTAGAAAAATCTGTGGAGGCGGGGCATTTTCTTGACGTAAGTTTGAGAATTTAAAAATATATCAGAAAAATATTAGGACACTAACGAGTTTAGTGATTCAGGGTCACGGGGGCACGTTTGCCAAAGTGAGTCTTTGGTTAAGTTGAATTTAGATTTTTTTATCTTTTAAGTTTAGGTCTTCAATGCCCACAGTAAACTTGATAAGTGGTAGTCATTGTGTATAAATTTACGTTTTATAAAATAACAGTGTCTCAACAACAAGCAACGCTCTTAACAGTGCCCATACAAGTGTTATACAGCTTGACATTCTGAACAAAATGAGTAAGTCACATATATATCTCCGTTAAATATCAGCTCAAAATTCTATTTAAAGGTTTTGTTGAAATCACTTACCTAGAATCTTATTCTAGTACTTACCCAGCTATCCGTTTATATAAATACTTAATTTGTTCAGATCGATATTTTTACAATTATTTCAGGCGATTCTTTTTAATATGTTGAGCGATTTCGTGACAATTTCATTACGACACAAAAACTGTAGCTAGAACTTCCTACCTACAAGGTAGGTTCATAGCAGGAACCAGATTCTACCTACTAGGGAGGTTCCTAGCGATTTTTGAACTTAATTCTTGAATTCTGTGGACGATGAACTTTTTTACACCTATAACTGCATTCTTTTTTCGTTTCCCTTTTCAGGAATGCTTATTAACTATATACTATAAAGTGCACAATGTTTGCTCTACTTGTTACTACAGCAATATATTTTCTTTTGTGTATGATTTGTAACCTTGATCGTCTTCGGATTTTTGAAATTAGTGCCCGTACCCTTTCTCTAGCTGCAAATTTCTTGATCGACATCACTTAAATAATATTGTTACAAAGTAAATCTAAACCCGTCGCCACTTGAAAAAGTGATCCAAGTTGCGTTTATATAATGATATTCTAGCTCGTAAGCCAACAACGGGAATCCGTCAGAATCAGAACAAGCAACTTCGTAGAGTTCTTTCGTAAAGCCACTAATCTGGGATGCTCATTTGACAAAGAAGGTGAATGCATCGTTCGTTTGACGTACAAATGTAAATAAATAAGATTTTATTTTGGAATTTCATTTATATTGAACTAACCCACAGAGTACGTAAGTATATCTGATTTCATTCTTATCTTAGCATCAGTAAAGAAAAATTCTTACTTTTTATGAACAAGCGCATAAACTGTTTGCATTTGTTCAAACTCGTCAAATGAGAAATCGGCAGCGTCTTAAGGACATTTTATGTTGTGTCGTCTTTAAATTTAATTTTTACCCCATATTCTCGTTTAGGTTATTAACAATTGACAAAAGATATACTATTCAGTTGTCACACTTAGGCCGAAAGGCCTGAGGAAGAAATAAACCAATAACAGTTTTCATAGATATATTTTCGGGTACTCCCACAGTATTTTTCCTAATGTAGTTTGTTCAAAAAAGGATTTTCCATGAAAAAATTATTCGAAAAAAACTTTTCGGGACTGAGTCTGACTGTCAACTGCATTACAACCCTGAGAACAAGGTTTACCGACATAATATTTTTTTCGTGACTCTATAAGCATATATTATTTAACGTTGAGCGTTGCTTGAATTGAATCATTGACATCATTTTTAAATTTTCAAGAAACAGTCGCAATTTGTATAGTTAACATAATATGGAGAGTCGCGGTGAGGTATCAGGTTATTATCATTGAGGTGGATTTTGTTTACATATTCGTCAAATTTATACCCTTTAAACTATTTTTCCCAGAAAAAAGTAATTTCTTGTTTAATTTTTTTATGCATTCATGGAAAATTGGTTTTGAATTCACTTTTCACTTATAATAAGTATTATCTATGTGTGATTTTCAACAATAACTGTTTTTCTAGGAAGAAGACTTCGAATATGGAAATCCAAA